>CM076575.1:1009855339-1010005314 GCA_034641835.2 Pinus albicaulis | reverse complement strand
AATCTCGATCTTGCTTAGAAGACCCTCCATCCATCGCATTTGCCCCTCCCCATTGGCCATCGACCATCGACCATCATAAATTTATAATTTCTTTGCTCTTGGACCCTTGCTCCTCTGATCACCGATCCACTGAAATCAATCCTAATTGTTGATCCTATTTTTAGATCAATAGCCCTTGCTTCATTGCATTCTCACCATCCCACTGACTCCTTTTCCACCATTTTTAATCCTCGATCTCCGCGATTTAATCTGGACCGTCCATATCTCCGATCCAATGGTTCTCATCGATCCCCTCTGCTGCTCTTGTAAACCCCTTTTCTCATGTAAAAGCCCCTTTTCCTAAGTAAAAAAAAAACCTTTCCGCCCTTTGTATAAAGGTGGGCCCTCCACCTATTATCCTTTCGCGCCACGAGCAGATCTCAACCGCAGATTTGGCCCTCCCCAGATTGGACGATCCAAAACCTTTTTCGTGTTCATTTCACAAATATAATTGATCGAGTGTTTTGAACTTGAAATAGGTGGTTTTAGAGGGACACGCGTCAACCTCTAAACTTTATCGCGCTCCCCTTGCCCATTACCACTTACCGCCTTTTCCCCGCGCGAAAACCACTTCCAGTTTTGCAAAACCACTTTCCAAACCTCTGCACCAATGCAAAATTTTAAGCTTTCACCTGCATTTCACCTCCTTTGCATTGCTTCTTCGCCTTCGCTAAGCCCTCCGAAGCAGTTTTATCCACATAATGTAGGATTTTATAATAATTTGTGTTTTTTTGTAGGTTTCATGGCAGTTTTGTGATATAAAGCCTTCCCATAGTCCAATAAAGGGACAAGGCTGAGGATGACGATCCTCTGTGGCTGAATTGAAAGAAAAAAATGGACAAAAACGGTCGATTTTCCTGTTTCTTCCAGTGTTTCATGAGCATTATTTTGCTCCGCGAAAGCCCTCCAGCACACAAATAAAGTGCCTACTATCGAACAAACGAAGTTAATGAAGATCAGTAAAGAGTACCAGGAATTAAACATAAAGGATTAAAGTGCAAAGTGTAAAGAATAAGAAGGCTTAATCCACAATTTAAAGGGATAAACATAGTGAATAAAGTAGAAAGATAATTAGGGAGGCCTTAAAGCAAGATCAAGGCCTAAATTAGTGTTTAAAGCTACAAAGTAGATAGATCAACAAAGAGGGCATCCAAATGCCACATCAGTGAGGCAATTAAACCTCAGAAATGCCACCTACAGGCCTATTTCCTCAAAATAATGCAAAGTTAATGCACAGTCAGAGATATTTACCAAAGACAGCTCAGAAAGTAATTACAAGCCTACCAAATCCTACAAAGTCAAAAAAAGTGACTGAAGTTGACAAAATTTAATGTAATAATCAATTAGCAAAGTTAAAAAATTTGAAATCTTCTCCATGATTCCTCCCAAAGGTTGAGAAGAATTTAATCTATATTAATTAAACAATTAGACCTCCCTTTCACTCCACCTCCTCAAATTACCTATATATATCATTTGAGAAGTATATTATTGTCGTTGGTTGAATACTCATCAAATTTAAATAACTATTGAGGCTGTTGAAACTCTGTTTTGTAATTGAAGAAAGATAAGCTGAGAAGAGAGTTTTGAAGCTGTAAGACCCACCGTGTTAGTGTCACTTTTTTCATACTGCCATCAGTGATCAAATTTACTCTTTTACATTTGCATAGTAGGAGTCCCATACTATAAATCATTCCATTAGGTCATGGATTCATTGATGGTAGTGGTCATTTCATCAGTTTTCCCTCATGTGAAAATTTGTTGATTCTCCTCTTTATGGTCTTCAATCATGATTCACTTTCACTCCGCAATTCATGTTATTAGGTCATAGGGTTGGTCTCATTAGGTTCTAGGATCTCATCATAGTCAAATTAATGAGGAAAGTGTCAATAAAAGAAGTAAGGACATGAGGATGCCTAATAAACTCAAAGCATGGTATCTAGAAAAGTCAAAGAGTTGTTCTTTCAGCTACATGTAATTGTCACCTCAAAACATGTTTTGAGGTGAAAACAGGGTACTTTGTTTTGATTATCATATTTTATGTAATTTTATGTCTCCATATGTAATAAGTTGAAATTTAGAAGCTACTATCTCTACAAAACCACCACCCTGCTTTTTAGAGGTGTTCTTCACTGGATTTTCACTATAAATAATGTTCTGAGTATGTTCATCAGAAGGAGCCCAGAAAGAGCTTTCCAACGGTATATTATGCTCCCCAAACTGACTTTTGGATTGAAAGATATGCTTAAGTGAATAAAAGCCCCCAAAAGCCTAACCTTACCCTTCTTTTTTATTTGGTCCTTTTAAACCCTATAACCTTTACCTTTTTTATAATTTTTGGCCTTTATCAAAAAATTCCTTCTTCCTTTGTAATTTCTGCATCTTAAAAACTTCCGATGTGATTGACCCTGATACCTCTGATCCAATCGCATCGCATCGCAAAAGTCCATGGCTCGATCGCAACTCTTCCGATTGAAAACTTCCGATGCGATTGACCCACCTCTGATCCGATCGCACCATCGCATCACAATATTTCATTCCCCAGCACTTAAATCCACACCATCCCTACCACCGATGCGATTGTCCCACCAGCGCTTTGACTCCCCCCAATGCGATAATTTTCCATCATAGTATCGCATCGCGCATTTCCATCCTACAATGTTTAACTTAACCCGTTCCCCTTCCGCTGCAATTTGCGATTGCGATTCTCCCTGGGTCCCACCTAAAGGCCTTTCCGCCTTTTCAAAAGAGAAGGGTTTTTCTCCGTGTAAAAGCAAAAATTTAATTTCATATTTGTTTTAAAATAATTCCCTCCGCTATGTGTTACACTCACTCCACTTCCGATTCGTGATTGCGATTTCCCTGGTCCCACCATAAAGCCCACTTCCCATCGCACTTCATTCCATAGTATTTCATTCCATCGCACGACCTTCCATCGCATCACTCCATGATGTAATTTTCCCTTCCCCCTTCTGATGCGATTTGTGATTGCGATTTGGGCCCACCATCCTTTCCTTTCGCTCTTTTTCACTGAAAAAGGGACTTTTCTTCATTAAAACGACAAATGTGATTTTAATTGGTCTCAAAGGCATTTTTCTTCGATAGAGGGTTTTTCTTCAAAGAGTAAAGGCCGAGAGATAAATACAAACGCAG
Source organism: Pinus albicaulis (assembly GCA_034641835.2). NCBI lineage: Eukaryota > Viridiplantae > Streptophyta > Pinopsida > Pinales > Pinaceae > Pinus > Pinus albicaulis. The sequence goes on along the minus strand of CM076575.1, from coordinate 1,010,002,125 downwards.
AATCATTTTGGCCTCTTCAACAGCGATTAAAAATGGATATGTTCTGTAGACTTCTCCCTTTCATTGGGTATAACAGCGAATTTCTCCAGGCAATCAAATGTATTTCTCCTTCTTTTCAGGGGCATATTGTTGGTTTATTTTATATGTTTATATTTTTGTTCCAAATTTAGTGAAATAGCTCCTCCTTCTGTGGATCCGCCCCCCTTGAAACTAATCTATTTAATGTAGTTTTCCATCATTTGTAAAAGGGGGAGAAAAGGTGGAATAGTTTGGAAATCATTGAGGATGCTTTGCGCTCCATTTGTAATAGTTTGGCAGGGAATTATAAAGAAATGCAGCACTGATTTATGGGATCCCTATGGTATGGATTTTAGCACTATTCTTTCTTTTGTGATCATCTGTTAATTATTATGTTTTCCATTCATTCATTCATATTTCTGTTTGGATGTTTTCAAGATAGATAGGTAGAATCCATTGTATAATTCTCTGCCTTGGGAAAATCATTCAATACTCTATGTTTTCTGTTGTTTGAAGAGGATCCATCTGCTATGCCCTTTTCAGCTCCTCACCAGTCTTAAACACTCCATCATCATTTAAACAAAGTTGTTAAAATCCCTGCCTAACTTGCCCCATAGAATACCTTGTATCTCTGATTTAATTCCCTAGATTCTAACTGTCCAACCCCATCTGATTCATACAACCCATAAATTTGAAAAAACATTTCGAGCTACTATACCTAGCCTAAAATCAATTTTCATTTATATTTCATTGAACATTTTTCATGGAGAGAGCCCTCTCCTGACCTTGTAGGGCTAGCTACAAGGCTGAGCATGGTTTGAGGTTACCTTGATTTTCCTTCCTTCATCTTGAGGTTCAAATTAGGTGCTAACACACCGGAATTGAAGATTGTAACTGGTTTGAACATCAAATATACAAGTTGATTTATGGGATCCTGGTCTATGTCAATGCTGATGTTTTTCTTACTGTAATTGTTATTTTTCTCATTTTTTCCATAATTTCCATTTTCTCTGATAAATAATAGCAAATATATATTAGGATTTACTGCAAAGTACCATATTTCTCACTGATAAATCTTTATCTTTATGTTTTCTTCTGAATGTGTGTTTGGGAATGATTTCAATAGAGTGTAACCAGTCAAGGAATGTTGGATAGCCCATGTCTTTCTGAGTAAAACTTGAGATATTATTTTTGAATGTTATTTTCATTGCATGCTAAGTAAAGTTAAACTAGGGAAGTATATGGTTAGCCATGTCGTCTAGTGTTTTCTCCAACAACTATTTTGAAAGTTTCCCTTAAAAGTATGTCAAAAGCAGGATAGGTTAAAAATCCTTACCTAATATTAGGCCACTTTTTGTGTTATCTTGAATGTTTTCCTTATGAATATGCTGAAAGCAAGCTAGACTCAAAGTTCTTACTTGATGTTCAGCTATTCTTTGTTTTCCTTTGAGTATGCTGAAAGCAGGCTAGGTTAAAAATCCTTACTTGATCTTAAGCTGCCCTTTGTTTTTCTTATATGTTTGCTTCTTTCACTACACTTTAATGTTCCATACCATAAATCAACTTAAAGAGACCTTTTGACATAGATTACTTGCCCCATAGACCACTCTTAAAACTTGTTGTGCAATTAAATCCTTTTGTGACTCCATAGCCCAATGGATTGATACTATTTATTACCTATCCTATTAGTTGAACCATTCTTTCAACCTAATCACAACCTTTACCCTTCAAAATAATTCTTTCATTTTGATGATATTCATCCCAACCAAAAAAAAAAAAACCTTTGTACTTCATAACTATCCTAATATCATATCATAAGCCTTAAAGAAACATCTTTGAAAACTCTCATGTAGAGAGATCCCTCTTTGAATCTAGGAGGGCTAGATCCTAGGATTCCAAAGTGGTTTTGATATAGGCTCTGTAGCATTTTTTCTTGCCAATCTTGCAAACTACAGAGGCCTAGCATACTGGCAACCATACTGGGGATAAAAACATTATTGAGTAATAGATAACTTCACAACTCAATGAACCCCTATTCCTAATTGAAACAAGTGTCACCAAGAATGGTTATTATTGATTGTTGATGGTGAACAACAACTAAACCTTGAAAACAAGTAAAAATCCTTCACCTGACGACTCCATTGGTATTTAGTAGGCCTGTTAACCCCACTGGTTTTTCCTAAAACGCCACTGGGAAATTCGTTTACCATTCAAACCCAGTTAAGAAGACTTTGAGGATTGAGTTTTCTTTGAAAAATATTAGTTAGCCTTTAAAAGACTATCATACTGGGCTGAACTTTTCTCATCACCGAGTCTAAAAACGCCACATAGTGGCTTCTAGAAGAATTTATACCAGAGCCTATCCTGACCTAAATCCTCCTGAGATAGTTGATAATCCAGGAAGTATTCTTAGGAAATCTCATAGATCCAATACTTCAACTGTTGTCAGACCAATTCATATAGCTAACTCTGTCCCTGAAGATCTCTCATCTCTACAGGATACACAAGTTGACTTAAGAAACCCATCCAAAACTAAGTCACTTAGTGATATAGATCAGATAGAATTTGAATCTCCACACTCACCCCAACATAGTGGTGAACATATTGATAGCAGAGAAACCACTCCACCTGATCTGCATTTCATTCATAATTTTGGTTTTTCTCATCCTAGATTTGATCAAAAATCTTTTGTTGGTCCAAGTACTTCTGTTTTACATACACCCACTGTTCAAACTACTCCATTCCATCCTCCCCCTCCTTTCCTAAACCCTCCACTTGTAAACCCCCCATTTTTTCCACAACCTCCTATCATGGTAGCATGGTATGCTCCTCTAGTCCTTCCTTTTTCTTTAGCCAATTTGCCACAAGACTATCAATCCAAGATCCCATTATATGATGTTATTGGTTCTATTGCTGCTCAAATACATGTGGACAATATGAATGACTATTTTGATATAAATGAGATAGATGATGGGACCATTAAACTCAAATTATTTTCTCAAAGGTTAAGGGGAGAAGCAAGAAATTGGTTCAAAAGCTTAACCCCTCATAGTATTAATGATCTCCAAGCTTTCCATCAAACATTCATAAACAAATGGAAAGTTAGGAAGAACCCTCTCCAAATACTTTCATATTACAAAAACCTCAAGAGAAATACTCGGGAGAGTGTGAAAGATTATTGCACTAGATTTAACATTGTTTATAACGCACTACCCCCAGATTTGAAACCTCCACAAGGCTCAATTTTGGCCAAATTCCCTGAAGGATTTGATCCTGAAATGGCCTATCAACTAAGAGAAAGGGATCCCTTAACTTTATAAGACATCCAGAAGGGAGCTCTTAGTGTTGAAATAAATCTGATTGAGAAGAGGGCCAGAATGAAAACTAAGAAGAGGGTGTCATATAGGGATGAAGTTGCACCTTCCACGTCTGACTAAAAACTAGAAAGGATGATGGAGAAGATGATGGAGAGAATGAGCATATATGAGAGAGCTCAATCTAGAGAAAATCAATCAACTCTTCAAAACATAAATCAATCCCAAAACCAAAATCAGAACTTTAGGAGAAATCAACCTCAGAATAGACAAAGAGATGCTGATCAACAGATCAGACCTCCTTTTCAAGAAAATTATGTCAATGAGGATGAAGAAACAAATTAACAAACAGAGATGATCACATAAACATGTTGGGAGTGAGCAATGAGGATTATTATTTCCTCCATAAAAGAAAACAAGGTCTATATACACCCTATGATGACAAAAGACTAGAAACTGAATACTATGAACTAGACTTTGAAAATTCCATCATAGGATCACCTAAACAATATGACCTAAGAAGAAAAAAGAATCAAGAAGCTCCCAAGAAGAAAACCTCTGAAAATTCTGCCAAAAACAGCCCTGTAAATACCTCCAAAAAGACAACAGAAAATCGTAAGACAATGGCTGAAAGTTTTGATCCAAAAAAGGGAAAAAACACCAAAATAAATGAAAAATAGAGTGGTGACCCTAACAGCACTATAATTTTAGCTAATGCTCCTGAAAAAACCATTTTTACTGCTGTAAATAGTAGAAATCAGCAAGCTGAATTTTCTGATGAATCAGTGACTAAGAAGGCTGAATCAAACATTTTGAAAAATTAGATTCCTTTTAGCCTAGAGAATGAAATTTCCAAAATCAAAATCTCTATCCCACTCACTGAGTTAGTCACTCAAAAGGTATATAGATGTCAAGTTTTGAAGGCTTTAAAAATAGAAGAAACTCATGATACTGTTAACTTAAATGATGATACACCAGAGCTTATGTTTGGTCCTATGAATTAAGGAAAATTTCAATAAGGAACTACCCCTCCATTCTACATCAGTTTGAACATCCATGATAATATTTTGCACAATGCCATGCTTGATTCAAGAGCATGACATAATGATTCTCATGCCTAAAGTAATTATGGAAAGATTGGGCTCAGAGGTAACTAGAACTTATAAGGATTTATATTCCTTTGATTCAAGCAGAGTGAGATGCCTAGGCCTAATAAAATATATGTGTGTTAACTTAGCTCAAATCCTAGCCAAAAGCTTAGTGATGGACATTGTAGTGGCTGATATACCCCCCAAATATGACATGCTTCTTTCAAGATCATGGGGTGCTAAGTTGCAAAGCACTATGCAGATGGATATGACTTATGCCACCATCCCTGTCTTCAGTCAACTTAGGAGACTCTATAGGGAAACACACATGAAATACATGGTGAGTAACCAAGAAAGACCATAAAAATTCCCTCTTTATTTCATACACACTAACCTTGAATCATTCATTCTTTACAATGATGAGATTCCTAATGAGCAAGAGTTAGTCAATGAAACATCACCCAATATAGTGTTCCCTCCACATCCAAACATAGGGGCAACTATATATGAAGAGAAAAAAAAGGAGAAAACTAAAAGATAGTTTGCTAATTCAGAAAATCATAGCAAACAAATTAAAGTTCTTGAGGTCCAAAATAGTCATAAAAATAGTGTAGATCATGACAGTCAAAGAATAAAACCTCAACACATTGAAAATCTTGAGGAAAAAAACAAAATTCAACATAGTACATACTTGCAGGAATAATACAGTGAAAGATTAGGCAAACAAGACATAGAGGATAGCAATGAAATCAATGACAAATATGAAAACAATCCTCTTTGGAGTATGAGTTTTGATGGGTCTTGCTCTAAAACTGGTGCAGGAGTAGGCATATGGGTGCACAACACTAAAAACAATCATGTTGAGGGTCATTCCTATAGATTAAAATTCCAATGTACAAACAACATAACAGAGTATAAAACTCTTCTTTTAGGCCTGCATTTATTGAATAAATTAGGGGTCAAAATAATAACAGTTCACGGAGATTAAAAATTGATAATTAGACAAGTAAATGGGGAATACACTGCTAAACATCCCAGACTTAGAGCCTATAGAGATGATGTCATGGACTTGTTAAAAACATTTGCTGAATTCCAACTTACCTTTATCCCAAGGGACCAAAACATTCTTGCCAATGGATTAGCCTTTACTACTAGAACTTGTCTAATACCTTATGAAACCAAGAAATGCACCACCCAAGTCAAATATAGACCAGCTGTCCCAGATAATGAAAAAAATTAGCAAGTTTTTGATGGACATAAACAAATAGAAGACTTCCTACAATCCAAAAATGAATTTGAAATACCAAACTCAGATTCAGAGTATGAACAAGACTATCCTACTGAAGAAAACCCACTTTTTGAAGAAGAAAAGTCTCCTAAGATTACTGAAATAAATATGTTACCCCATCAACCTAAACATACAATAGAAAAGAGCACAGATTTAGAAAATGAAGACTAAGAAGTGCTGTAATCTAAAGATCACAACTTGCCAAAAGTACTGGTCCCATTAGAAGAGTTGTTTGACTTGAATGATGTCGCCAAAAAGCCAAAACTAGAACTTATTGAATTTGAAGTGGAATAATGTGTTGGGGTTCCTGTGATTTGGTAGATTTTGCAACACCAAATGATAAGACAACATCAAAACCCTTATGCTCTATAACTAGCCTAACACCTTAAATTGAACATCAAAGATATACATTTCTTTACCTTTATAGAGAGATCCCTCTCTAGATCCTCCTTTTTACCTACCGGAACCTTCATTCAACCTTAAAACCCCTATTTTTAGTCCTGAAATAGCCTCTTTTTCATTATGGAGGTATTAGCCCCGAGGGCTTAGAATCCCTTAGCCCCTCCTCTACATATAACCTGCGCTATGACCAAACGCTAAGGCCTAATCGCAATCACATGTTTCTTCTTTCCTAAACTTCCTTTCATCCTATTCCCCCGATGCGATAAGCACCTTCCTCTAAACCCCTAGTCCCGCTTGCTCCCACAGGACCATGCCTTGACGCCTATTTTGGTCCCACCCCATCGCATCAGAAAATTTCAATCCATCGGTCCTTTACCTTTCCTTCTGTGAAGAGCAATCTCCCAATGCGATCCCAGCCATCCACCAAACAGATCGGACGGTTCACACATAACCCAACCACACCCCTCCGTCACAACGCAAAACATAAGCCTTCCCGCCGAAACAAATCTGGACCATTGAATCCAAAAGAACCAACGGCTAAGATTCGATCGCGCTATGCTCATAAGCCCTTCACCATCGTGCCCGCCGATTAATCCAGACTGTTGATCTCCCTTTTGATCCAATGGCCAGCATCCAATCGCATCACCAATCTTCTTTCGTCCACCGAGTCCCGAAGTCATTTTTCCGATGTAATCTCTGCCATTTGTTCATGTAGATCCAATGATCAGGATCTAAACTGCCATTCACCCCATGACAAACCACCTTACATCCCACTGGGCATGCCACATTGCATTCTCAGAAGAAATAGGTCACTTCATTGTAATTTACCTTGATGACATTACAGTTTATTCCAAAACTGATGAAGAACACCTTAAACATTTGAGAAAAGTCTTTGAGAAATGAAATTTCCATGGCTCTTTGAAAGGTGGCACCAGTATTCATTAATACAAAAGGCATCTTCACATACATGAAGGTACCCCAAGGGTGGTGAATCCATACAGTCTTCACAATCACATACAGGTGACACATAATGCAAAAGGACCATCACAGAGGAAGAAATCCCTTAGAAGGTTTAAAACATGCTTTATTGAAGATTGGGGTTATTAACCCTGACATAAACCCTCCGGTGCCTCTGTAACCTGTATATTCACATAAACAGATCAACAAAGGTTTAAAGTGTATCAGAAAGAGATTAAAGGATTAATGCATAATATTGGAGACTAAATTCCTAATCCACAGTTAAGTCAAAGGATACAGTCCAAAGACCATAAAGAAGATCAAGGAAGCTTAATAAAGCTTAAAACACAGGTTAAATACAAATCATTGGTCATAGTAGCGCAGAGGAAATATTAGCAGAACATTCCTTCTACTAAATAAAGGACCAAATTCCTACTATCCATTCTCTATTCTTCATCGAGCCCAGATCAGCTATTATTCTGACAAAGATTCCTAAGAATTGTCAGTGCATTAGTTACAAAGCATGGAAGACTTGAAAGCCATCTATCTGCTTTACTTGTCACAGAAGATAAAACAGAGTACTACAACCAGGAAAGTACCTCCAAGAACATACCCTTGGAGTTATTATCAATCTGACGAAGACCCCTAATTCATCTAAAGGGTACTGAAAATTAATGTAAAGACATTAAACAGAATGGGCTTCGAAAGACATTTATCCCTCTGTTTTAATGAAGCTTTTAAGTTTTATCTACCACTACTATCACTTTTTCACCTATAAGAACCCATGAGAAATATGTTGTAAACGTTGGTTGGTTGGTTATTGAAAAAACACTGATTGTAAGCTGCTTCACTGAGTTATATTTCTGTGAGTAGTAGTTGTAAATAGGTTGGGAGATGATTTCTGGATGATATCAAGCTATTGGACAAGAATGTGTGTGACTGGTTTTTCTCTACTAATATGACAAGCATGTTCATTGGATCCTGATCTAAATTAGTGGTGATGTATTCTTTCTTTGTCATTGTTTTCCCTCTGTTTTACATCATGTTTCATTTTCTCTGATAAGAAACAGTAATTTTAGCTTAGGATATACTACTGCAAGTACCCTAATGCTTCCTGTACGTTATTATCTTTATGTTTTCTACTATTTTTGAATCTAAGAACAAATTCAACATAATTTAACCAGTATAGAAGTTGGTGTGTCCATGCTTACTGATGTATGAATTTAAAGTTTGTTTCTTGGATATTCTTGCTTGGTTTCAGCTGAAACAATTAGGAAACAGGGAGATTTAGAGTTAGCCCTATCCCCTAGGTTCCTTTTCCAATAGTTAGCCTTTCTAAGATCCCTTTGAGTTGAATGTAAAAAGAAAAGAAGGTTAAAAGTCTTTCTCTGATATTAGGTTTCCCTCAGTGTTAAACTTAAATGTTTTCTATTGTCTAAAAGTAGTTAGGAGGACTGTTGGATCGTTGTCTTCGAAGTTAGCCTCATTAGGAGTTTTGATCATAGAGGTATAAGGTATGCCCTGTCCTTAGACTTACTCCGAAGTGTTCACCTTGGAAGGTTTTACTTGTCATTCCCATTCATTTCCTTATTGTTTCATTCCCATACTATCATCTTAAGAGATCCTCTGATATAGATGACTAGCCCTTTGAAAGCCTTGGATATTTGAATTGCAAGTAAACCCTTTTATGACCCCATTGCCCAATTGACTTGTGTTCTCTTTGAATTATCTCCCCATTTCCGAAAAATCCTTCTCTACTCATTCCTTTACCTTACACTTAACCCTTCGTTCATGTTTCCCAACCAAACAAACAAACCAAAAACCCTTGTGCTCTATAACTAGCCTAACACCTTAAATTGAACATCAAAGATATACATTTCTTTACCTTTATAGAGAGATCCCTCTCTGGATCCGGGAGTGTTAGATCCTAAGATCCCAAAGTGGTTTGATGTTGTCTTGTCATTTGGTATTGCCAAATCTGCCAAATCACAGGAACCCCAACAGAATGCAACATAGGTAGTGAGGAAAAGCCCAAAATGATCAAATTATCTAAGACACTGCCAGCTCACATTAAACTAAAATACATTGAGCTTTTTAGATAGCAGGGAAAATTTTAAGGATGGAAAATTATCTTGAAGTATAAAAACATTGGCGAATATCACTAGTACCTAATATGCAAACTATAAAATGTTTATTGATGTATTTGTATAATTATTAAAATTTATAATGATTTTATATATGCCCTCTTTATAATGTATAATTCTATATTGTAAAATTTGGGCGAATAATTTTTTTCAAAAATGGAAATTGGCGAAGCATTTTTTTTGAAAAATTAGGGAAAATTAGCCCACCTACAAATATTAGCCCCTAAAATTTTCCATGTTAGATAGTTTTATGATGATTTTTCATGGACCTATGAAAATCTGAAATCATATGATACAGAAATAATCCAGCATAAGTTACCCCTCAAAGAAAACCAGAAGCCTTTTAAACAATAATTTCACAGAATCAACCCTGTTCAATTACCTCTGGTAGAGAAAGAAATTAGAAAAATGTATGATGCTGGAATTATTATCCTTGTTAGATACTCAGAATGGGTGTCTAATCTTGTATCTATTAGGAAGAAGACAAGAGAAATAATGCTTTTCATGGACTTTAGAAACTTAAACAAAGCCTCATTAAAGACAACTATCCCTTACCCACAATGGATCATATCTTACAAAGGGTAGTTGGTTCTAGAAGAATTTTTTTGCCAGATGGCTTCTCAGGTTATAATCAGATATTGGTACATCATGATGATCAACATAAAACAACCTTTACTACTCCTTGGGGTACTTTCATGTATTTGAAAATGCCCTTTGGTTTAATGAATGCTGGTGCCACATTTCAGAGAGCCATGGATATTGCATTCTCAGAATAAAGGTTACTTCATAGTGATTTACTTAGATGACATCACTGTCTATTCTAAAACAGATGAAGAACACCTAATACACTTGAGAAAAGTCTTTGAGAAATGGAGAAAATATGGGTTGTCTTTAAATCCAAAGAAAACATTGTTTGGTCTCTAAGAGGGTAAACTTCTTGGACATATCAATTCTGAAGAAGGAATAAGGATAGACCCAAAGAGGATTGATGGTATATTGCAAATCAAACATCATAGAAACATCAAGGAACTTCAATCTTTCATTGGGAATATTAATTTCCTGAGAAGGTTCATACCCAATCTAGCTGAACTCCTTAGAAACATGACAAATATGCTTAAGAGAAGGAGTTAAATGGACCTTAGAAGCAAATAAATCATTTGAGCTGGTAAAACAAGCACTTAACAAAACACCAGTTCTCATAGGTCTTGATTTTACAAAAGAATTATTCATTTTTTCATTTGCATCAGAACACACAGTAGCTATTGTCCTATTACAGAAAAACTTGAAGGGACAAGAGCAACCAATTGCATTTTTCAGCAAGGCATTAAGAGATGCACCTATGAAGTACAACATAATGGAAAAACAAGCCTTTTCCTTGGTCAAAGCCTTAAAAGACTTCAGATTTTACATTTTACATTCTCACATTATAACATTTGTGCCTCATTCAGTTGTAAAAGACATATTGACCTAAGATCCAGATGGAAAAAGAGGAAAGTGGATTGCTGTAATTTTAGAATATGACTTAGAAATCAAACCCACTAAGCTCATCAAAGGACAAGGACTAGCTAAACTTATGGCTGAATCCAACTTTCAAGCTCTTGATATAAACATGTTTAATGCATTAGATGAACAGGAGGAGCTGACAACTCCAATTATTGAATATTATTTTCTGAATTCATCTTGGTATGCTGATATTTTGTATGTTTTGCTCAATCTTAATGCCCCTCTTGGTTTGTCTAAAACGAAGGCAAGGTTCTTAAAGTTGAAATTTGTAAATTACTGCATTTTGGATAAATGTTTATATTGGAAAAATGCTAGTGGATTATTGCTTAAATTTTCTCCTGAGAATGATGCAGATAATATCAAGCATGAATTTCATGAAGGAGAATGTGGAGGCCACCTCTACTGGAAGTCAAATTCTAAAAAAATCCTTAGATTTGGTTACTATTGGCCCACTCTCTTTCAAGATGTCCACAAAATGATTACTGCCTATCACAAATGAAAAAAATTTGAAGGCAAAAGAAAACTACTTCCCTTACCTCTGCAACCAATCACTGTTGAAGCTCCTTTTCAGCAGTGGGGTCTAAACTTCATTGGGGAAATCCATCCTGCTTCATCTGCCCAACATATATGGATCCTCACAGCAACATACTATTTTACCAAATGGATAGAATCCATCCCATCTAGGAATGCCACAGACTTAGTCATCATTTCATTCCTTGAAAACCATATACTGTCTAGATTTGGTTGTCCTAGGAAGATCATAACTAACAATGCTGTTGCATTTGGATCTAAAAATATGGTGGAATTCTATCATAAATATCAGATCATATTGGGTCATTCTACAACTTATTACCCTCAAGGTAATGGGTTGGCAGAATCCTCAAATAAAATTTTGGTAAACATAATCAAGAATTTTCTGGAAGATAACAAGAAATCATGGCACAGTAAGCAAGTACATGCATTATGGGCAGATAGATTGATAGTTAAGAAGTCAATTGAGATGTCTCCTTACCAGCTATTTTATGGAACAAATGCAATATTTTCAACCAGTTTAGGAGTTCCAGTCATGAAGCTGACCCAAGAAATATAGTCTGAAGATAATGATATGACAAGAAGAATACACCAGAATATACATCTACAACAAACCAGAGAGGAAGTATACATCAAAGCACAACAACTACAAGAAAACATCAAGAGCTGTTTGACAAAAGAACCAAGGCAAGTGATTTCAAAATTGGTGATAAAGTATTGAAATGGGATTCAAGGAGAGAAGATAAGGGCAAAGATGAAAAATTTGATCATTTATGGTAAGGCCCTTACCTTATTCAATTTTCCATTTGAAACAATGCATTCTTTCTACAAGAATTGGATGGAGCTGAATATTTTGGAGGTCCTGTCAATGGCAGGGTTCTCAAACATTATTTCTGTTAACTAATATTTTAAATTTCAGAGCTTTTTTAATTTTCATTATATATAACACTGCTTTTGAATTTGAAAAAAGAAAAATACAAAAACAATAGAAAAAGAGAAAAATGGGGTAGAAATAAAACAAGAAAGGTACAACCCCATACTAAAAAAGAAAGGAAAATCTGAAAGTGAGCAAGCTTAAATGCCACTACCAAAAAGAAAACTGCTATTTAGTCATACAACCTAATCATGATTAGATAGATTTCAATTTACTGCTGATAGGTTAGTGAATCAGATTTCCCAAAAAATGAAATCTTGGCTTATCAGTAGAATAGATTAGGATAGAAAGAATTGGTTCTAATATGCTCAAAATCTGAACCAAGAGAAAAGCAAAATAATGACTCAAAATAGATTAAAATCTGAGTCATGTGAAGAATGAAGGATGTTCTTAATTTTCAGATTTTAAGCCTTCACAATTTTGTTTTAATTTTTTGCAAATAAAGTCTATGTGCAGCTTGTACATACAGCCATAGACACAATAGCAAGTCAAACAGTTTAATCATGGCTTGGATGTGTTTTAATTTTTTGTTTTAGAATGTAGCAAATAAAATCTGTCAGACAGTTTAATCCTGGCAGATAGTAGCTTAGGTAGAGAAATTATGAGTTCAACTACTTAATCTGAACTCATGGAAGAAATAAGGGTAGATTTATATTAGTTTCCTACTTTCAATAAAATAATAAAATGTTGATGTCAAAAGGTTTGCAAGTCCAAGTGCACCTTATGAAGGAAAAATGTTAGGAAGTAGGCTATGTAGCTAGAATGTTTGGGAGAAATTGATTTGTTGATAAAAATACTCGTCATCTTTTTAAAGTAGCATGATCAAGGAAGAAAAGGTTGTTAATGGATAAGGCACAGGTCTGCATACCGGAGATTTATTTTTGAAGTTCTTGACATCTCCAAGGAGCTTCCATCACCAAGTGGAGCCATTGTTAGCCATCAATAAATTTTTGTCATAGCAAATGATGGCTAAAACAGGTCTTGAGCCTTCAAGAGATTATTTTCATAGAAAATTTCTCAATCTTGAAGCCTTCTAGTGCTTTCAAGCTTAAGAGTAGTCTTCACTGCTATTTCATTCAAAAATCCACCAAGTAACCCTGCTGATATAAAAGGAGATTTTTTTCAGCTATTTTCTCCATCTTTTCACCTTCATAATTTCCTCCAAAACTCCCCATATCATCCATTTTTCCCTTTTATTAATCCTCCATTTTCCTCTGAAAATCCCCTTTTTTCCTTCTCATTTACCCTTCATTTTCTTGAAAAACCTTCAAAAATCCCTTTTAAACTTATAAAAAATCTTTTTTTATGGTTTAAATCATCCATTTTCATCCTACCGGAACCTCAAAAAATGCTTAAAAAACACATAAAAACCTTGGAATGTTGGTCAGCTCATGTCTTGCTAAGTAAAACTGGAGATATTGTTTTTGAATGTTATTTTCATTGCATGCTAAGTAAATTTAAACTAGGGAAGTCTATGGTTAGCCATGTCCTCTAGTGTTTTCTCCAACAGTTGTTTTGAAAGTTTCCCTTAAAAATATGTCAAAAGCAAGATAGGTTGAAAGTCCTTACCTGATTTTAGGCCACTTTTTGTCTTATCTTGAATTTTTTCCTTATGAATATGTTGAAAGAAAGCTATATTCAAAGTTCTTAGTTGATTTTAAGCTATTCTTTGCTTTCCTTTGAGTATGCTGAAAGCAGGCTAGGTTAAAAATCATTACTTGATCTTAAGTTGCCCTTTGTTTTTCTTATATGTTTGCTTCTTTCACTACACTTTAATGTTCCATGCCATAAATAAACTTAAAGAGAAATTTTGACATAGATGACTTGCCCCATAGACCACTCTTAAAACTTGTTGTGCAATTAAATCCTTTTGTGACTCCATAGCCCAATGGATTGATATTGTTTCTTACCTATCCTATTAACTGAACAATTCTTTCAACCTACTCACAACCTTTACCCTTCAAAATACTTCCTTGATTTTGATGATATTTATCCCAACCAAAACAAACAAAACCTTTGTACTTCATAACTAGCCTAATATCATATCATAAGCCTTAAAGAAACATCTTTGAAAACTCTCATATAGAGAGATCCCTCTCTGAATCTAGGAGGGCTAGATCCTAGGATTCTAAAGTGGTTTTGATGTAGGCTCTGCAGTGTTTATTCTTGCCAATATTGCAAACTATGGAGGCCTAACAAATTTAACCATATTTGATGCCCTCCTGCTCATACTATCCAAGACTACATTATGTCTGAAACAGTTTGTTATGCATAGCTGCAGCCCCTCTTGTAGGGTGTTTTTTAGCTAGACTAGGTTGTGCGAGATCTGTTTACCACACCTAGTTTGATTTGTTTTTCTCCCCTTGTGGATCTAGGCTCCAGATCTACTGATCTAAGGGATCCTAGGGTTGTAAACTCATTTCTGTACATCAATCTCCCAGGAGTGCATTATTTTAGCAGGCTTGTTGTGTTATTCCAAAATCTAGCATATTAAATATTGTTGGATCACGTGGGTTAGCCCCAAAACAGCTTACTACCAAAATGTCGTGTGATAACCACTTGTTTTTTTCAATCCTTTGAAGCTCGAAACCACCGTTCCCACCCGATGTGACCGCAATTGAATGCCATTACCCATTAGCCCTAATATGCATACAAAACATTGGAAATGCATTCATTTCCTACCTTTTCCACACATAAACCGAATGCAACCCTCCCCGACTGTAAAAACAACCATTTTCTTACATTTTCATGCCAAAATACTACAAATTTTAGCCTGTACCCCTTTCAGATTACAGAGGAGCTTTGCATTTCTCCAGAGTTCAAAAAGATACCATAGAAACTGCTCAAAACCTTCATATGCATCTTCAAAAGTCCAGTACCTGCGAATAACATGTTTTTTTCCAAATTAACCATGTTTTCCATTTAAAAATTCTTTTAAAAAGAAAAATTTCATTCATATATCCATAAATATCAAAATAAGTCTATCAAAATAGTCAAAAAACAGGCCAAACCCTGTCAATTTTTTTCCAGGAACCCTATTTTACTGTTGCACGCTATTGTGAGAGAAAATTGTCAGTTCTTTTAGTTTTATGAACTATTTCAAACACAAAATCAAGCCAGAAAACCTCTAAAGGTATCCTAAGCCTCTTTGCCCAATTTCAACAGACTATTTAGCCCAATTTCTCATTAAAAGACTCAAGAAACCCTTGTTTCTTGTTTAAAACCAGTAAAAAGCATGTAAACCTTTTTGACAGACCTAATTGGAAAAGAAATCCCAAAGAAGAGACTATAATTTTCTTGTTTTATCAAAGAAAATTCTGTTAAAAGTAAAAATATTTCTGCAAATTGTCGAAACTTGCAGAAAGTAACCAAAATGCCTAAAAAGCAGAGCTCTAGCCATCCTGAAGCTTCCAAAGTGCCAAAATCCACTCCAGCCATGTCTTCTAAGACTGCTATTATTTTCAATCCTTTACAACCCCTAGTCATAGACATTGAACACATTCCATTGGCTGATGTTGATTATAAGATAGCAGATCCCATTGCCGAATTTAACCTGCTAGATACTCATAATTGGTGTCATGAGAAATCATTAGATAAAGAAGAAGAAGTCCAGATTTTGGAATCACACTTGCCCAAGTATGTTGTCCCATTAACTCACCCATGTGAGGAGGTCAGTAGATTATGTCAGCAGTATTATGTGCCTGATCAAAGAGCCATAGTCAATGTTGGAAAAATACTGAGAGGGGGGGGTGAATCAGTATTTAGGATTTACTCAGCATCTTTTTAGTTTTTCAATCTTTAGTAACACATACGCTACTTTACTGAACCAGACTCGCGTATATACGCGGATACCCTTTACTGAACTCACGTATGCACAAAGATATTAATAAACAAACAATTCTTCACTTAGATCCTTGCATGTATTCATTTAACAGATGTTTATATAGCAGTAGACATGTGCAGTAATAACAGAATGAAACATCACACAAAAGCATCACACATGAACACCATGATTTTTAGGTGGAAACCCAAGTCGGGATAAAACCACCGTTGCCGTTGTCTTAGCCTTCAATATTTTATTATAGAGAAAAACTTCTTACAATCATGTACTGGTGCAGACTTATACCAGCACGCAGGCACCCACCTGCAGAAGGCTACCACCTTCTCTCGTTTACCAGCCTCACCTGGAAGGGAGCTTCAGCCCCCTGCTCTCGTTTACCAGTCTCACTTGGAAGGGAGCTACTACCCCCTGATATTAGCACAGCCTCTGCTGACAGAAAGCTTCTATTATCAGACTGAAGGCTTCAACCCTCAGATCCACTGCAGACCACGTTTCATCAATTTTCAAACTGGATCCTACAGCTCCAACACAACCTTTCACTCTTCAACAAACATACTTTGCCCAATGCTACAAACAGAACAGTGAACCCACTGAAACCAGAATATCAGAGTTAACCCAGACTTCAGAACAGATATTCAGAGACACATTCAACCTTGAGCAATCATCAGTTCAGATATGATACGCGCTTTTCTTTAGATGGATCCGCGTATATATGCGCCTTTACTGAAGACAACTCGCGTATGCATTCATGCAACTTTTCAAGAAAACCCTAACAGGTCATACGCTCCTTTGTTGAAATAGATCCGCGTATATATGCGCATTCAGTGAAGCGAACTTGCGTATAGATCTATAAAAGATAAACTTTGCAGAACAGACAAGATCTATGAACTTACCCAGATTTCTTCAACTTCTTTTAACAGAATTGCACCAGGTCTTCATCACTTATTTTTAGATCATCCAAGGGTTTTTCCATTTCAAGATCTAGAGATCTTGAACCTTCATTATGTTCATAGATACATTATAGAATCAGATCTATCAATTAAGAGCAAAGTTCCATCATGCAGATATACTTCAGAGTGAAGTATTCATTAAAGCCCAGACACATGCACACCACTCTCATCCTTTGCACAATGAATTTCTTCTCTTTATATAGGTTTACCCTTTTTCAATACCATGAGCCAAAACCACATTACTTCCGATGGTATTCCTGGACGGGGACACATAGACGAATCATTACTCAATACAATGGGTCAATACCATGGTGGTTACCCCTGGTTTTTCACTTTATGAGCGCTTTTGCCCATACGCGACTTGGCACGTTATTTCCGGCGTGCATACGCGACTTCTCCTAGAAAAATCCGCGTATGCCTTGAGACATACTCTTTTCATCATAGATCTAGCACATACTGAATTCCTTCCTTCGTTACCTTCTGTACTCACTGTAGCTACATCAGATTTACATCATTTAACAGGTTTATCAAGACATATTCTATCAAGCATAACTTCATCAAGTAGGTTTCCATCCTCTTCATCAAGTGGGTTGCCATCAAGGACAACATATTGCATCATATTGCCAACAATCTCCCCCTTTGGACTTGATGGCAAACCATGATGGTGTTTGATCACCACAACAGAATCTCCCCTTATTCAAACATCAAACACCATGTCTCTCCCCCTTTGACATCAAGGGCAAAGGGTGGATCAAAACCATCACAAAGTAATTCTCCTTCATCAAAGCGCTATAGATCTGAAGTGTACTGAAGTTATCATGCTCCCCCTGAAGTCATGCTGAAAGTTCAAACATATTTGTCAATGAAGTACATGACTCTATGACCTTCCTATGACCAAGGACTCATACTTACATCAAAGATCCAACCAAGTGGATTTACATATGAGACGCAAATACCCAACCGAGAGAGTTGACACATTTTGACTCAAGTCCTTACAAGACTGAATATTACAAATTTACATCATAGGTCTCATCCATGACCTTTTCATCAAATTACAAATGTGATCTTTTATGACCAATACCAAAAATATCTCAAGAGAGAGATCATATTATAGAACCAACATAATGCCAATAATGAATTATACTCAGCAAGGCTAATGCTCCCCCTGAAACTGTGCATCCAGGCATCTTTTCTATATGACCAAGGCTCCCCCTTTGCTTGTGTATCCTGAACACTTTCAACAACAAAACATCAAGGCATCTTCACCCAAAATCAGAATATAAGAGCTGAAATATCAACAGTGACTCCAAACAGCATCAGAGATACCAAACATCACTGCAGCTAAACTAAATAATGCTGACCCCAAACAAAAAAAAATTCCAGCAACCAAACATACGCGGCTTTATGTGGTTAAACTCGCGTATATACGCGACTGTGTTTCAGGAAACCCGCGTATACAATTTAATCTTTTGAATTTAATCAGATCTGATATTCTGAGAGGCAGAGACAACACCCAACTTTTGTCTGAGATATTCGAATGCTTCCCTGGGCAGAGGTTTGGTAAAGATATCAGCAACTTGTTCTTTGGAGGGAACATACTCCAACTTCACCTTTTGTTCAAACACTTGTTCACGTAAGAAGTGATACTTGATGGGAATGTGCTTGGTCTTTGAATGCATAACAGGATTCTTTGAGATACTGATGGCACTTGTGTTATCACACATAATGGAGATAGGAGAAGTACATTTGATTTGAAAATCTCCCAAGGTTTGCATCATCCAAAGGAGTTGAGTGCAACAAGATGCGGCAGCCACATATTCTGCTTCAGCAGTAGATAAGGAAATAGAAATTTGCTTCTTAATGAACCAAGATACCAACCGAGGCCCCATATAGAATGCACCACCACTTGTGCTTTTTCGATCATCAACATTTCCAGCCCAATCTGCATCAGAGTAAGCATGAAGAGTAAGATCAGCATTCTTTGGATACCATAGTCCAAAGTCTTGAGTTCCTTGCATATATTTGAATATTCTTTTGACAGTCTGAAGATGAGACTCTTTTGGATTAGCTTGGAATCGTCCAACAATTCCAACAGCATGCATAATGTCTGGTCTAGTCCCAGTGAGATAAAGTAGACTTCCTATCATTGATCTGTATTCTGGTTGATTCACCATGGGAGAATCATCATGAGAACTGAGATTGCATCCGGTTATCATTGGTGTACTTATAGGCTTGCATTCTTCCATGCCATACTTCTTCAAAATTTGCTTAAGATATTTTGCTTGTGATAGGAATATGCCATCTGTAGTTTGATTTACTTGCAAGCCAAGAAAGAATGTTAGTTCCCCAAGTAAAGACATCTCAAATTCTTGCTGCATAACAGAAGCAAATTTTTGACTCAAGGATTCTTCATTACTCCCAAAAATGATATCATCAACATATACAATCACAATCAAAAGTTTTTCATGTTCAATTTTTGTGTATAAGTTGCTATCAGCAGACCCCTTTGAAAATCCTTGTTGATGGAGATATTTTTCAAGACGATAGTACCATGCCCTTGGAGCTTGTTTGAGACCATATAGAGCCTTTTTAAGTTTACAAACAAGATTCTTATCATTTCCCAAAATGAATCCCTCTGGTTGTTCTATATAAACTTCTTCTTCAAGATCATCATTGAGGAAAGTAGATTTGACATCCATTTGATAGACTTTGATTTGTTGAGAACTTGAAAAAGAAAGAAACATTCTTATGGCTTCAAGTCTAGCTACAGGAGCAAAAGTTTCTTCAAAGTCTATACCTTCTTGTTGAGTGTACCCTTTGCAAACCAATCTGGATTTGTTTCTTATAACATCCCCATTTTCATTTAACTTGTTCTTGAATATCCATTTGGTTCCAATGACATTTTTATCATGTGGTCTTGGTACCAATTCCCAAGTGTGATTCTTTTCAATTTGATCAAGCTCTTCATTCATGGCTTGAATCCAACATTCATCTTTGCTGGCTTGACTGACATTTTGGGGTTCAATTGTGGACAAGAATGCCAAATAGCTAGAAGATCCCACAAGAGTCCTCCTTGTTTGTACACCTGATTCCTTGTTTCCCAAAATTTGAGATTCAGGATGATTCTTTTGAACATATTTGGATGGAGCTTTTTCTGATAAATCATCTTCAGGTTCTTCATTGGATCCACTATCTATATCATTTCCATTTGATGTAGAAGGACAAAAATCACCATCATCTTCTTATGTTTCTTGTTTTTCTTCTTTAGGAGTTGTAGGAGACTCATCAATGACAACATCAATACATTCAACAATCTTTCGAAGCCTTTTATTGTAACATTTGTAAGCTCTGCTTGTAGATGAGTAACCAAGAAGTATCCCTTCATCTGATCTAGGTTCAAACTTGCCAAGATTTTCATCATTATTTTTGATAAAGCATTTACTTCCAAAAATTCTAAAATGCTTTACAGAGGGAGAATTACCATACCAGAGTTCATATGGAGTTTTGTCACTATTTACCCGAACGTGTGCCTTGTTGAGAATGTTTGCTGCCGTATGTGCTACTTCTCCCCAGAACATGTCAGGAGTTCCAAAATCATCAAGCATAGCTCTAGCCATTTGTTGAATTGTTCTATTCATTCTTTCTGCTACGCCATTTTGTTGTGGAGTGCCTGCTACAGAGAACTGTCTCTTTATGCCATGTTGTTCACAAAATTCAAAGAATTCATTTGATGTATATTCTCCTCCTCGATCAGATCTAAGACATTTTATTTTTAGATCTAATTCATTTTCAACCAGTGCTTTAAAGATCTGGAATTTCTCAAATGCTTCATCTTTGTGTTTAAGCAACCCAATCCAACACATTCTAGAGAAATCATCAATAAATAAGATATAGTATTCTTCTCCATGTGGTGAATTTTTCCTCATGGGTCCACAAATGTCAGTATGAACAATTTCAAGAGGCCTACTTGATGAACCTTCTTTGGCATTAAATTGTACTCTGGTCTGCTTACCAAATTGGCAGGATTTGCAAATGATACTTTCTGGTAGAGTAATATTGGGAAGACCACGAACAGCTTGAAGTCTGCTTGCTTTGTTGATTTGAGAGAAGCTTAGATGCCCCAACCTTCTATGCCATAGCCAATTTTCTGAATATTTGCTCAAGTAACATTGATCTTTGCAGTTCTTCAATACATATAGGTTGCTTGGAGTTCTTTTCCCTTTTATAATAGCTCTACCTGTATTCAGATCACGAACCACACATTCTTTTGAACTGAAGACAACTTCTGTACCTTGATCGCACATTTGACTTACACTTAACAGGTTATGCCTTAATCCATCCACATACATGACATCATTAGCCTTCACCTTTTATTTTAGAAACACGGACCCTTTTCCTTTAATTACAGCAGGATTATCATTTCCAAATGTAACTTTATTTTCCTTTTCTAGAGAATTATATGAAAGGAGTTTGCTTTTGTCACCTGTCATGTGTCTTGAGCACCCACTATCAATGTACCATTGATTTTCTTCACCTTCTGCAAATAATGCTATCCCACAATTTTCAACTTGTAATTCCTTCTTTTTCCATACTTTGGAACTTGAAGGAAAATGTTGTTTTGGCTGGACTTTGCTCCTGCATTCAGATTCTTCATGGCCAAAGTTATTGCAATAAGCACATTCAACTTTGTTTTGAAGAGGAGAAAATTGTTATAGGTGTTCTTTTTTGGTTCAATATCCATCATTTTCTTTCTTGCTTCTCTTGTCATGATGGTTTTATATGCAACACATTGAACAAATTTATGACCAAAATTGTGACATGAGAAACATTGTCCATTGAAGTAGAAATTTCTGCGATCATGAAATCTTCTATTTGAATTTACCTGTTGATTGTTGCTTCTTTGAGAGATATCCTTGTTAGTGTTCCTTGTATTGTGAAGATCATGCTTTACATGTGAAGATTCTTTATTCCCTCGCTGAGTGGCTGAATGTAGTAAACCGGTTGTAGCTGCTTTTAGATAATTTGGTGCTGAAGCCTAAGAGGATTCTCCGGTATATCCAAGACCTGTCTTAATCAGAGGAGATCGTTGAACCTTGATAATCTCATCTAAGGTTTCAGATCCTTTAGCAAATCTAAGATTCAGAGACTTTACTTTCTCAAGTTCTTTTCTTAGACTTACTACTTCACATTCTAATTTTTCATTATGTTTCTTTGCTTCTACATTCTGCCTTTTCAGAATCTCTATGATTATTTTACTTTCTTCCAAGCATATTTTGAGTTGATTGTTTTGATCAAGAAAATCATTTTCATCTAGAGCATCCATAAAAGCATCCTTATCGTCTCTAGAATTATTTTCAAATGCCATGAGAAGTCTAAGTTCTTGTTCACATTCTTCCTCACTGTCAGATAACCCATCACTGTCTTCATTTGTATAGTAGCTTTTCTTAGTGCTAGACCGGTTCTTATTTCTTCTTGCTACTTCTTTCTCTTTAGCAAATGTTTCTTTATAAGGAAATTTTGCAGCATAATGACCAACTCTTCCACAATTAAAACATTTGAAAGGAAGCTTACCTTTGAATCTTCCGGTTCCTAGTTGGAGTTTTCTCACAAAGTTTGCCTCATCTTCGTCTGAGATATATCCTGACCTTTCCAGTTTTTGAACTTCTTTCCCTTTTGTAGAAACTTTAAAAACATCTTCTTTGATTTCAGATGGTCCTCCTCTCCTCATTTCGTATGCAGTCAATGTACCATGAAGTTGCACCATAGTAAGATTTTGGAGGTCCTATTTTTCTTCAAGGGCAGAAACTTTTGACTCAAACTTGGCTGTTAGTGATCTCAAAATTTTCTCAACCAAAGTGGATTCGGTTATTGTTTCTCCCAGATTTCTCATACGGTTTACAACATCATCAACACGTAAAAATAAACCACCTTCATAGCTTAGGATGATTTTGTCCCATATCTCCTTTGCTGTATTGAGCTGCATGACTTTGACAAATTCTGCTTCATTTAGACTTCTAGTTATTGCATTGACCGCTTTTGCATTTGATTCATAATTCTTTCTTTCAGTTGGATCTGTTGGTGTAGCAGCTGGATATTGATATCCTTGTTCAAAAATGGCCCATATATCTGCTCCCATAGACTGAAGATAGGATCTCATCCTTATTTTCCAGAAGATTAAATTGCTTCCGTTGAAGAGCGGAGGTTTGATAGATGTTGTTCCCTCGTGATTGCTCATCTTGCTTGATCTTCCTTCTAGCGGTTAAGCCTTTTCAGAAGGACCTCCTCTGATACCAATTGTTGGAAAAATACTGAGAGGGGGGGTGAATCAATATTTAGGATTTACTCAGCATATTTTTAGTTTTTAAATCTTTAGTAACACATACGCTACTTTACTGAACCAGACTCGCGTATATACGCGGATACCCTTTACTGAACTCGCGTATGCATAGAGATATTAATAAACAAACAATTCTTCACTTAGATCCTTGCATGTATTCATTTATTAGATGTTTATATAGCAGTAGACATGTGCAGTAATAAAAGAATGAAACATCACACAAAAGCATCACACAAAAGCATCACACATGAACACCATGATTTTTAGGTGGAAACCCAAGTCGGGAGAAAACCACCGCTGCCATTGTCTCAGCCTTTAATATTTTATTATAGAGAAAAACTTCTTACAATCATGTACTGGTGCAGACTTATACCAGCATGCAGGCACCCACCTGCAGAAGGCTACCACCTTCTCTCATTTACCAGCCTCACCTGGAAGGGAGCTTCAACCCCCTGCTCTCGTTTACCAGTCTCACCTGGAAGGGAGCTACTACCCCCTGATATTAGCACCAGCCTCTGCTGACAGAGAGCTTCTATTATCAGACTGAAGGCTTCAACCCTCAGATCCACCGCAGACCACGTTTCATCAATTTTCAAACTGGATCAAACAGCTCCAACACAACCCTTCACTCTTCAACAAACATACTTTGCCCAATGCTACAAACAGAACAGTGAACCCACTGAAACCAGAATATCAGAGTTAACCTAGACTTTAGAACATACATTCAGAGACACATTCAACTTTGAGCAATAATTAGTTCAGATATG
This sequence comes from Pinus albicaulis, assembly GCA_034641835.2. Taxonomy (NCBI): domain Eukaryota; kingdom Viridiplantae; phylum Streptophyta; class Pinopsida; order Pinales; family Pinaceae; genus Pinus; species Pinus albicaulis. Next base: position 1,009,978,051 of record CM076575.1, on the reverse strand, counting down.
ATACGCGCTTTTCTTTAGATGGATCCGCGTATATACGCGCCTTTACTGAAGACAACCCGCGTATTCATTCATGCAACTTTCCAAGAAAACCCTAACAGGTAATACGCTCCTTTGTCGAAATAGATCCGCGTATATACGCACCTTCAGTGAAGCGAACTTGCGTATAGATCTATAAAAGATAAAATTTGCAGAACAGACCATATCTATGAACTTACCCAGATTTCTTCAACTTCTTCAACAGATTTGCGCCTGGTCTTCATCACTTCTTTTCAGATCATCCAAGAGTTTCACCATTTCAAGATCTAGAGATCTTGGACCTTCATTATGTTCATAGATACATTACAGAATCAGATCTATCAATTAAAAGCAAAGTTCCACCATGCAGATATACTTCAAAGTGAAGTATTCATTAAAGCCCAGACTCATCCACCACTTTGCACAATGAAATTCTTCTCCTTATATAGATTTGGCCTTTTTCAATACCATGAGTCAAAACCACATTACTTCCGATGGTATTCCTGGACGGGACCACATAGACAACCCAGCGCTCAATACAATGGGTCAATACCATGGTAATGCCCCTTGGTATTCTAATTTTGGAGCGCAAAAGTCCATACACGACTTTGAACGTACTTTTTCGTGTGCATACACGACTTCCCTTAAGCTAACCCGCGTATTACTTGTGACATACATTTTTTCATCATTCCTTTCATCATTACATCTGAGCTGCTCTGTAGGCACATCATATCACATAATTACATCTTTACCAAGTCCATCAAGTCAGGAATAACTTCATCAAGAAGGTTTCCATCCTCTTCATCAAGTGGGTTGCCATCAAGGACAACATATTGCATCATATTGCCAACAGCTACCTGCAGGACCACCCCCTCATGAGGGTTGAGACATCTCACACATACCTGGGAATCATCAATAGCTGTTGCGGAATCATTGGACCATCAAGTATATAGATCTCAATCATGTTGAAGGGAGCTAGAGCTGAGAAACATTAAATTCAAAGGGGAATGAGAAATCCCTTTGCTTGATCTGAGGCACCGAACAAGTGTGGAAGTTGGAACCAAGGTACACCGCCCTCTAGACCTGTCTCCTGGAATGAATGAGCTAATGTCGATAGAAGGAGGTCCGCCATAGGTGAGGCAATAAGGGATCCTCAACTAAGACATGAGAGAAAATAGTAGAGCGACTGACAAACTGACACTAATGATGATGAGGAAGTGGGGGATACTAAGTAGCGAATGGATGAATTCCCTTGTTAGAGCATAAAGGGCATGGATGACTTGGAAACGACTGATAAAATATCATGAGGGATAGGGGACAATGGGGCTGAAAGCCATAATGTACAACACAAGAGAGAGACCAAGCAATGAAATATAGAGGACTATATCGGGATACAGAGGGACTCGGGATAGACTCCATGAATGTGATGATGACTCAACTCAGATGCGCTAAAAAATGGCGACTCAATCGTGCTACCACACAGTAAAGGTCCAAATGGGGGACCATAAAAACATTAGTACATGAGGGTAACTCATGACGAAAATCAACACGAACAAGGACAAGTAAGGAGGAAAAGTGGTGCCCCAAATACAAGTGTTGTAAGTGAGGAAATCTGATTTGGAGGAGAGGTGAATAGATCCTTTGTGGACAAAATATGTCCAGGTGAAGTATCAAAGTATGAAAAACTAACATATACCCATTTTAGTGCTCAATGAGAGCTTTCTAACGGTGTAGACGGTGTGTCAAACAAGGCTACGGTTTGGTTGCAACAAGCGAAATAAAAATTAGGGGTTTCTCTTCTAATAAGGCATTTTCCCTCCAAATGCATTCATTTGCTTGTGTAGCTGTGGTGAATGTAGAGAGGAGATAAGGCCCTAAATCTTGCGATGATCGTAGCGGACAAACCGACCATTGGAATCGAGATCCATCAGTTGCGGATAAGAAGCCCAATCCTACTCTTTCTTTTTGATGGATTGAAAGTTCAGATTAGGGTCCCAAATCTCAGGAACAGCCCCTCCCTCATATTCACGGCCGGGTCGCACTATTTGGGCCAAAAAATGCGACTTGGGAAGTAGGTTTTGGCCTAAAAAGTGTGACCTATCGCAGGATTTGGCCAAAAAGTGTGACCTGTCAGATGGAGGTGATTCCAGTGCTGTTGTGGGCTGAGAGTTGGGTTTTTTGTAACTAGATACAGTTTTTCCTATCTGTAGACTGACAAAGATGATGTTTTTGTGCAGATATGGCAGATATATGGATCAACTGGAGAGAGAGAGACTTGGGTACACTACAGTCGGAGATCCAAGTGGATCAGGGTGTCCATCGTGCATTGGCCAGGTTTAGGGTTCTGAAATTCATGGAGAACCCTCTGATGAGAGCTGGGGAGCCCTTGTTGGCCCAGATTGTCAGTTATTGGGATCCAAATCATGAGGTCTTTATAGTGCATGGGCACAGGATCAAGTTGACAGTCCAGGATCTGTATTTCCTTACTGGTCTCCCACCAATAGGGATGGTGGGAAATACACAGCCAGTGTTACCATGGGGGCGTAACATCATGGAGTTTGTGGAGCAACATTGTCGACCAGGCTTCCAAGTCAAAGGGACGTGGATACCAATTGGGGACTTAGAGAGATTAGAGACCCGTGTAGTACCCACAGTGATGTTGCATATCTTGGGTAGCCAGGCGCTCCACCACATCACTAGGGGGCAGATGATGATCATGGAGAAAGTGTTGAGTGGGACCTACTATGGGTGGGCGCAAATGATGTTGGTGTCGTTGAAACAACAATTGTTGCTTTGCAAGCAGCAAGTGAACCATGATTGCGCATATGGGACCGTATTATGCTCCTTCTTTTTTGAGAAGATCCCGACCTTATGACCTCTTGTACAGCTAACAGATGGGGGTCCGAGAGAACCCAGGATGCACCGATGGGGGCGAATACTGTGTAAAGGAGGAGGAGGGGCGGTCGTACGGGTGTTCCGACCAGATTTTTTTGCCCATTGGGATCAGATGTCGTTGTACATAGACGACTATACCTATAGTGGGATGATTTATTGTGGAGATCCGGACTTGCCACTTCCGCCTAGGCGAGTATGGGGGCCCGATGGTAAGTGACAAGTGACTAATATTTTATGTGAATGTTAAAGTTTGTGAATAGTATATATGGTATTGATTCTTATACTTTTGGTATGCAAATATAGCTCCAGTAAAAACGACTGGATATATGGGACGACCTGTAGTATTAGGAACTGCAGGTGCTCGTGGATCGAGAACAGCACAGAATGAGGATATGACCGCCCTCCTAGAGGACATCTGTCGTAGATGTGAGGGGCTACTTACCAGTCTTTCAGAGCGGGGTTGGCAGGACATAGACGACCAATACATAGAGCTATGTATTGGTCTACCCTCGGAATGGCGAGGTGTCATGCTGCGCATGGCGATGGCCAGTCAGACTATGCGTGATCTACGAGCTACGAGAGTAGAGCCATTGGCTCAAGACCCTCCAAATAGTGATTAGATGTGGGGCATGTGATGCCCCCTAGTGTGTAGGTAGGGGCAAGTGGTGCCCCCCAGTTTTGAGATGTGTTTGTTGTAACATGCTATGGGCATGTCATACGTATCAGAGTAGATGGACTCTAAAAACATGTTGTATGACACATATTATGGATATGCATTGTTTTGATGATTTTGAATGTTATTGTCTTGTAGGAAATGTGTGTGTAATATTCCCAACTTAGCTTATAGCTAAGTGGAATATTAAATTTTGTCAATAAATTCAAATGCATGAATAGTTTAGCAAGGAGGCTCACAAAACTACTCAAGCATGAATAAAAACCCCTCACAATGTGAAAAGGGGCCATGAAATAACCAGCTCAAGCATCCACTTGTGTGAACAAGGTTAAGTTGACCAAGTCAACTCAACTTGTCTTTAAAAGAATGGATCCATGAATAAAGCAGCTCAATGTGAATGGAGGCAAATTCAGCAAAACAATTTGATGACTCCTTAAATGTGAAAAGGGGAAAAGCAAAGAGGAAAAATCAAGGAATATTCTTAGAAGAATCATCTAGTCACATTGCCTAAATCCAACCATGCAACATCTAGAAGACTCCCACTTAATGAGACAGCGTAATTCTAGAGGAGGGAAGCTTGGCAAGGAAGCAAACCCTAGTGGAGTGGGGCCCTTGGAGGAGAAGCACATTTCCTATATAATGAAGGAAGAGAAAACATTTGGGTTTAGATTATAGATTATACTTTCATGAGGTCTGCTTAGAATTCTGCATACTTTTTTGTTTAGCTAAGTTGCTGCACTTCTTAGTGCAAGGGTTTTCTCATGCGGGAATGCCCTACTTTTTCTTGGAGATCTTGTAGCAAGAGATCTAAGGGAGGCTTCTAATCTGAAATTTCCACTTTCAGGTGTTATTCCAAGCACTTGTGCTCCATATCTGTGCTTCCCTTGAGGATACTGCATTATTACAATAGAGGTGCAATGGAAGGGGTTAAAACCCCATGGTTCGGAGCTAGTTTCCCAAAAGGGAAGCTCCTTTCTTCTTCTGGGAGATGATTAATAGCATTGCAGCCATTTCTCATGTATATTCAGCCATTTTGTGCAGATCTATAGCCATACTACATTTTCCAGTTTATATCTGCAGCTGCTTCCTTGTATTTTCATTGCATGTGGGAAGACCCTTGCCAGGTGATCATAATTTCATTGTAAAGGAGATTAGATATCTGTTTATTTTCCTCATTGAGTAATATAATATGAATATAATATTTATTTCTCCATTTTCTAAATATTTACTTCAATATACTGCGCATTTTCTTTTGCAGCAGCTCCGACATTTGCATGTTTGGGGTTTTTGTCCATTTTCAGCTATTTGAGCATGGGAGGCCTGTTTAACTTTTTTGTTGGTATTTTTTTCTGAAATCCTCTTGCATGCAGCTCTAATATTGGCTATTATAAAGGAAAAAACCGTTTTTTTATACTTCTGTAGCCTAATACTCAGAAAAACAGCGTTTCTGGGTCACTAGTGGTGTTTTTCCATACTTGGGTGTTTTGCGGAAGGAATGTTTGCTGTAGATTTTGTCAAATAATGAGTTATGCATCTGATAAAACCTATGATATTATAATTTTCTATTTCCTATTGAGTTTCTGAATAAATTATGCAATTCTTTAGAAGGATTTTCTCTTTGCTGCAACCTTCCTCTTTCGGCAGTTTCCAACTAGTCTAATTTGTGGGAGATCTGATTAAGGTCCCTAAGTTCATTTGTTTCAGCTTAAACTCCATAAATAAGTCACATACATCCCATATGAGATGAAATAAGCATTAACCTACGTTTTTGTTGCATGGTTTTTCTTATGTAGCGTTTTCCTTGAGTTGCTTGTCAATAGTCCTGAAAAGGAAATATTAGCCTTCGACATAGTTCTATAGATAGAGTCTGATAGAGGGCCAGATAGCCTCTGGATCTCACCCTATTTTTAGAGGTGAAATATCCAGTAAATTCCCCTACATTCAATCTCTGGAATAGATCCATTTGTTGATTATTAATGCTTTCTTGAAAAAGGATTTTCATTTACCGGATTCATGAGCATTTTTTGATTTGGGATATTACAATGGTATCGGAGCATGATCTCTGGCCTAGCCTGTGAGATCAATCTATCAGAGAAGTGCTGAGGAGAAACAAAAAGCAGCAAGCAAAAAGTATGGAGAGAATGAGATTACTCTCATCAATATTCAGATCCAAGAAGAACCTCCCAAAAGGGGTTGAACAGTTGGAAGCAGAAAGATGTAGTGAAACTCGAAGAGGGTTTCAAGGAGAAGAGGACTACAGTGAAACCTTTATGAGTTTTCAAGAAGAAGAAGAAGAAGACATGGGAAATCCTCCTTCAAGGGAATACCAATATCTATGGTTTCCTATTGAGGATGGGACATTTCCTATATTCAGAGAAAGAGATGGGGGTGACAGAACAGTCATAACATAGGCACCTCTAATATCTCAAGAAGAAGAAGTGGTGAGGTCAATTGCACCAAGGAGAGAAACTATTGCACCTTTGCAAGGAGTTTCAGATAACCTCACATATAGATATTGTGGCACCATCCATGTGCATTATGTGCCATCATTATCAAATGATGAGATTTGGAATCTTACAAAGTTTCATAGGGTGAGCAATATCTATCCCTCTTTATTTCTAAAGAGTGATGCACAAGAAAGGTAGGAATATATATGCACATCAGTTCATCCATCTCTGTATTATGATCTATGCCTTGATGCTTCCTTATTTGAAGAAGAGCCATTAGGGAAATCCCCTGGTGAGAATAAAAACAAAGTGTTCCCTCAACATGATACAATGAAGACACCAGAGGTCAGAGGAGACACCATCACAGCGCTAGAGGTTGTGGGTAAAAAGCATATTTATGAGACTAAGATTTTATTTTATGATTGCATTTGCTCTCTTACCTTATATGTGCAGGCCATACCTCCCAAGGGGATTGTTCTACCTTATAAGATTCATGACCAACTATGGGCCAAGGTTGCTTTCAAATATGGCCACCTCCTTGATGAGTTGAAGGGGTGATGCACTATGATGGGAGCTTCCCTAAAGCCCCAAATATACATTTGACCTTCAGCTATGGTGAAATGATAAGATCAGCAAGTAAGTGGCATGAAAACCACTTACCATGTCTTGATATGAAGCAGGGAGGAGGAAACCTGCACTTGGTTCTGTTGGGTGAGTGTGGATGCTCCCCAAAATTTCTGATTCTCATGACTCATGCCTCATACTCCAAGAGAAGGCTGCATGATGGGAAGGCATGGTTGTTATGGCTGTCACAAGGAGGGTTTGGACACTATATTTTGAATCTTATGTCCAAATACTTACCCATGTTTGAGGTATGTCTCATGCATTCACATGTATTTTGGGTTGAGATATATTTCAAGTATGTATCTTGGTTTGGGAGGAGGAACAACTCCCACATGTTGTGGAATGAGAGAGATGACTTGCACTATGTTTATGGAGCACCCCATATTTCCATCATTACATCCTTGCTCCATGATCCACACATTGATAATGTAAGGAAGCAACAAGAGCCCTTGTTGCTATGGTTATTTTTGAGAGAGTATGGGCTGAAAACTCTCCATACTCAACACAACATTCCAATAGGAATGCATGGCACATCCAAAGTGAAAGAAGGCTACATTTCAGCAATGATGGAAGGGAGGGAGATCCTCTCACATAGCAGCATAAGGGTGAATGGGTTTTACATGTGGAATGTCAAAAAGAAGAGTCATGGAGTGACAAGAGCATTGCTACTTAAGCTTACAACACTGTCCTCTAAGATCAAGTTTCTAATGATGGAGTATTTCCAAAGAAGTGTGCATCCTTCCATGTTGCATAAATTTAGGAGGAGATTGTTATGGGAAGGCTCACTCATGGATCACATCTTCAGCTCACAGATGAGGCATGGTAAGAAATACATCTATGTGCTTATTGATCATTCTATTAAGAATTTGTATCTTCTCACCAATTGTATGCAATGAATTTCTCTGCAAGAGAGCAAGATTATTCATGGGTGCTATGGTCACATTAGGTCCACATTTTGTAATGATGATAACCCATCTCTACATGACTTGGAGAAATTTCCATGTTGTCTTGATTGTATGCAGCTGATATATATTTCTGCTCACTACTTTCTAGTAGATGAGTTGACATGCATAGCTGAAAATTCTTTGGGAGGCAACTTGCCATTTGATGTTTTAAATCAGCTGTTTGGAAAAATGTGTTATACCCACCATGGAAGCCATATGTATCATCTTCACTTGCACACAAACTTCAGCAACTTTCATATTTGGATGACATATGGTGGTGATGTGCCATTCACTTTGAATGGAATGATATGGGCCAGCAGGATCCATGACTTTGGAGGAAGGATCTTTGGAGATCCAACCTTAGTTCTGCCATCAAAGGGCACCCTTATTTCAGCCAAAAATCAGTATGCGCTCTACTCTTGCCATGAGTGGAGAGGGAGATAGCGTGGGATAGGTTATTTTTCCGATCATGTTCAGCTATTCAGCCCAGCTTATTTGCAAGAGCTCAAAGTGGAGGAGGTTTATTATGAGTTGCCATCTTGGGAGGCAACAAAATTTTCTTGGATGATAGCATGGGGAGGAGAAGTGCTCTATTTTTGTTACCACTCCTATCTTGAGAAGGCCTTGGATCAGAAAGGAATTTCCCATATCATCCTTCCATTCTTCCATGACAAGAACCATTGGGCTTATTCACCAGAAGCCAATACTTTTGCAGAAAATCTAAAGCAAGGAAGGAGACTATGGATAAGAAGGCCACAAGAAGGAGGGAAATTTTTTCACCACCCTTGCAGTTGCTTGATGACAAGAAAAATTTGGCAGAGGGAGACTATAATATTCCCAACTTAGCTTATAGCTAAGTGGAATATTAAATTTTGTCAATAAATTCAAATGCATGAATAATTTAGCAAGGAGGCTCACAAAACTACTCAAGCATGAATAAAAACCCCTCACAATGTGAAAAGGGGCCATGCAATAACCAGATCAAGCATCCACATGTGTGAACAAGGTTAATTTGACCAATTCAACTCAAATTTTCTTTAAAAGAATGGATCCATGAATAAAACAGCTCAATGTGAATGGAGGCAAATTCAACAAAACAATTTGATGACTCCTTAAATGTGAAAAGGGGAAAAGCAAAGAGGCTCAATCAAGGAATATTCTTAGAAGAATCATCTATTCACATTGAATAAATCCAACCATGCAGCATCTAGAAGACTCCCACTTAATGAGACAGCGTAATTCTAGAGGAGGGAAGTTTGGCAAGGAAGAAAACCCTAGTGGAGTGGGGCCCTTGGAGGAGAAGCACATTTCCTATATAATGAATGAAGGGAAAAAATTTGGGTTTATATTAAAGATTATAATTTTATGAGGTCTACTTATACTTCTACATACTTAGCTGTTTAGCTAAGTTTCTGCACTTCTTAGTGCAAGGGTTTTCTCATGCGGGAATGCCCTGATTTTCTTGGAGATCTTGTAGCAAGAGATCTAAGGGAGGCTTCTGATCTGAAATTTCCACTTTTAGGTGCTATGCCAAGTACTTGTGCTCCATATCTGCACAGTCCCTTGAGGATATTGTGTTATCTGTATAGAGGTGCAGTGGAAGGGGTTAAAACCCCATGGTTTGGAGCTAGTTTCCCAAAAGGGAAGCTCCTTTCTTCTTCCGGGAGCTGATTAATAGAATTGAAGCAATTTCTCATGTATATTCAACCATTTTATGTAGAGATATATCCATACTATGTTTTCCAGTTTATATATGCAGTTGCTTCCTTGTATTTTCATTGCATGTGGGAAGACCCTTGCCGGGTGATCATAATTTAATTGTAAAGGAGATTAGATCTCTGTTTCTTTGCCTCATTGAGTAATATAATATGAATATCAGATTTATTTCTCCATTTTCTGAGTATTTACTTCAATATAATACGCAGTGTCTTTCGCAGCAGCTCCGGCATCTGCAAGTTTGGGGTTTTTGTCCATTTTCAGCTATTTGAGCATGGGAGGCCTGTTTAACTTTGTTGTTGGTATTTTTTTCTTAAATCCTCTTGCATGAAGCTCTGATATTGGCTATTATAAAGGAAAAAAATATTATTTTATACTGTTGTAGCTTAATACTCAGAAAAACAGTGTTTCTGGGTCACTAGTGGTGCTTTTCCCTACTTGGGTGTTTTACGGAAGGAATGTTTACTGTAATAAGCACATAAATCCCATATGAGATGAAATAAGTCACATAAATCCCATATGAGATGAAATAAGCATTAACCTGCGTTTTTTTTGCATTTTTTTTCTTATGCAACGTTTTTCTTGAGTTGCTTGTCAATAGTCCTGAAAAGGAAATATTAGCCTTCGACATAATTCTATAGACAGAGTCCGCTAGAGGGCCAGACCTTATTTTTAGAGGTGACATATGTAGTAAATTACCCTGTAGTCAATCTCTGGAATAGATCCAGTTGTTGATTGTTAATGCTTTCTTGAAAAAGGATTTTCATTTATCGGATTCATGAGCATTTTCTGATTTGGGATATTATAGTGTGTGATAAATGCCAATATAGAACATGGTTTACAATGCTATCTACATAGTGATTTTTTTCTCTAGGTACATGACTGAAAGCAATGAATCTAAATTCACGTATCAAAAGTTTCACTCGTAAATATCGTCTAAACAAAATAGGATTATGCACATGATAGACACCATTAAGTTGCAGGACAAGATGCAGGGAATCTAAACAAACATGCAGATGAAGGATGCGATGAGAGAGGGCATCGGCTAAGAGGCCACGCACTGCATCATATTCGGCCTGATTATTGGTGGTAGTACCAATGCAGACCCCATTGGAGAGAACGAGGGTATGCAAGGGGGTAAAGATCCCAGGCTGCCTAGGCTAGATTCCGGGAATAGCAACTTGCCCCATCAGCGTAGAAAATATAAGGTGTGGACGGGAGGTCCTAAAAAATAGTGTCACAAGACAAGAAATGGGAGGAGGAAGAAAAATGATGGCAGCGTGAGTGTATAGTATACATCAAACGACAACTACAGGAGGGGGTAGTCTGGATAGGATGGTTATGACTCATAAACCAACTAAAGGGTGATGTATGAGAGCTACGGGAGGAATAGCTGGAGCTCATGCTGCAGAGAAAATCATAGATACAGATGGTATCATCCTGGTTATGGGTGGCAAAGAAAAGGTCAGGGAAACCACATGACGTTGCAAAGCTACCTAAATCATCAGCATGGGAGGAGAGGCTCACATATGAATTGTCACAGGGAATGATAGAAGAACAGGTAAAAATATGGTCAAATGATGTGGAGTCCAAGAATGTCATTGAAGGGAGATCAAGCAAAAGAGAAGGAGGGGATTCAGAGGGAATGTACTCTGAGGGTTGCATGAATGATGATAGGTAGAGGATGGGGGCGGCAAGTTCTATCATCTCAACATCAGGGGAGGGAATTTCAATGGTATCAAGGGGATCATCGAGCTAACCTAAAGCATACTGCATGAGGATGGGAGAGGCAGATTGATTTTGTTCAACCTCATACTCGCGAATGACCTCTAAAGAGGCTTGGTAATGTGTTAGGTGAGGACAATGGTGGGAATAATGTCCATGGACACCACATAGAGCACAGGGTTTATTGGTGCGAAGATTCTTTGGGTTCTTGGCTGCAGACGAGGAAGAAATAGAGGGTTCAAGGACTTTAGACTCAGGGAACACGGCTTTAACCATGGGTTTAAGACTGGGCAATTAGGGACAAGTATGGGTGGCATGACCGACGCCATCACACAAGGCACAAGGCTTGGTGGGTGGAGGAGGGTTAGGGTCAGTCAGGGGGCGCTTGTCTTTGGGTGCCCCCTTGCGAGCTTTTCCTTTATTTCCCGTAGCTGTCACAATAGGAGAAGGGTCCTGTTGAGGTGCTAGTGGTACTATAGCGACGGAAGAAGCTAAGGGAACCAGTTAAACCGGTGTCAAAGCAAGGTATGGTTTGGGGTGACCTGGTGGGGTAGCGGCTGGAGGGTCAAGGTACCAAACGGGTATTCTCAGGGTCAAATTGGGGAGGGAAAGGGTGGCCATGATGGGGACTGAATAGATTCCCGGAGGGGAAGCAAGGAAAGGTATCTGACTAGTAGGGTAATGGCTAGGAGGGATGGCTCCAAGGTGGTTGAGACCTGGGAGAACTGACCCAGAAAGGTAGAGAGGCTCACGGGTACCAGCTGTACGAGAAGGTCTAGAAGGAAGAGGTCTGGCTGGCTGAGGGAAAGGGCTAGGAGCAGGTTGCGGAAGGTGAGGTTGAGGTTGCTGACAAGCCGAAGTGGGCCGCTTAAGGTCAGGTCAAGACGATTGCATCATGAAATCATTCGCTAATCTAGGATTAGAGACAGGAGGAGGACGAAGACCAGGGAAGGTTCCAAGCAAGGAGGAGTCTTTATAGATGTCGGGGGAGACACTGGTCAAAGAATCGACTGTTTTCTTATTGGCTACAGAAGAGATGGTTGACTCAGGGAAGGTCTGAGATTTTGGCTCATGATATGTCAACTAGTCAATGGTGACTATCTTTCCATTATCAGGGAAAAACAACTTGTGGTGGACCACAGAAGGGATAGAAGACATGGAATAGGTGTAGCTACGCCCCAAAAGAATGTTATAATCAAGAGGGGCGTCGATGACTTCAACGTCAATACAAATAGTCTTACCTGCAAGAGTGATAGGACAATTACGAAATAGGCCAATGGGCTGGGAGGCATGGTCGTCCCATGCACGAAGAGTGATTGTGGAAGGGGCCAGCTCAGGAGATCCGAGTTGTTTCCAAACCAAAGAAGACATTACACAGGTAGATGCCCCCTTATCAATAATACACCGAGACATGTTAGCATTTCATATTTTGACTGGGATTTGGAAAGCAACATAAGCAGGAAGGGGAGGATGGTCTAACTGATGGGCGTCAAAAAAAATGAATTGGTTGTCAGCAGGATCTACAGCACCCACGGTGGATAGTAGAGCCTTCTGTTGAGAAGGACATGAATGGAGGAGTTCCAATGTTGAAATGGCAGCAAGAGACTGCACCAAATCATCTACTATTCTATAAGAATGAGCAGTTCGTCCATAAGCAACATTTCAGCGTAATGGACCCTTAGGAACCTTGGTAGGAACCTCAACCTTGGGCTGAGGGATCTGCAAAGGACCATTGGGTGTTGAAAGAGGCTTTGTAGGACCTGAAGAAGGTGACTCGGGGATAGACGGAGTGGGAGGCTTAGGGTACTGACGAGACCGAGTTTGGAGATTAAGGTCGACGGGTAAAGGTGTATCATAGTTCATCATGAGGATCTGGTAATCGGATGAACTAGAAGGGGAAGGTTGAATGGCTACCAGTGCATCAGGTGGTTGGGTAGCCACGAATCCTTGTTGAGGGAAAGGATCGGTAAACATAGCCGGTTGAGAAGTAGCCACATTGGGGGGAATAGTAGGGGAGGCATGCTATCCTCGCAATGTAGCCTAAGACTCCCACATCTGCCACATTTGTGGTAATTGGGGACAATTGTGAGTGTAATGACCATAAACACCGCAACACGAACAAGGCTTATTTGTGCAAAGAGGCCTGTCTGGCTTGGGATGAGAGCCCTATTGCTGGTTAGTAGTGTTAGAGTCAATACCTAAAGGATTGAATCCACGTTACCAGGGGCAGATTTATTTTGATTTCCTTTCCTCTTTCTTTGAGAAGAAGGAGGATTAGTCACTCCCTGTTGTGCAAATACTTGCCCTGGAGGGGGTGGTAGTTGCTGTGGTTGGGGTTGAGAAGGCAAGGGAGTTGGAGGTGCAAATGCTAGAGGAGCTAGGGCACTAGGCTGTGGATAAGGATACTGGGTAGGTTGGGCAACATTGAGGTAAGAAGGAGGGTGGGAAAAAGGAGGAGGCATGCTGTATCCTGGATACATGCTACCTAGAGGGGGAAAAGTGCTAGAGGTGTTGGCCCCTCTCGGAGGTAGACCATAGCCCATAGGAGGTTAAGCGTACGGATGTGAAAGAGCTCCAATGATACCGTCGGCAGAATGAGATGCCCCCGAGGCGTTAGCACCACCGGGTCTGGGGAGGTCAAGAAGGACGGTATAAACATAACCAAACTGAGCATAGATGAGGTCATATTTCAAGGCTATTTGGAGGGCAGCTTCTTCGGTTTTAGGGAATTGGGATGTGACATATTTGCTGATGGCGGGTAAGAGAGATCGAAGGAACCAATCCATGTAGACCCGATATTCAAAGGTGGGAGCTTGACATAAGCTCCTTCTTCTCCGCCATTCCTGGACATGAGCGGAAAGGCAGGCCGAAGATGATTGACAAAAAGAAGTCAAGAGTTCAGTACCAGTGTCGTATCGGAGAGGGAGATGGGAATAAGATAAGAAGGCTTGGGCAATGGTTGCAAAGGTGGTATGGGAAGAGGCAGTCTGATCAACATACCACTTAGAAGCTTCGTCTGTAAGTGTGCGTTGGAACAATCTAAAACGGATGGAATCATGAGTAATGGAATTGGATGAACACCACATGTGGAAAGATCGGATATGGTTGGAGGGATCTTCGCTGGCAAGGCCTTCGAACTTGGGAATGTCGGAGGGGAGCTTGGTTGGCATAGCAGGCCAACTAACATCGGGGCAGATAGGATCATTTATCAGCTAATTGAAATCAGGGAGGCTAAGACCTGCCTTATAGGGGAGCAACGAGGCAGCCGAGGTAGTTCCCGTGGCGGTTCCGCTAGTAACATTCCCAGCGTTAGGGCCGGGGTTGCCACTAGCGTTAGGCCCTGGACCATACATCGTGAAGGTAACAGGGGGAGAACCAGAAATAGGGGGAGAACCCAAAGAATCAGAAGAGGAGTCGGAGTGTGGAATCAGGGGAGGACTAACTCGATGACGGCGGGAAGGAGCAAGTTGACCAACTGGAAATTGAGGGTGAAGGCCAAGAAGTCTCTGGGATATACGCCTTGGGGGCGCAATGATGACGGTACAAAGGGAAGTAAAATGACCAACAAAGGCAGGGAGGTGCGGAATCAAGTGATTACAATGTCAAAACAAGGGCAGAAATGTGCAGTGTCAATTGATTTTAAATTCTTTGCTTGGCGGTGTTAACCAGGCTCTTCTTCACTTAGGGTCAGTGTGTGGCATGTGTTAATTTTAATTTTTAAACCCAGACATTTTTTATAGTAAAAGAAAAAAGTGTGTTGTGTAATTGAAAATAAATCTGTAGATAATAGTACATAAAATTGAAATAACAGAAAATTAATAGCTAACAATGCATCAATCTAGCCGAAGAAGGCGGGTATCTCAAAACTAGTCTAAAAGAGGGAAAAAATCTAGTCAAAAGACACTAAAAAGGGGCCGATAGATCTAAGGTCGGGAGGGATAGGGATCTAAAGGAGAAATCTGCTAGAAAGAGGTGCAGAAAACAGCAAAGAGGCAGAGGCAAGGTTGTTGTAAAAAGGAGGAAATTAGGTAAAGGTAGAAGGGAAAAAGAGGTGACCCTAGAGGAAAAGCCAAAAAAAACTATATGAGGTGATTTGAAAGGGAGAAGAGCTGATCTGAAAGTGAGGTATCAAATCTGACAAGAAAAAGGCTGAAACTCTAAAAATTCAGACGGTTGAAACAGCTAAAACTCTTCCACAAAATGTGGAGGGTACTAAAGCCCTAAGGGGTTAGATTCCAACTTATTTGAGTAAAACAGATCAGAAACAGGTCTAAACGGGCTGAGACAGAGGCTGGAAAACCCTGATAGAAGCTTCAGACAAACCTAGAAAAATTGCTGAAAATTGCAGAAAAAAGTGTAAGTCGTAGGTTCTGACCTATTTTCTGTCCATGTCACGGATTCTGGGCTGAAAAGTGCATCCTGCAGTCCAAGTCACAAGTTTTGGGCCAAAAAGTGTGACCTGCAGCTCTGGGTGTCTCGGCGGCAGATTTCAGAAAAAATTGTCGTCTCAGTTGCGGCTGATGTCTGTTAATTGTGCAATAGGGCCAGAGACACACAGAAGTTAGAAATTTTAATGTTTGAGGGTGTTATAGGTAAAAAATGACATAAAAATAGAAAAAAAAAAAAAGCTGAAAAGAAACCCTAGGGGTCTGAAGTAGCTAGATATGCAGGAATAGGAAAAACGATAGCGGTCGTAATTGAAAACCCGTGTGGAGTCGCCAATTGTTAGTATGAATCTTTTGTTGAAGTGTAAAAAAAAATACCACTTTATCTATGCATAACAAATATCCCTAACATCAAATATGGCTGCCAATATCTTCAGATTTTCGGTTAGTTGATCAAGACAAATGCTGCAAAAATCCAGATCTATGCATAAAAATACATTAAGAAGTAAAAATAAGGTTTTGCCCCATGCATCCAATAGACAAGACAAGAACAATATTTTTGAAATAATTTTTATATTAAGGGCACCTGAGAGGAAAACAAGAAAGGTGTTTCCAATTCTCCTCAATGGGATTGGTTCTTGAAAGTCCTCAGCGCTTCAGATCTAGCATTTCTCTCTCTTGTTGGTGTAGAAAACCCAGACAAACATAGAACTCAAAGGTAGCTCACAAAGCAAATAATGGAGAATGTGACAATGATAATGGCTCAAAGTCAGACCAAGAGCATAGATCCAGAGTGATCTAATGGGCAACAAAAGGTGACCAATGAATGGAAAAACCCTTCTATTTATAACAAAATATTTGGTCATTCTAGATCTCGGTGCATGATTAAAATAATATTAACCAAATCTAGATCCACCATTTATTGAATATTTTATTATATTTGTTGGAGGGAAAAGGTATTTGACTTGGGTCAAATCCCTTTATTTGTAAATAATAAATAAATAAATGATTTATTTATTATTTTAAGGAAGTGGTTGAAATATAATTAAATAAATAATGATTTATTTAATTATTTAGAAATGATTTAGTCATATTTAACAAGGAATATTATTTAAATAAGATTTAAATAATTATTCCTAGGAAATAATAAGATAAATAAGGATTTATCTAATTGATTTCCTTGTTTTGGGTTAAAAATGACGAGGAATAATAATTAAATTAATGTTTAATTAATTATTCCATGAGAAAATCAAACAAATATAGATTTGTTTAATATTTCCTTTTGGGGTTTCTTGTTTAGACCATAAACAACCTAATAAATGTGTTTTATTAAGTTATTTCACACAGTGAAAGAAATTTTACTTAAGGTAAAATTGGTCTTACATGGTGTACTTGGGTCCATCTAGAGATAATAGGTTAGATGACAAAAAAATGGTGTAACACTTACCTGAAGGATTAGAGACATTGATGCAAAAGAGGCGGAACCTATTTTCCAGTTTCCCCTTATATTCCACCATGGAAACCAACAGCTGCAATGCCGATAAAGGATCTAGAAATAGTAAAGTATAATATTTTTACACCCTTGTTTCCTAAACAAGTACCAGTTGAGGGAGAGTTGTTGGGAAAAGTGCCACAACTTCACATGGAGGAATTGGATTTCAATGACTGCAATAAGTACGCTCAATATGAGTCAAATACGTATCTGCACTCTGTATAATATGAAGCTAATGCAGTGACAAGGGTAGAAGTAATGAATTGGGTAGTAAGAATTCAGAATGAAGGGCTTCTGAGCATGTTATATGTTCCGCACTTTGGGCGCATTATTATCAATACAATCTATGTGCACCAACTACTGGCCCTAGTACACGATGATTTTCTATGGTTGGGGGAACGAGTCCCCATTGATGCAATTTTGATAAGAAAGAACATTTCACTTCCTTATCTAGGATTGGACCCTGCTAAAGCATTTGTAGGTAAGGACCAAGATAACAAACTGGTTGATAAGATGAAGCAGGATTATGGCCTGACAAAGGGAACCAGGTGATGAGCTCCATCATTAGACACATTTGGAGGGGTTAATGGTCACCATTTTTCCTTATTAGATCTATTTTTATTTCATTTTTATTATTATTTGGTTTTATGATGCTATTATAGGTGGTGATTAATGATAACATACTATGAGTGCCTGACATGAGGTTGAGTGTCGAAAATCATGAATTATTAAACATTCTTATAAGGATTTTATCATAAAGACTTAGAGGAGATAGCAAGGAGAAGTTATAGGAGAATTTTACACCCTCCTTAACTCTCAAAGACAGCCAAAGGATCCCAAAGATTCTCCCCAACAATTCAAATTCCAAAGGCAGCCAGAGTATCCCAAAGATTTTCTCAATCAATTCGAATTCCAGAGGCAGCCAAGCAACTCAATCTTTGTTTACTTGGAGTCAAGTGGACTCAATCACTACTTTCTATGTAATATTCCCAAATTTTCACATCATATTTGGAATATTAGAGTCCTTGATTTTCTTAAATTAATTAAGTAAATAAAATGGTGGAGGGACCCATAATCCTCAATAAGAATAAATATCCACTTTGTGTGTGTGAATGTGGATTAATCTAGACTAGATCTGCAAAAAGAGGTAGTTGAGCAACTACTAATGTGAATGAGATTGGAGATCATGTATCATTTAACGAGAGAGATCATGGAGGGTTGATTTATTCAACTAAGATCTTGAAGATGTCAAACAAAGGGTCATTGAGCATTAATGATCAAGCGGTGGGGGATCGTGTGCAAATGAAGCACACATGATGGAAGATGTGTACATTGCACTTAGACTGTTTGGTTGATTTGTTCAAACAACACTGGCCCACTTGGAGGATCTTGTCCACATGAGACAGAGCAGTTGAGATTAGGCTAAGGCTTGGGATGGATCAATCATTATAAAGCAGATGAAGGCAAAGGTGAAAGGAATCTTGGATTATTTGATGTATGGTCTTTTAGATCTGGAATTGTCAAGTGACATTCCACTGCATTCTTGGGTTGTTTAGCAAAGATTGCAGGTGTTGTTTAGCACAGGGTGTTCCCAGGCGGGAATCCATCCTCTTTCTTTGAATTATATCTAAGGAAGAGGTTTTTACTTCATTATACATCAGGCTTTAAGTGCCATTTCCTTTTCCTACTTTTTGCATAACATTCATATTCAGAAATATGCATATTTCTGAAGATTAGTTGGGAAGGTGGAATTTGTATTCAGTACTTCAGCTAGAGAACAAGGTGAGGGATTATTCCCATCACTCGGGCTTATAGATCAGCACTCCCAGAGCTACATTGCAGATCTAGAATCAGGCCAAAAGTTATTGACCTCCTAGCAGCAATATTCTCCTTAAGAATAATGTTGTCCATATTGAAGATCTGAAAGGAGGAAGGAATTTGCTAGTATTTCAGCTAGCAATCCTATGAGGGATCATCCCCTCACATTTCCATCAGTCTCACCATCATCCTGGAGTTTATTGCAACATATTTTAGCAAGCATAAGGCCTCTATTTCCCTCACAGCGTAGTTTTTAGAGGCATTTGTGTTGCAGCGGCTGCAATCATCTTTTGGAGGATTGAGAAGCTAGATCTAGAGCTTGTAGCTCATAGATTTAAGGAAGGGATCATCCCTTCAAGCATATATTTTATCTGAGCACACATTTCAGCCATCTATTCTTCAGATCTAGCTTTAGATATGTATTTCCCAGTAGATCAAGGATCAAACCTTAGGGAGGTGAGTTTTCCAAAGTGGCAGATCTAGAAAATCCTTTTTGGGTTATCTTGGGAATCTGTCACATTAGCCAGACCTTGAATCTTGGCATCATCATAGCTCCAGTTTTTAGCCTGCAACTCCATGTTTATATTCTATTGAAGAGACAATGCAATATTTGCTGCAAAGCCTCTCTAGTTACGTTGTACCTGTTGCACATATCTTTTCAGGGTGATCCTAGCTCATCTCTTTGGCTAGATCTACCTATATTTTGTATTGTTGTAACTTAATCATCTCCAATATAATAAAATGGCTCAGCTCTTCTTGGATATTCTGATTTTTACTTAGATTTATTCTTTATCTTGTTGTAAGTTATTATATTGTGTGAAGTATTACTGCATTCTCCCATTTTGGGATATTACAGTGGTATCAGAGCATGATCTTTTGCTCAGCTTGTGGACACTTCATCCTTTTACACTGAAAGAAGAACAGATAGCTGATATCTATCATGGAGAATGTGAGATATATCACTCCTTTCTTCAGATCCATGCAAGATCTCTCCAAGGAGGTCAATCAAATGGAGGAAGAATAGAGAGAAGATCCAAGAAGAAGATCTGATGAGGAAAGCACTTCCTATCAGCAGCAAAGAAGACTGGAGAATTCTAGATATCCTCATAGATCCACTATTCCCACTTTCTTTGAAGAAGGTGAGAGGTATAGAAGTGAAGAAAGGCATGATCTTGAGACTCATGAGACTCTTAGTCTATATCTTGAAGAATACAAGGCACAGTCTAGAGCTTTCAAGGAGAAGCTAACTCTCCAACAATTCTTCCAGATTAGAGAATAACGAGGATCCTATAGCAACAATAGAAGGAAGAGGCACAATAGATTATATTTGCCTACATTTGATGGATCTTGATCAAGCAGTTTCAAGGCTTGGAGGCGGGAGTTAGATTCATTTTTCAAGCTACATCCTGTGTCTGAAGATAAGGCCGTTCAAATTGCAGTACTTCATCTCTTGGATGAAGCAGAATATTGGTGGTTTGGGCACCTAGAGCATGCAAAGGTGACCAAGTATTCAGATTTCTTTCACAATTTGAGAAAGGAGTTTGATGTGGAGAAGACAAATTTGTGCTACAAAGGGGTATCTCCCAAGGAAACCAAGGGGAATGTCAATCTTGTCACTTTGGACAACAGGTCACTACTTTCACCACCTGCTGCAGAAGTACTTGTATCTGGAGAAGAGACACTTGCATCTTTGCGAGACATTATTGAGCTCTTGACATATGGAGTCCCATGCATGGATTAGAAGGTGCATAAGGAAGAGGAGGACGATACTAGCGCTGGTACACTTGAAGAAAAAATGACATCATTCTTACCAGCAGTTGGAGATACTATTGTCCCGGTTGAAGGAACTCTTGTGTTCTATCAAGAGGTTCCCACATATCAGTTGATCCAAGGTATGCACAAAATTTCAGCACATATTTTTTCAAGATCAATGCATGACCAAGGATTAGAAAAAAATGTTGATTTGAAGCAAAAACATATCACAGCGCAGAGAACCCTTGATCTAATCAAAGAGGAGACTGAAAACTATCCATGTTCATCATTGTTGAGCCACATTCAACCCCTTTAGTTGAGATGTAGAGTTTCAGGAAATGGGATTAGCATTATCCTATGTACAATGACTGATTTTGAGATCAGGGTTGTAACTTGCTTTGAGACAGTGCATGTATCACCCTGTAGATCTACAGCACTATCACTTAGTAGTTGTGACAAAGAAAGGGCTTCATCATTCTTAGAGAATTCTGGAGGTAGCTTCACTTATTAAGTAATGGAAGCAAAGATGATAAATGGTAGACATATTGAAATGAGAGAACCTTTCTCAATGAGCCTCTCACTGCTCAAAGAGAAACTTCTACTTGCATTAAATCCAAAACTTATTTGGTTTTGGAAGGCCTTTGATGGAGAGAGAAACTCATTAAGACATATCATTAGAGATTCATTTCAACATTTCATGAAATGCAAAAGTATTCAATAGTTTGGGAAGGATGGCATTCTACAAAGGGGGGATGCCATGATTATATAGTACCTCATTCATCATCCCCATGGGAGTGAATGGGTAAGGATGATAAGCAAGGGGTTGCAAAGCCACTTGCAGATTTGTATGGGCCAACATGCTTGGTTATGTTGGTTGCCATTGGGAGATTTCTGTCACTTTCCAAAGGCACCTATTTCTCTGATCCATGCCTTGAAAAACATGTATGAAATGAAGAAGGAGGCATGGCTGCGTTGGCTGCTCTTGGGTGAGTATGGATACCACCCAATAGCTCATCATTTTCTGAATCATGCCTTGTCTTTCAATGATAAATTTCAGCAAGGGAAGGCATGTTCATTTTTTCACTTGAGAGAGTTTGGCCACCACATAACATCTCCTATGTCTATGTGTTTTGTATTGTGTAAAACTTGGCATAACAATCTCATGATGTGCATTGATGATGTTTCTTTGTATGGGGCTAATGTGACATCTCATATGTCCATTAGTATGATTTTTCTTCATGATGCACATGAGGAGGAGAGAAAGAAGCAAGATCTCTTGTTGCTTGGGTTGCTTTGGGGGGATTTCGGCTTGTCCATCTTACATGGAAAAGATGGAGGATGGTAGCAAAGGGCCTTACTCCAGTGGTTATTGTTAGGAGAATATGGTTTGACATCTTTGTCTACCCATATTACTTCTTCCCTTCTTATTTTGAATAACGTTGGAATGATGAAGTTTGGATCCAACAAGGCCAACAGGGCTAAGTATGAGAGCATCTCAATGCTCAATATAATTCATGAAACATGGGATGAAGATATGCATTGTGTGATGGAGCTTTTCCTTTGTGAAGAGAAACACCTTATCGTATGCACCTCATGTATTGATGATGATGTTGGATATCATATGGTTGTTACTTGGTACTTCATGATGGGAGGAGGACATCTAACCAAACAATTGGAGGTCATTCTTTATTATTTTAAAAGACAACTTTGGAACCAAACATGGATAATCTATTGCAGCAAATGGAGGAAACCTTCCTTATGTGGATTCCATTTGGAGGGGAATAGATGGCTTTGCATCTACTTTTGGAGTTGCTTGAGGACAAGCAACATTTTACCAGGGGAGAATGTAATATTCCCAAATTTTCACATCATATATAGAATATTAGAGTCCTTGATTTTCTTAAATGAATTAAGTAAATAAAAGGGTGGAGGAACCCACAATCCTCAATAAGAATAAATATACACTTTGTGTGTGTGAATGTGGATTAATCTAGACTAGATATACAAAAAGAGGTAGTTGAGAAACTAATTATGTGAATGAGATTGGAGATCATGTCTCATTTAATGAGAGAGATCATGGAGGGCTAATTTAGTCAACTAAGATCTTGAAGATGTCAAACAAATGGTCATTGAGCATTAATGATCAAGTGGTGGAGGATCATGTGCAAATGAAGCACACATGATGGAAGAGTTGTACATTGCACCTAGATTGTTTGGTTGATTTGGTCAAACAACGTTGTCCCACTTGGAGGATCTTGTCCACATGAGACAGTGCAGTTGAGATTAGGGCCAAGGCTTGGGATGGCTCAATCATTATAAAGGAGATGAAGGCAAAGGTGAAAGGCATCTTGGATTATTTGATGTATGATCTTTTAGATCTGGAATTGTCAAGTGACATTCCACTGCATTCTTGGGCTGTTTAGCAGAGATTGTAGGTGTTTTTTAGGACAGGGTGTTCCTGGGCGGGAATGCCTCCTCTTTATTTGAGTTATATCCAAGGAAGATGTTTTTACTTCATTATACATCAGGCTTTAAGTTCCATTTCCTTTTCCTACTTTCTGCAGAACATTCATATTCAGAAATCTACAAATTTATGAAGATTAGTTTGGAAAGTGGAGGTTGTCTTCAGTACTTCAGCTGGAGAACAAGGTGAGGGATTATTCCCATAACTTGGGATTATAGATCACCACTCCCAGAGCCACATTACAGATCTAGCATCAGGCCAAAAGTTATTGACCTCCTAGTAGAAGTATTCTCCTCAAGAATAACGTTGTCCATATTGCAGATCTGAAAGGAGGAAGGAAGTTGCTAGTATTTCAGCTAGCAATCTTGTGAGGGATCATCCCCTGACATTTCCATCAGTCTCACCATCAGCCTGGAGTTTATTGTAGAATATTTCAATAGGCAGAATGCCTCTCTTTCCCTCACAACGCAGTTTTCAGAGGAAGTTGTGTTGCGGCAGCTGCAATCATCTTCTGGAGGATTGAGAAGCTAGATCTAGAGCTTCTAGCTCATAAATCTGAGAAAGGGATCAGCCCTTCAAGCATAGATCTGATATGAGCACACATTTTGGACATCTATTCTTCATATCTAGCTTTATATATGTATTTCCTAGAAGATCAAGGATCAAACCCTAGGGAGGTGATTTTTCCAAACTTACAGATCTGGAAAATCCTTTCTGGGTTATCATGGGAATCCATCACATTAGCCAAATCTTGAATCTTGGCATCATCAGAGCTCCATCTTTGAGTAGGTCTGCACTTCTCTTTTCAGCCTGCAACTCCATGTTTATATTCTGTTGAAGAGACAGCGCATTATTTGCTGCAGAGCCTCTCTAGTTATGCTGTAGCTATTGCACATATCTTTTCAGGGTGATCCTAGCTCATCTGATCTACCTACATTCTGTACTGTTGTAACTGAATCATCTCCAATATAATAAAATGACTCACTTGTTCCTGCATATTCTGATTTTTACTTAGATTTATTGTTTATCTTGATGCAAGTTATTATATTGTGTGAAGTATTACCACATTCTCCCATTTGGGGATATTACATTCTAGGGAGATGTTGGTAGTTGTTGTATAGAATAAATAGAGTAGAGATAGAGCTAGGAAGGTGGGGATTCTAGTTGAAACTTTTTTGCAAGATATTGAGTTTTTTATTCTTTTACTCAGTGATCAAACTTTAAGAAATGTATGAGGCTATTTGTTTATTCAATTTAGTGTCCTAAATTGTTAACATAAATTATCGACCAGGGCTAGTAAACTGATGAAGTATAATGCACTATATGTGCCTAGGTATCCCTTTTTCCTACTTCATTGTTTTAGGGTTTTATTGATGTTTTTTTTTAGAATTTCTTTTATATCTTGATTCTTAGCATTCTATGAAATTAAACTATTTAAAAAGGAAGGAAAGAAACTGTTTATCAAACAGTTTAAAGCAGAGTTCTATTCACAAGGTTTTGAAGTTTATTTTCTAATTAAGAAATGGTGAAAACTAGAAGTCCTAATCCATGGATATTGCAACTCAATTGAGAATTAAAGAAATGAAAAAAACTAATATCTCAAACGTTACAACTGAATCCAATTCATATAATTAAGATTTATTGGAAGAGCTTGTGAAAAATATTAAGTGTAATGTAATGAGGATCTTCTATAATCATGAAATGAAATACTGGAACAACTAATAAATCAGACTTTACAACAAAATCCAATTCATATAATTAAGATTTATTGGAAGAGCTTGAGAAAAAGATTAAGTGTAATGTAATGAGGATCTCCTATAATCATGAAATGAAATACTGGAACAACTAATAACTCAGACTTTACAACAAAATCCAATTCATATAATTAAGATTTATTGGAAGAGCTTGAGAAAAAGATTAAGTTTAATGTATGAGGATCTCCTATAACATGAAATGAAATACTGAAACAATAACTCAGACTTTACAACTAAATCCAATTCATATAATTAAGATTTATTGGAAGAGCTTGAGAAAAGGATTAAGTGTAATGTATGAGGATCTCCTAGACAATTACTGTATCTACAAGTCACTAACCATTTTAATTTAAGATTTAGATGGTCTTTTCTTGGTTGAGAACAGTTACTGTTTAACCATACAAGACAAGAAATGAAACCTAAGAAGCTACTGTACTTGTGAGTCACTATCCATTCATTTAACAGACTTTACTCAGTTGGATACAATAATTTCAATTTATGAAAGCAGTAAAGAAAATACAAAGAAATGTTTAAACAGAAACTAGAATGAACTTATCTAGAAAATGCATGAAACCTCCTTGAATATCAGGGGCCCTCTGCTATCAATTCAGTGTAATCCTTTAGCTCCAAAAACTGTAATCAAAACAACATCAAGGCTAATATCCTTTTTATTAAAATAGTGCTTGAAAAACAGAGTATCACCGTGATTTTGAATGAGTTATTAATCTTCCTTTCTCAGTTCTACATAGCTTAATTTATATGCAAATTCATAACTAATGTTTGAGAAAAAATAGTTATAGGTGTATTCTTCTAATCAAAATTGAATTGAGACTCTTTTGAGACTCGTGATTTGCTGCAAAGCAGATCAGGAGTCCTAATTCATGTAGAAGACAGTCTCTTTGACTCTTGCTTTGACCATTGGATCAGACACCTCTATTTGTTGATTCAATCCTCGTGGATAGGAAGGAATCATGTAGGGAATATTTGGGAACTATCCATGTGCACATTTTCTCCAATTGACACCTGCATCATACTTAAACACAAAAACCGCTGCGAAACACTTGACTAGCTACAAAATGCCTATATTCTGTGGCTAAACTATTCAAAATTATTAAAACAACAAAAATCATGAAAATACAACATGTTAATCATTTGTATGTAACCTTTAAGCAAACTTAAACATTCTTCATTGATTCTTAGGCTTATGAAGTGATAAATAAATGAAGAAATGAAGTGAAGGTTTGCAACAGAGAAGACAATTCTAGGGCTCAACATACCCCCACTGCAAAACTCTTGCATGTCCTCATGCAATTCCATCAAAACTTTATTCCATGTGCGCTGAAACCTATGCTATAACATCCAACCTTATCTTTCTGCTTCTTTCGGTGGTTAGTGTCACTCTAGGTTTTCTCATGAATAATTTCAACTTAAGATTTATGAGGGCCCTGTTTAGTTTCTTATTTCTCTTCTTTAGCTTCATGTTTTCTTTATGCAATGTACCTAATTGCAGAGTGAGAGTATCATTCATAGAATTCTTAAATTTAATTTTTTCTCTTAAGATTTCATTCTAATTTTTTATATGTCTGTTCAGTATCTCCAATTCATAGTTATCTCCCTTCAGAGTTTCTATTGGAGGTTCTTATGGACTGAGGGATCTTTCTTGATTTTCTGAGGCCTTCCTTTCCAGAGATTCCACATAATCATAGATTTTCTGTTGAACAAGGTCTATATCAGGAGTTCTTCTATGAGGATCTTCTTCAAACTAATGTAAAGGAGATCTGTCGATTGGTGTTTTAACCGAAGTTTCTTCATCTTCAATATTTATAATTCCTATGTTCTTGACCAATGTCTTCTTCATTATTCCTTTAAGTCTAGAACTTATCCTTAGTTTTGGTGGATTTTCATTTCCTTCATCAGTATATTTACTTGATACCTTCTCTTTTCTCTTGACCCTAACTTGTTTTCTAATTTTTGCCAACTTTTCAGAAAGTAATTCTTCATTTTATTCTTGTGATGATGTATCATGTTTATTTTCAACAACCTTATCATTTTTTCTTCTCTTGCTTCTCCTAACAATCTCTTATTTAGATGATGTCTCTTCTAACTCTTTAAAATTATTTCTTAGCAAAAACTATTCCTAGTTATCTCTTATTTTCTTCAAATAGAATTCAATCAGAATTTTAACTAAACCATGCTGGTGTAGAGTAGTTTCTAGAAATTTGACTCTTTTCTGAACATTGGAAGCCATTCTTTTCAGGCTATTAAGCAAGAAGAAAGGTAGATTTATTTCTCCATCATTTAAGAAATTCATCAACATCATGATATGATAAACATACATTGTACCAAATCTACCTTCACATGTTATAAATTTTTTCAAAATTAATAACATGTTTCTCCATTTAATTTTTAAATTTGTGCTCGGAATTCCTTTTCTAAATACTGTAATGTCTATACCTGGGTTCTTCAACATTTCTTTCCAAGACTCATTATGAAAATCCTTATTCTTGAACCAGTGTTCTCCTTGTCTTGGAAATTTTGTGGCTTCAGCTACAAATGACTCTGTTATGGTGAACTTAATGCCTCCAATTTCTACTTCTAATCCATTAAATTATCTAGCAAATGATTTTGTAACTTCTTTATGGAACCCATTGAATTTTTCTACAAAACTCAACCACCGAACTTGCTGTAATAGCCCTTTAATTTGTGGATATGCTTCTAAGTATTTGACTCCAATTGGTTTTGTTCTCAAAATTAACCCCATTTCTTTTCTATTCAGATTACTTTCTTCTCTGAGTTGCAGGGTCTGATGCTCTACTTCTGATCTTGTGTTTGAAGAAAGAGTAGCTTCTAAAGGATATTTCGCTCTTAAAATGACTTCTCTGTTTCTGCAAATGAACTGACTGCATAATATAATGGTAGTGAGTGAATGAGGTGGTGAACGAAAGAAAAGTGATGGGTAAATGATGAAAATGTTGAGGGTTTGATATAGAATGAGATGGTTGTGAAGAGATTTATGACAATCTTCGGAATCATAACTAAATTATACAATCTTTTAAAGACGTGGCCTAATAGGTCACATGTAAGATTATGATAGTTAGTCATTTAATTAATGATGAACCGTTATGGAGCGTAAGGTAAGGGATATGGTCAAGGTGTTTTATTATGAAATAAAATCAATTTGAATAATAGATTTACTTAGGAGACATGTGATTAAGCATATTGTATCTTTTTCATGTTTTTATATTTTTGCTATCAAAATAACTTTGCACAATTTACCTCAGACCTTTTTGATTTTGATGCTTGTTGTGTTTTTCCTTCATTTGTGGGATGTTGATCCTCTAAGCTCCATAGTCTTCTTTTATTATCATCCTTTGTCTTATTGAAGTAGGTTGCAGAGTCGAATTGGCTACAGAACAGAATTAGCTACAGAACAGATAGCCTCATAATGTACCTATCAAAAGATTATGAAATATGGATATGGAATGGAATGATATGGAACATGAATATGGAATGAGATGGAACATAAATGTGGAATGAGATGATTTATGAGATGGAACATGAATGTGGAATGGAATGTAATGGAAGTATGAAATGAATGAAATGTAAGTATGGAATGGAATGAAATATGAATGAAGTGAAGTATGGAGTGAAAAATGAACCTGCAACTTGATTTTATGAATACTTGGTTGTAGAGAAAAGAAAAAGAAATTGAAAGTATAGAGTGTCAGAAAAAGTCTGATTTTCACCCTGTACTTTCTACATAAACATGCCAATCATTGATTGGTTTTCATATTTATACCTTTATTATAATTATTTATTATTATTTTTTTTTATTTTTTTTTATTTTAATTTGTTGAAGAAAAATACAAATTAAGATAGTGAAGAAGAAGGATTCTTCTTCACTAACTTCATATCAATGTTCTCTTGGAATTTTCTGACAAATTCTCTCTTGAAAGTGGCTTATGATACAATTTCAGCCTATGTCCATTTACAAGAAATGATACATTTCCTCCATCTATTTTTTTGATCCTTATTGCTCCATTTTCAAATATTTTCTCAATTTCATATGGCCCAAGCTAATGGGTTTGAAATTTACCTTGAAAATCCTTGAATTTTGAGTCAAACAAGAGTGCCTAGTCACCTTCTTTAAATTTCTATTCTTTGATATACTTATCATGCCATCTAGCCCTTTGTTGTTGGACTATGCTTGCTCTTTGGACTACATCTTGTCTGATCTCATCCAATTCAATAATTTGCTCAAGCATGTGCTTCTGTGCTTCAGTCAAATCAAGTCCTATTTGGACTACCATCTTGAAAGTTTGGATCTGAAACTCTATGGGAAACAGGACTTGTTTTCCATAAACAAGTTCATAAGGAGTGTGCCCTGTTGTGTTTCTCCATGTAGTTTTGTAGGCCCATAAGGCTTCAGGAAGCCTTTCTGCCCAATCTCCTCTATGTAAATGAACAGTCTTTGTAAGAATCCCTTCAATCACCTTATTGGTAGATTACACTTGGCCATTTTCTTTTGGATGGTAGGGAGTAGATTTCCTGTGCTTGATTTTGTACTTTTCTACCATTTTCTCCACCAAATTTGATGTGAATTGAGCTCCTTGATTTGTGAAAATTTCTCTTGGGACACCAAAATGAGTAAAAATATCCTCAAAAATAAAATTAACTATAGATGCTTCATTAGCAGCAGGTGATGCCTTGGCTTCTACCGATTTAGTGACATAATCAATGCAAACTAGGATATGCTTCTTTTGCTTTTATGGAGGATTAATAGGTCCTAAAAATTCCAAATCCCACTTCTCAAAAGGTTCAATATGTACCGGAGGTTGTAATGGAATTTCACTTGAAGGAGAAGGTTTCCCTACCCTTTGGCAACTGTCACACCTTTTGACATATTCTTTAGCATCCTTAAATATGGATGGCCAGTAATATCCTAGATGAATGATTTTATAAGCCGTCCTCTTGTCAACAAAATTTTCACCAGAAGGTTCATCATGACATGCCTTAAGAATCTCAGGCATCTCATATTCCCAAACACACCTTCTGCAAATAAGATCTGGACCTGTCCTGTATAGTTCATTAGAAATCCATGAAAATTTTGCACTTTCATAAATGATTTTTCTTTTGTCTCTTGCATTCATAATTGAAGGAAATTTTCCTATAACCAAATAATTGGAAATGTCTGCAAACTAGGGAGTTTGAGTAGTTATTGCAAAAAGATATTCATCAGGGAATTTATCTTCAACTGGAGTATTGTCTTTAATGTTTTGGAGTCTAGATAGGAAATCCGCCATTGTATTTTGTTTTCCAGGCCTATCTATGGTGGTGATGTTAAATTCTTGTAAAATAAATAACCATCTTATGACTCTACCATTAGTGATTGATTTATTCATTAAATATTTAATTGCAGAGTGATCCGTTTGAACAAAAGTTTCATAGCCTGTTATATAATGTCTGAATTTATTTATAGCATGAACAACAACTAAGAATTATTTTTCAATTACAGTATAATTCAACTCTGAAGGAATCAAATTTTTACTTGTATAGTATATGGCATAAGGGATTAGGTATTTTTGTCCCAACATAGCTCCTAGAGCTGTATCTAAGGCATCTGTTGAGATATGAAAAGGTAATTTCCAGTTAGGCCCCCTTAATATAGGTGCTTCCGATATTTTTGTTTTCAGGGTTTCAAATGCTAACTGGTAGTCAGAATTCCATTTGAATTCACAGTCCTTGGTGAGTAATTTGAAAATTGGAGATGCTATCTTGGTGAAGTTTTCTATAAATCTTCTATAGTATCCAGTAAATCCTAGAAAACTCCTAACATCTTTTTGACAACTTGGAACTAATAATCTAGAGATGACTTCAACTGTTGACTCATCAACTCTAATCCCATCTCCTTAGATATGATGTCCTAGGAAAATCCCTTCAGTAAACATCATGAAACATTTTTCATGACTCAATGAAAGGTTTTCTTCTTTACACCTTTTTAGAACCTTTTCCAAGTTTTCTAAGGCTTCTTCAAATGTATTTACATAGACTGTGAAATCATCCATGTATACTTCTACACAATCATGTATTAGATCTGAAAAGATCCCCAATACTGCCCTTTGGAATGTTGTGGGTGCATTGCACAATCCAAAAGGTAATACTCGGTGGGCATAAGTTCCCCAAGGATAGGTAAATGTGGTTTTATCTTGATCCTCCAGTGCAAGCTGAATTTTATTATAACCACTGAAACCATCCAAAAATGAAAATTAATTTTTTCCTGCTAATGTATCTAACACCTGATCTATAAAAGGTAAAGGAAAATTATTTTTAAGATTAGCTTTGTTTAATTCCCGATAGTCAATGCATACCCTCCATTTACCGTTTTTCTTGGGTACAATCACCAAAGGAGAAACCTACTAACTATCTGAAATGGGATAAATAAAGTTGACATTTAACCATTTCTGCAACTCTTCTTTAACAATCTCCCTAAGGTTTGGATTTGTCCTTATCTGAGGTTGTCTAATTGGTTTACAATTTTCCTCTATGTAGATATGATGAGTGCAAGTCTTAGGATTAATCCCTTTCATATCAGTGTATTCCCATGCATATGCAGAGGAATGTCTCTGTAATGTTTTGACTAGCTTCTCCTGTTGAGATTTTTCCATATTTTTATTTATGTTTAAGGTTTTTCCTGGAAATATTTCAATTGTAGACCTGCTAAATTCTTCCATGGAGTAAAGAGACATTTGTCTTGATGATAAAAATTCAATATTGGATTCTTCTTGAAATTGTTCATGTTTGTATCCTGAAGAGGATTCATGATTTTCTAGAACATTTAGAATCTGATTATCTTCATTGATTTTTGAAATAGTAAAGAGAGGTTGTATATCTTCTTCATCATAAATCCATTAAGTTTCATCTATTTCTGTGATTGTTCTTGTTGGAGGATACAAAGTAAATTTCTTGGTTGAACTACCATCAGAGATGTACATATCACTGGATGTACAGCTAATGAAGGCATCAACTGTAGCTAACCAAGGTCTTCCTAGTATAATAGGATGTCCTCCTAGATCATTTTTAGGATTTAGGATCATGAAATCCACAGGATACTCCCAATAATCTAAGGACACTGAAATATATTCTAATACCCCATCTGGTTTTATTACAGATCTATCTACTAACTATAGTAGTGTGGGTGTATAAAGAAGATTAAGAAGCTTTGGTTTTTCCATGGTCTGCCTACTCATGATATTTATTGCTGCTCCAAGATTAATTAATGTGTTTGATATTTAAATTCCATTGATATGTGTTTTGAAAACTGGATTTCTGGGATCTAAATATTTGGGAATAGCAATCTTTCCCATCATTATGTCTATTATTTTTCCTACCAGTTGTATTCTTTTTATCTCTTTTATTTTTCTTCTTGGTTTTTTCATACTCAACTCCTTTATTGTTTTTGCTAAGATTGGGATATCCTTGATATCTTGTAATAATGGAATCTTAATACAAACATTTATTATTTCATCTAGGAAAACATAGTTAGGCATTACAATTTGTTTCTCCACACCTTTATCAATTTGTAATCTTTTAGGAAAAGGAGGTGTAGTAGTAGATGTTGATGGTTGCTCTAACATAGGAGTTGAAATCATTGGTTCTTTTTGTTTTTCTTTTTCAATATTTTGGTTTTGAAGAGATGTTCTTTCTTCAAAACTTTTATTCACCCGTAGAGAATCTTCCTCAGAATTATTTTGTTCTTGTATAATTACAAAAGGCTTCTTCTTTTCAAGTATTCTTCCAGACCTAAGTTGAACATCATTAAGGTCTAAAGGAGTAATCAAATAAGCTGGAAATTTTTGTCCTTCTATCATATATGTATTCTGAGGATTTTTATTGTTGGGGTTTGGTATTGGCTAGGCAGGTAACTGGTTTGGTTTCTGAGGAAATGGTAATGGAAGTGGTGGATTTTGATTCTGATTTTGAGGTTGTGGATTCTACTGAGGATTTTGTTGAGGAGGAAAAATTGGATATGATGGATAAGATGGATAAGATGGTGGATATTGATAATACTGAGAGAACCTACCATAAGGATTTTGTGCTCCTTGAGCCCAATATTGAGATTTATTTTGAAATTGGGGCCAAGGTTGTTGCCAAGAATTCCAATTTGGTGGGGGTTGATTATACATCTGACTATTAAACCCTTGTGTTTGAGGTCCCTGCCAAGGTCTTATAGAGAAAAAATTAAGAGATTCTGTGGAATTTCAGGTTATTTCTTCTTGAAATATAGCTTTAAGGCCAGGGATTGAAGGACAATTCTCGGTCTCATGCTTTTCTAAACAAATTGCACAGGTCTCTATTACTTATCAAGAGGGCATTCTCTTAAGGCATGCTTCTTTCTACATTTGGGACAAAAGATTGCTAAGGCATCAGTTTCGACTTTCTACTTGTTTTGTAGCTTAAGGGTATCTATTTTTTCACTAAGACTCCATAGAATATCAGTTTTGAATTCATCAAGCATATTTCCTATTTCTTCCCTACTTACTATTCCAGTTGTAGATTTTCTTGCCCTTGCAAGAGCAAGATCTCTTGGTCCTTTCAAGATTTTAGATTTTCCTCTTGAGAGATTAATACATAGTTCTGCTATATCAGGTAATCAAAGTTGAGATATATATCCTTTCCCCATCATGTTAAGGATATCTATCCATTCATCCCTAGTTGTTTTCAACAAAATAGCATTCAAAGTGTCTTGATCTAAGTTTTGCATTTTTTCTCTTTTAATGTTATAGTTAAATATTTCAAGTAAATCTTCCATATTTTCATCCTCTTTTTGCATCATCTTGAACACTTCTTCCTTATGGTTGACTGGTATACAATAATCCAAATATCTGTCTAGAAATTCTTTCCTCATATCATTCCATGTCCTTATAGACCCAGTGATTAGACTCATAAACCATTTTAATGCTTCTCATTTCAATGTTGAAGGGAACAGTTTAAGTTTTTGAGCATCCTGAAGATAGTCATAAGTTCTACATAGAACTTCAAATTCAAATAAGCATGTCTCAAGGTCTTCACTTTTTATTCCATGAAAATTTGGAAGAACAGAGGGTGAGACAATTTTCATGGTAGCATTTGTTTCTTCATCTATTATAGGGAATCCAAAGGAGCTTTCAATTCCCCTTCTACCTCTATTTCCTTCTGCATTTCCTCTACCTCTACCTCCTTCTGCATTTGATCTTCCCCTTCCTTTGTCTCCTCCTCTACCTCTACCTCCTCCAAATAGCAAGTGTTCTCCATTAAAGATTTCTCCTTCCCCTTCTCCTCCTTCTGCATGACAGAATCCTCTGAACTAATATAAATTTAAGTATGAAGAACCAATTTTTCTTCTGGTTCTTCTATCAAGGTTATATTGAAGAAGAATTCATCCTCTTCCTCTTCACTAGGGATTTGTAATTCTTCTGGTGGAATATATTCTCCTGTGGAAGTGAAAAAGGTTATCCATTCTGTAGGAGTCCTTGGATCTTATTCCTCTAGAATTACTTCAATGGATGAAGTGGGAGATCTTCCTGATTGGATGTCTGATCTTGAAACTTCTAGAAGCCTATGACCAGTATAGTATGGAATATGGGTTTGAGTTGGAGGTGTGCTACTTCTTAGTCTTGGTGGAGTGAGTGGTGTTGTGGGAATTAAGCTTCTGCCTCTTATAAATCTACCCCTAGAATCTCTTTCTCTACGCATGTCATTGTTTTTGGGATGTAAGAAATAAGGCTACCTAGTTACACTTCCCCGGCAACGGTGCCAAAATGTTTACTCAATTTAGTATCCATTTTTCCTACTTCATTGTTTTAAGGTTTTATTGATGGTTTCTTTTAGAAGTTTGTTATATCTTGATTCTTAGCATTCTATGAAATTAATCTATTTAAAAAGGAAGGAAAGAAGTTGTTTATCAAATGATTTAAAGCAGAGTTCTATTCACAAGGTTTTTAAGTTTATTTTCTAATTAAGAAATGGTGAAAACTAGAAGTCCTAATCCATGGATATTGCAACTCAATTGAGAATTCAAGAAATGAAAAAAACTAATAACTCAAACATTACAACTGAATCCAATTCATATAATTAAGATATATTGGAAGAGCTTATGAAAAATATTAAGTGTAATGTAATGAGGATCTCCTATAATCATGAAATGAAATACTGGAACAACTAATAACTTATACTTTACAACAAAATCCAATTCATATAATTAAGATTTATTGGAAGAGCTTGAGAAAAAGATTGATTGTAATGTAATGAGGATCTCCTATAATCATGAAATGAAATACTAGAACAACTAATAGCTCAGACTTTACAACAAAATCCAATTCATATAATTAAGATTTATTCGAAGGGCTTGAGAAAAATATTAAGTGTAATATATGAGGATCTATTATAACATGAAATGAAATACTGAAACAATAACTCAAACTTTACAACTAAATCCAATTCATATAATTAAGATTTATTGGAAGAGCTTGAGAAAAGGATTAAGTGTAATGTATGAGGATCTCCTAGAAAATTACTGTATCTACAAGTCACTAACCATTTCAATTTAATATTTAGATGGTCTTTATTTGGTCGAGCACAGTAATTGTTTAACCATAAAAGACAAGAAATGAAACCTAAGAAACTACTACACTTGTGAGTCACTATCGATTAATTTAATAGACTTTACTCAGTTGGATACAATAATTTCAATTTATGAAAGCAGTAAAGAAAATACAAAGAAATGTTTAAACAGAAACTAGAATGAACTTATCTAGAAAATGCATGAAACCTCCTCGAATAGCAAGGGCACTCTACTATCAACTCGGTGTAATAATTTAGCTCCTTAAAATTGTAATCAAAACAACATCAAGGCTAATCTCTTTTTTATTAAAACAGTGCTTGAAAAATAGAGTATCATTGTGATTCTGAATGAGTTATTAACCATCCTTTCTCTGTAGAACCGATAAAGGACGGTTAATAACTCATTCAGAACCACGGTGATACTCTGTTTTTGAAGCACTGTTTTAATAAAAAGGAGATTAGCCTTGATGCTATTTTGATTACAATTTTAAGGAGCTAAAGGATTACACCGAATTGATAGCAGAGGGCCCCTGCTATTCGAGGAGGTTTCATGAATTTTCTAGATAAGTTCATTCTAGTTTATATTTAAACATTTCTTTGTATTTTCTTTGCTACTTTCATACATTGCAATTATTGTATCCAACTGAGTAAAGTCTGTTAAATGAATGGATAGTGACTCACAAGTGCAGTAGTTGCTTAGGTTTCATTTCTTGTCTCTTATGGTTAACCAGTTACTGTTCTCAACCAAGTAAAGACCATCTAAATCTTAAATTGAAATGGTTAGTGACTTGTAGATACAGTGATTGTCTAGGATATCCTCATACATTACACTTAATCCTTTTATCAAGCTCTTCCAATAAATCTCAATTATATGAATTGGATTTAGTTGTAAAGTTTGAGTTATTGTTTCAGTATTTCATTTCATGTTATAGGAGATCCTCATACATTACACTTAATATTTTTCTCAAGCCCTTCCAATAAATCTTAATTATGTGAATTGGATTTTGTTGTAAAGTCTGAGTTATTAGTTGTTCCAGTATTTCATTTCATGATTATAGGAGATCCTCATTACATTACACTTAATCTTTTTCTCAAGCTCTTCCAATAAATCTTAATTATATGAATTGGATTTTGTTGTAAATTCTAAGTTATTAGTTGTTCTAGTATTTCATTTCATGATTATAGGAGATCCTCATTACATTACACTTAATCTTTTTCACAAGCTCTTCCAATAAATCTTAATTATATGAATTGGATTCAGTTGTAATGTTCAAGTTATTAGTTGTTTTCATTTCTTGAATTCTCAATTGAGTTGCAATATCCATGGATTAGGACTTCTAGTTTTCACCATTTCTTAATTAGAAAATAAACTTCAAAACCTTGTGAATAGAACTCTACTTTAAATCATTTGATAAACAATGTCTTTCCTTCCTTTTTAAATATATTAATTTCATAGAATGCTAAGAATCAAGATATAAAAACCTCTAAAAACATCAATAAAACCTTAAAACAACGAAGTAGGAAAAAGGGATACTTAGGCACATATAGTGCATTATACTTCATCAGTTTACTAGCCCTGGTCGATAATTTATGTTAACAATTTAGGACACTAAATTGACTAAACATTATTCTTCTATGAAATGAGCAGACTAATTTCATTTTACTGATTTAAGTTTCAAAGAGCGAGGCTCATGGGTTAGGGCCCAATCCATGTGCCTCA
Source organism: Pinus albicaulis (assembly GCA_034641835.2). Taxonomy (NCBI): domain Eukaryota; kingdom Viridiplantae; phylum Streptophyta; class Pinopsida; order Pinales; family Pinaceae; genus Pinus; species Pinus albicaulis. The sequence continues at coordinate 1,009,941,028 of CM076575.1, read as the reverse complement.
TCCTCTCTGTTGTATTTGTTCTTTGCTTTCTGTCATTCCATTAGTTTCTCTTCTGATAATTTCGTTTATGTTTCAAGTTTTTGTTTAGTTTTTCTTTCAGTGTGTTGTGGTAGGTTTCCTTTTCTTGCGAGTAATAGAATAGAGGAGAAAAACCAAAAATCTATGGATCAAGACCCCCTTTTCATCTCTGTCAATAAAGCTCGAGGAAGGTGAACCTTCCCACAGACCCAGAAATTGATTTATGTTCACTGTTTATGAGGTTAAATGTAGAGTTGCATTACCATTTTCTAGTCTTCCTCTGCATTGTATTTTTATCCATTTTTCCATTTCATTGCACATAAGTTAGCAGGTTGATCACAGGAATTATTCATAAAACCCCAAAGCAGCTACATGGTGCCTCCCTGCTTCATTCTCCATCTCTGTCTCCATAATCTGAGCATTGCTATCACGCCCTCCATTCCCTCTTCTTTTCCACTTACTCTAACTGTTTCCCCCACCTTTTATCCCTCAAAACACTTAAAATATCTAGCCCGCCTTATTCCTTTGTTCTTATTGGTCACAGTTTCCCTACCCTTTTCAACACAAAACACTTGAAAACTATTGTTATCGCACTTCTCACCTTTCTCCCGACTACACTATCGCTTCTCTACTAACCTTGGTATATTGTGATATTGAGAAATCACAAATCACAAATTGCAGTTCCTATCGATTTTCTTTAAGAGTTCCCGCTCCTTCTCGTCGATTACGATAACTCCGCTGCATCGCACATTGCACTTCGCATCATTTTCCCTTTTTATTTAAGACTTACCGCTCCTTTTCGTCGATTGCGATAACTTCGCCACATTGCACATCGCACTTCGCATCATTTTCCCTTTTTCTTTAAGGCTTACCATTAATTTTTTCCAATTGCGATAACTCTGTTGCATCGTACATCTAACTTTGCATCAATTTCCCTTTTCCTTTAAGACTTACCACTCCTTTTTTCCAATTGTGATAACTCTGCCGCATCGCACATCGCACTTCGCGTCATTTTCCTTTTTCTTTTAAAACTTACCGCTCCCAACGCCAATTGAGATACTGTCATCACACTCCACTACCGGTCCCACTACCACATCACCCATCGCAGTTCGCACTTCACAAAATTTTCTTGAACAACACTTTCACTATCCCTTCAAATTTGCGATATTGCGATTGCGATATCGCATTTCGCACTTCACAGTTTTTATCCCCATTGAAAATTGCAGTTTTTATTTGGTTCCTTTAACACTTACCGCTCTTGACGCTGATTGTGATATTCTCTGTACTCTACCACTGGTCCTACTGCCATGTCACCCAACGCATTTCGCACTTCACAACTTTTCCTGAACAACACTTCCATTACCCCTCGAACTTTGCGATATTGCGAACTGCGATATCGCATTTCGTACTTCGCAACTTTTACCACATCGCAAATCGCAAATCATATTTTTTACCTCATTGCACTTCACACTTTGAAATTTTTACCTCATCGCATTTCGCATTTCACTTCCGCTCCCAAACAACACTTCTGTTATCCCTCTAACTTTGCAATATTGCAATTGGGATATCGCATATCGCACTTCCACCCTCTATCGCAACCCCGCCATCGCACTTTTCAAATTATTCCTTTCCAAAGCAAATTTTGTGCCATAATAAAGCTTTCATAAGGTTTAAACCTACTCTTTCCACTTCTAAGCCCGGTTTCATGTGTTTATCCCTCAAGTAGCACATTTAGCCCTTTCTTATCCAGGCTGAAAATCAACACTTTTTCAATTAGAATTAAGTCATGGATATCTTAGTTGTATTGATAAAAGAATGGTAGATAGAGCATAAGATAAGTAGGGTGTGTTTAGCCGATTGGCCAAGTTAGGTATGGTTTAAATTAGTTTCCTTTCTACAATTTAAATTATTTTCCTTTCTTCCATTTCTTTTCAGCAATTTAATTTAGTTTCCTTCTGTCATTTCCTTTCAGCGATTTACTTTCCAGTTCTTATCATAGTTTAAGAAATAGCACCCTTTCATAAAGTAGAAGAGGATGACATGAGAAAAATGCATTTGTTGTGTATATAACACTATCACCTCCAAGTTTGTATGAATCTCGGGTTGATAAAGTAAAGTATGGCAGCCCTTGGGAGTTGTAGCACTCATGGTGCAACACCAGGGCTCACCACTTTTTGGCATCATTTCTAGGGAGGTGTCTAGTAGATTCTTTCTATAATATTCCTAAATTAGGATGCAACTAATAGGAATATTAATTTTTCTTTTAAAATCTAGTTAGATGAATAAACGGGCAAGGAGGCTCATAAGTTTCTTAAGTAGGAATAAAAAATCCCTCATAATGTGAAAAGGGATCATGTAATAACTAGATCAAGCATCCACATGTGTGAACAAGGTCTAAAATGTGTGGAAAAATTCAAGTTTGACCAAGTAAACAACATTATTATATGAAGAGTGGATCCTAAATAAAGACAGCTCAATGTGAATGAAGATCAATCTAGCTAGTCAAAATAAAGACACCTTTGAGTGTGAAAGGAGACAAGGCATGAAGATCCAGTCAAGATTGATCTAATAAATATTGACTAAATCCAACAGCATTGTAAAAATATGAGCAAGGAAAATCGAGACAACATAATTTTGGAGGAGGAACCTTTGCATGGAAGCAACCTCATAATTGGGCGGGACCCTTAGTGAGGAGGCTCATCAACTATATAATAGAGTGGATGGAAACCATATGGAGCATTATTGAAGAATATATTTTGTATATGGTCTGTTTATACTTCTTGCATACTTTGGCTATTTAGCTAAGTTTGCTGCACTGTTTAGTGCAAGGGTTTTCTTATGCAGTAATTCCCCACTCTTGCTTGGAGATCTTGTTTAAGAAATATGAGGAGAGCATTTTTTGCTTCATTTTCCACTATCTAGTGTTAGGCCAAGCATTTAAATTCAGAAACAATGCATTCCCTTCTAGAAACTACGTTATTTATTAAGGTGTTCCATTGGGAGGGGTTAAAACCCCATTTTATGAGCTAGTTTCCTAGGAGGAGGATCAGCCTTTTCCTCGGAGAGCTAGTAGGAGAGTCTACAGCCATTTATTTGCATGTTCAGCCATTTTTATGTAGAGCTTCAGCCATACAATGTGATTCAGCTATAGATCTGCAGTATTTATTTCTTGTATATCATTTCTATCAAGAAACCCTTGCTGGGTCATCTTGGATCTATGTAAAAAGAGACTAGATCTCTGTTTTATGCCTCATTGAGTAATCTAATAGAAGATATGATTTGTCTCTTCATTTTCTGAGAATAACCCTCAAATAACTGTGTTGTCTCTTTATGCAGTAATTTCTATGTGTTGCAGTCTTGTGGTTTCATCATTTTTAAGTTGTTTTGAGCATGGGAGGCCTGTTTAACTAGGCAAAAGACATTTGTTTCTGATTTCCTTTCAGATGTGGTTGATATAATGTTAGATCTAATGGATTAATGGGATGAATTTTTCTTTTGATGCTTTATTTCTGAAAAATGTGTTTTCTGTGCAAGAATTGTTGTATCTCCAATTTTGGGATATTATAAGATATTCCCATTATTGCTGATTTTCCCTATTTTGGGATATTACAGAGGTATCAGAGCCTTAATCTTGGCTCAAACTGTTTTCTTCAACCATTATGGAGTCTTCTCCTGGGGAGGAGAAGATATATAAGAGAGATCAAAGAAAACCCTTATTGTTTGGAGGAAAGAGGTTCTCAAAACTTCTCTTTCAAACTCTACAGGGTAGAAGCAAAGACATCAAAGAAGTGAGGAGGGAAAGACATAGAAGTCCCTCAACAAGATCTGCAATATCTATACATGAGGAAAGCTCTAATTCCTCATCTTATGGGTGTGAGAATTCAGTCGTATCATCATATTTACAACGCTCTATCAACCAATTTTTCATGAAGAAGAAGAAGAAGAAAGGAGATGTGCCAAAGAAGGAGACTCTAGGTGATTATTTGCAAGAGTATGAAGCTCAATCTAAGAAGTTCAAAGATCAATTGAACTTCCAAGGGTTTTACAAGATCAAGGAGGAAAGAAGGAGCAAGCATCATGGTGTGGGTAGATTCTTTCTATCTACTTTTGATGGATCACCTAAATGTCCAGTTAGGGCTTGGGTGAAGAAGCTAGACACCTATGTGCAACAACATCAAGTTTCAGAAAAGGAAGCCATCAAAGTAGCAGCACTACATCTTGAGGGTATCGCTTATGCTTGGTGGTTGTTTGAATCTTTTTCCTTAAAGAGTGAAAATACATCTACCTATTCAAAGTTCATTAGAAGAATAGTGGGAAGGTTTGATGAAAGGTATTATGAAACACTCTCTATGAAACCAAAAAAACAAAAAATTTGCATGTATTGGGAGGGTCCCTAAATTCAGCTCCATTTCAGAAAACCATTGAAGGGGATGGAAACTTGTATGACATATTTCCAAGGGAAAAGTCCCTATTGCATGAAGATCTTTCTTCTTAAGAGGAAGACATGGAGATTCCTCCTTCAAAGAAGACCAAGATCTAAGGCCTCTTATTGATGATGAGGCATTTTAAACTATGGAAGAGAAGGTTGGAGATGATAACGCAGTCATGACAAGAGCACATCAAGTACCTCATGAAGAGGGAGATGGAGCACTTGCTCCAAGGAAGGAAACTCTTACACTCTCGCAAGGAGTTCCAAAGAATCTCACATATGGATATTGTGGCACAATCCCTGTGCAGCATGTGCCATCATTATTAAATTGTGAGATCTTGAAGATAGAAGAAGGAAAAGAGGAGGGAAAGCATCACACGATGAGGAGAATACACCCCTCTTTATTTCTGAAGGTTAATACACAAAGAAGGCAAGAGGGTCTATGCAAGGAGGGAAAGGACAAATATTTCCACACACATACACATCCTACTCTATGCCTTGATATCTCTTTACATGGAGGCATTCCACCGGGGATACCTCCTGATGGAAGGAAAACTAAAGTGTTCTCTCAACTATGGAAAGTATTTACATACTTGGCTAAGGAGGAAGCTTTGGGAGAGTCCAACACAACATAGAGAATCTTTCATGGATTCAAAGAAGAGATAAGAAATTTTCTGAAATGGACATTGCTATCTCCCACTCAGCTATTTGCGCTGAAAAAGGGAAATTCAGAAATCTATGATGGCATAGACATGATGTCATATGGAAATTCCATATCCTTGGGACATCCAATGATATTTTAACTCACAAAGGATATTTTTGAACATGACAAGAGGATATCAACACTCTTGCATGCATGGGCCAAATTGAGGAAGTTTTGGAAGACATGAACCTTCTAAGGGGAGGTTGACTTCCATCTACTTCAATCTTGTCTTGAGCAAGATCATCTGCAAAGGATACAACCAAAGGAAGTTGATAGTAATCCAACATGTGACTTCGACATCAATCATGTCAAAGAGGAGAGCCATGCTATGACAGGGGCTGCATTTCAGATTTCTACAACACTGTCATTGTTGGGGATCCTAGATCCTTATTGGGATTCCAAAATCTTGATGGAATACTCCAAGGACCTTTTCACATGTAAGGTTCTTGATGGTCAATTGATGCATGGGAGGTATAAAGTAGTTGAGGGAGTCATTTATTCCCAAGATCAGATCTATTTGGCTAGAGACTCCAAACTCAAAGAGAAACTACTTAATGTAGCCTGTGAGATCTTGCTTTCAAAACCTATTGGTTTCATTAGAGCATATCATACTATCTTAGATGGATTCATCTGGGAAAACTTGAAAGAGGAGATGCACTCTCATATGAGGAAGTGCATGGATCATTTGTTGGTTGAGGAGGAACATAGCTCTTGGGAAGAGTTATCATTACCACCTCCTTATTCATTGGGTGTGAGAGGGAGCTCATCCATGAGCTACCTTGCTGATTTAAACCAAGTGTATGATAAGCATTGTATTGCTGGACATCATGATATATTTATTATATACTTGCATTTTCTTAACACTCATGTGTAGGGCTTTGCTCCGAAAGGGGGCACCTATTCTTATGGGCTTCATAGGCTACTTTGGGCCATGAAAAATGGTGATGTTGGCCATTCCTTGGGATATTTTGGAGAGATGATGTAATCTTCATGGTGTGATTTATTAGCACAAACTATCAAACACCTTCTCCAAGAATATAAGAAGGATGGGATAGCAAACAAGTGTGGGGAAGAACACTTGTTATATCATATTCTATGGCAGTTATGAGTAAAACTGCGTTGGCTGCACATGAGGGACCATTTTCCTTCTCCTTTACTACATACGGGAGCTATAATGACTCTAATTATGATTCCATATGCTAAAAAATTTCTTATCTTTGTTGAGGACGTGGTTGGAGGAGAGACACATTAGTTGGATGTGTCCTTGGGAAAAGAAATTTCCTACATTTTTTGCACTACATGTTCCAAGGGGAGCATGGGAAACTATATGGCCACTATAGTAGATCACTTGTTTCTTTATGAGGTGGACCATATGATTTATTGGAGCACTTGGGAAATGCCTCTCATGAGCAATTGGGAGGAGCTTTTTTATGAATTACCAAGTTGGGAGGTAATTCATTTCATTTGGATGATAGCATGGAGGTGGAAGTCCTTCATTGATGATGAAATTTCCCATGATTGTCATCACTTCTATCTTGAGGAGGCCATTGATCAGCAAGAAGGTTGCCATATAGACCTTCCTTTATTTCATGATGAGAGCCATTTGGTTTATCCACCAAAGGCCAACTTGCACACCTGGGAGGAACCATTGGGAGATAAAATTATTGCAGAAAATCTGAAGCAATGGTGGAGACTGTTGGATAAGGAGGCCACAAGAGGAGGAGGGGAGATTTTCAAGCACCATTGCAATTGCTTGAGGAAAAGAAACATTTGGGAGGGGAAGACTTTAATATTCCTAAATTAGCATGTAGCTAATAGGAATATTAATTTTTCTTTTAAAATCTAATTAGATGAATAAATGGGCAAGGAAGCTCATAAGTTTCTTAAGTAGGAATAAAAAATCCCTCATAATGTGAAAAGGGATCATGTAATAACTAGATCAAGCATTCACATGTGTGAACAGGGTCTAAAATGTGTGGAAAAAGTCAATTTTTACCAAGTCAACAAAATTATTATATGAAGAATGGATCCTAAATAAAGACAACTCAATGTGAATGAAGATCAATCTAGCTAGTCAAAATGAAGACACATTGAGTGTGAAAGGAGACAAAGCATGAAGATCTAGTCAAGGTTGATCCAGTCAGGATTGAATAAATCCAACAACATTGTAAAAATATGATCAAGGAAAATGGAGACATCATAATTTTGGAGTAGGAACCTTTGCATGGAAGCAACCTCATAATTAGGTGGGACCCTTGGTGAGGAGGCTCATCAACTATATAATGGAGGGGATGGAAACCATATGGAGCATGATTGAAGAATATATTTTGTATATGGTCTGTTTAGACTTCTTGCATACTTTGGCTGTTTACCTAAGTTTGTTGCACTATTTAGTGCAAGGGTTTTCTCATGCAGGAATTCCCCACTCTTGCTTGGAGATCTTGTTTAAGAAATCTGAGGAGAGCACTTTGTGTTGCATTTTCCACTATCTGGTCTTAGGAAAAGAATTTACCTTTAGAAAAAATGTAGTCCCTTCCAAAAACTGTATTATTTCTTAAGGTGTTGCAGTGGGAGGGGTTAAAACCCCATTTTATGAGCTAGTTTCCCAGGAGGAGGATCAGCGTTTTCCCTGGAGAGCTAGTAGGAGAGTATACAACCATTTCTTTGTATGTTCAGCCATTTTTATGCTAAGATTCAGCGATATAGTGTGATTCAGCCATAGATCTGTACCATTTATTTCTTGTATATCATTTCTGTCAAGAAACCCTTGCCGAGTCATCTTGGATCTATGTAAAGAAAGACTAGATCTATGTTTTATGCCTCATTGAGTAATATAATAGAAGATCTGATTTTTCTCTCCATTTTCTGAGTATAACCCTCAAATAACTGTGTTGTCTCTTTATGCAGTAATTTCTGTGTGTTTCAGTCTTGGGGTTTCATCATTTTTGAGCTGTTTTGAGCATGGGAGGCCTGTTTAACTAGGCAAAAGACATTTGTTTCTGATTTCCTTTCAGATGTGGTGTTGGAATAGGATCTCCTACGAGTAGTGAACCTGGTCCAATTTTGTATATTTTTTATTATATTTAGTCTAGCACAGGGGTTTTGGGATGGGTCAAAGCCCCGAAAGCATTATAACGGGTCAAAGGGTAGACCTAGAGTCCGCAAACCACGGTTTGCGGACCATAAGAAAGATTAGGCTAGATTGTTATAAATAGAGGGACATTTTGAATTATAAGGCAAGAAGATGATGGGATCTTGATGTGAATTGTGGCTTAGTAGATCTGTTTGCGTTTTGAGGGAAAGGAATCCTGCTAGCTATGTGCGCAGAGATCCCAAGTCTTGTTGTGTGCGGACGCTATTGCTGTGTGGGCAGGTCAGGTTTGGGTATTGTAAGAAGGAAATTAATGATTAATGAATGAGAAAGGTTTTTTAATTAACTGAATCTATGTGTATTTTTGATGCAAATCTTTGATAGTTGCTATATTATGCATATTTTGTGTTAAGCTGCGAAAGTACTGTGTTAAGTCTTTCTACTACATCTAGGTCTATTGTATTATGTTTTATGTGATTTTGCACACTATTTTAGAAGTATATGATTTGTTGAGCATAGTAATTATAGTTGACCTTGCGCATGTGGATGCGAAGGAGATCTATAGATCCGGTTCTGAGATAGGCGATCTAGTCATTATAAAGCCAGACGCAGCTCTGCTTGGCTTACCTATCCTCTCTCAGGGTGTGGACACCTGGTTCTAGCACCCACCCATACTGCTTTGGGTGAGACTTTGACTTGCGCAAGCAGGTCATTGCCGAAAGGGCCAGTAGTATAGGGGTTTTTTGGCAAAACTTAACCTCCGAACCTGGGTCAGGACCCCTCGAGCTAAAAAATGGTTCTGTTGCTGGGACTAGGAGAATTTTGAGAAGGGTTTTGGGTAATACCAAGAAAATTATTGGAAGGAAAGTAGAGTAGGTACGAAAGAAGGGGATAGATATGTCTATAGCCCGGTAGAAGGAACAGAAGTGCAAAGCCTGCCAGCTACACCGCCTTCAGGACCACGTAAGGGTAAAACCTCATCTGAAACCCCGCCAGAAGAAGATATGGCGGCACACTTGAATTTACCCACCTTCAAAGGTGCGGGAGATGAGGACATGGACTGATTTTGGTTTGTTGCAGACTTGGTATGGACTGCGCAAAATGTGGCAAGTGATACTGTGAAGAGGGCACAGTTATCCCTAGCCTTCGAAGGAAGAGCTCTGGACTAGTATATGCGATAAATATCTCAAAACAGAAGTGCATCTATTCAAGATATTAAGGTCGCTCTGACACAACAATTCTGAAATCCTAAGTCCTATTCGCAAATCATAGTAGACATGCAATATTTCAAGCAAGCAATGACTGATTCTGTATTGGAAGCTAACCAACACCTAAAGAAAGCTATTAGAGAAGGTGAATTTAAATATGACGACATACATCATACGGAGTGGTTCATCGCTATGCTGCTACCTCACCTGCGTGTACCTATGGGTCACCAGAATTTTGAATCACAGGACAAAGCTTTGGAAGCTGCTATGAAACTACAAGCTACGCCCAAAGAAGATACTCCGTTAGGAGTACAAAAAATTTAGGAGCAGCTCGGGGCAATGCACATGGAGATTCAGGACCTACGAAAGGAATGAGGGAGGGAAGATAGCGCAGATCTATGGTGCATATGATGTCGAGTATCAGGACATATAAAGGATCTGTGCCCGCTGCCGATAGACTACCTGCAAATAGGAGGACCTAGTCTGATTCACCCTAGTTCAAGCGGAGGACCTAGCCTAGTATGAATAGGCCCAAGAAGACCTGCGTTATGGTGCGAGGATTACCGTGTAGCAGGGATGCATGATACAAACCACTACCCCCATCTGGGCGCATATGTCCCAGAGCGGAAGCAACAATGGTGCCAGTTTTTTCGGTCAGTAGGGCGTGATGAGCAAAACTGTCAAACCTATGATCTAATGATAAATCGAGGGAACTTGTATAGGGTACAGTCAGACCCTATGTCACGAAAAACCCCCACATGAATGGGTGGCTCCCCCTCAGGAAGCAGGGGAGGAGGCCGAGGTGGAAGTGCAGGTCGGGGCCGAGGGTAATTGATCTACTATAACTGTGGAGACACAGGGCACTTTGTGAGGGATTGTCTGAACCCTACAAGACAATCCTACAGGTACTGCAGACAGTTGGACCATACACCTGAATTATGTCCAGTCTTGATATCAAAAATATGGGAGAAGCAGCTACCACCTACACAGAATGTGCATAGGGTTAAGACTGAGTTGCGGGATAAGGATACAAGCATAAATTTTGTTATGCACAGCGGATTGGCTACTAGAGGGACTAGGGAGAAGGTTGAAACTGAACCTTTGATCCATAAGGCAGTTATCAAACAAGAAGGGCTGGACCTAGACAAAGAAAGAGAAATGTTTATGGCAGCTCGCAGGGACTTTATCGGGACAGAGGAATCTACGTCCCTAATCCCTGCGAACCTTAAGCTAGATGAGGAGGTCAAACCTTTCTTGCAAGTATTTATGAAGTTGCTGCGCAACCCAAAAGCTGTGCAGAATCTTTAGGCATTAATAGATAGCTGTGCAACATGCCCTACCATGTCCCGAGATATTAAGGATGTGCACAAACTATACAGATATAAGAAATGCACTGGGAGGGAGATGCGATTAACGACACAGATCGACGATTACGAGATGGACCGGATTATTTTGGAGCTAGGATCAGATTCAAATGTATTACCTAAACAAACTTAGCAACGAATGGGCGAACCAAAGTTGGAATGTTCCACTATCCAGCTACGCATGGCTAATCAACAAAAGATTGTACCTTTAGAAAGGCTAGTAGGGATTTTGGTAGATATCGTAGGGGTTAAGGACTGGGCTGACTTTGAATTCATTTAGATTGTAGAAGATGTGGACCCCTACCCTGCGCTACTAGGATTGGATTGGGCCATCGACATGGGCGGTATAATTAACTTAAAAAGGAGAATCATGGTGTTTGAAAGTAACGACACAAGGGTGATAATACCATTAGACCCCACAGAAAGTAAATGCTACACTGAACTAGTACCCAAGGAGGAAGATGTGGGCTATATCTATAAGTTAACTACACGGGACGCGGTCAACCCAACAGTGGATGAAGTACTTTGCTTGGAGGAGGATAATGAATGCTTCTCTAATCCCGATGAGGAGATAGATAATTGGCAGAACTGGTTACATGATGTCTCTGTGCTGAGTTGTCTTCGGGTCACAAAATACTTCCGCTACGTTTCCTCAAAGGTAAGGGAACTACCTTACTTTGACAGCCCGGGTAATGTTAAGGAATTCTTATGAGTATTCGAAGCTGCATTCCCAAGGGAACAAAGGCTATGGGCCATTAAACTAGCCATGCGTAAGAGACCTACACGATGGTGGGACACCTAGAAGGAAGCATTCCAAGATTGGGAAGAGTGTCGCGCTCTGTTGACCCTGCGATTCGAAGGACCAGCAGCTCTGTAGGATACTGACATGATGGCATGGAGTAAATCACACCTGTATATGGCACGTGAACTACCCACGTGGAACCCGAAGGAGCCAGGAATAATCGACTACTACCGTCTAACCCCAGAAGAAGGTCAAGCTGACCCACGAGCTACTTCCAACTCGGGGCTGTGCACGGGAACCAAACTAATTTCTCCACGGGAAAGTAGCATTAAAATGCACTCTACACCAGCTATAGGTACAGAAAGAAGAGCTATCATCTATTTGGCAGCCCCTACAACAAAAAAAAACTTTGTTTAATCCTTGGCCATGCAATTTGTTACAGGAGGTTTGTTCGAAAGTATGCTCTAACTATAGCCCCTCTTAAAACCTCACTTACATGGAAGGTAAAGTTCTCTTGGAATAACAAATTTCAGGAAACTTTGTCGTTGGTCATAAGTTACCTAGGAAGCAAGCCTGTGTTGGGGGAGGACATGCAAAAGATTCAGATGATTGACCCTAGCATAGCAGCTAGGCCAAGCACACAGGGGATGCGAAAACTAGCTATTGGAATGGTGATAATTGGTAAAAAGAAAAAGTTATTGTTAAAAGGAGCTGCCTCTGGGAATTTAATGAAGCAAATTTTGGGGATTTTTTACCGTTTCCTCGGGGATACATCTCATATAAAGTTTACCTTACCATTGCACGATTGTGGGTATTATAGAAGGAGCAGGATAGTTCAGCCAGAGGTTATGTCTCACTTGCATAGCTTGCACTCATCATTCTTCTCATGGAAGAACTTGAGAAATCAGGTTTCCCGTATCTGAACTATCCCTCCCATGTCTAGTCAACCTGCTCCATCTGATAATAGTCACCCAGGGCTGGGATTCATTTTGTGTGCAAGGATGACGACCACTAACCCTGCCAAACCTTCGGCCCCAACAGGGTCTGACGTTGAGGAAATAATGGAAGTTGAGTCGAAAATGGAAGAATTTCCCTCTATGCCGGTCAAAAGGAAAGGGAAAGAAAAAGAACAAGGCTGAGGGAAAGCCCTGAAAGCTACACTATGGGCTACCGAGAAGCCTAGGACTTCTCTGAGGCACACCAGGTCCCCACCGGCATCACCTCTCGATCAAGATGCGCAGGAAGGTGCTCTGCCTGCCTATCTAATCAATTGTTTACCTCCCTTTGTTCACACACATAGACCATCCATGCAAATGCCAAAGAAATTAGATGGTTTGGTCACCTATCTGCAAACCCCCCTAACCTCGGGAGAAGTCCCTGTCCTCAGTGATCCTTGTGGAAGACTCCATGAGGTCAAGTGTGATGATCATGACTTGGCGGACTCTGAAACCCTCCCTGAGTTTGCCCCCACATTTTAATTCAATATGATCCATGCAAATGATGGAGTCACGATGGTTCCTCAACGTTGGGTATGTGGCTTGGTTGGGTATGGACTCTTGAATCTGCTCCAGATGCCCCATTTTGTCCATTACAACATCAAAGATCGGTTAGCTTGGTAGTTGCTCACCTTAATTCAAGATGGCCACTTATGGATTCGGGACAGAGTCCCTACTGATGCTGCCTTGATCCACAAGATTACACGCCTTCCTATGCAAGGGTCGCACCCTTTGGAGCAAGTAGGCAAGAAGTATGAAGCAGATACCACTACGTTTGTGAGGAAGACCTATAAGGTGAGTCAAAATAAGCGAGGCTTTGTGATCCAGAATATCAATGATCCTGCTACACAGATGGGTACTAGGTTACCTCCGCTGATCACAGCCATCAATGCCCTATGTGCGCAGGTAGAGACCGCACCACCACAGTGACTTGGGATGAGTCACAAAATTGTGTTGGGCGACTGTTGGAACAAGGTCTCCTACAAGCTACGAAACTGATCCGATTTTGTATATTTTTTACTATATTTAGTATATCACAGAGGTTTTGGGGTGGGTCAAAGCCCTGAAAGCATTGAAACGGGTCAAAGGGTAGACCTAGAGTCTACAAACCACATTTTGCAAACCATAGGAAAGATTAGGCTATATTGCTATAAATAGAGGGACATTTTGAATTATAAGGCAAGAAGATGATGAGATATTGATGCGAATTGTGGCTTAGTAGATCTGTTTGGGTTTTTGGGGAAAGGACTCCTACTGAATTTTTGCGCAGAGATCCCAAGTCCTGCTTTGTGCGGACCTTGCTACTGTGTGCGCAGGTCAAGTTTGGGTATTGTAAGAAGGAACTGAAGGATTAATGAATGAGAAAGGTTGTTTGAGTAACTGAGTCTATGTGTACTGTTGATGTGAATCTTTAATAGTTGTTGTATTATGCATATTCTGTGTTAAGCTGCAAAAGTACTGTGTTAAGTGTTTCTACTGCATCTGGGTCTGTTTTGTTATGTTTTATGTAATGCTGCACTACTATTTTATAAGTATATGATTCATTGAGCACAATAAGTATATTTGACCTTGCACATGTGGATGTGAAGGAGATCTATAGATCTGGTTCTGAGACAGGAAACCTGGTCATTATAAAGCTGGACACAGCTTTGCTTGGCTTACCTATCCTCTCTTAGGGTGTGCAAACCTAGTTCCAACACCCACCCATACTACTTCGGGTGAGAATTTCACCTGCACAAGCAGGTCACTACCAAAAGGGCCAGTAGTATAGGTGTTTGTTGGCAAACCTTAACCTCCAAACCTGGGTTAGGACCCCTCCAGCCAACACGTGGTTGATATAATGTTAGATCTAATGGATTAATAGGTTGCATTTTTCTGTTGATGCTTATATTTATGGAAAATGTGTTTTCTGTGCAAGAATTGTTGTATCTCCAATTTTGGGATATTATAAGATATTCCCATTATTGCTGATTTTCCCTATTTTGGGATATTACACTTTGATTTTTTTTAAGCATTCTTTTCTTCTTTCCTCTCTTTTCATGTTATGTTAGAAATATTAAAAAAAATACAAAAATATCTAATTTTCATGCCTCGTAGGAGTAGGAATACTCAAAGACAAATCTTACCTAAAACCCACACATCACTTCCTAGCCACCCTTCCCTCTTCTTCAGTGGTAGTGAGATTGAATCCCCTATAGGAGAGCCTTCTAAATATTTTGAGGATCCTGTTGGGGAAGAATAAGAAGACCTTGTTTCAACTGAGGGACCTGCTTCACCTATCTTAACCATGGCTGGGATCTAGAGATCCTTTCCGATAAGAGAGGCAGATGGGGAAACTAAGATGAAAACACTAGCCCCTCAGCTCTTCCACACTTCCATGGACTTACCTCTGAGGATACTAACACATTCATGTTTGAATTTTCTGTTGTTTGTATGAATTATGACTACACTTCTAATGATCAGAATTTGAAGCTACTCCCATCGACCCTTAAGGATGCAGCCTTGTGCTGATTCATGGGTCTACCTAGGGACATAATCACTACCTAGGCACAGATGGAAGAGACCTTCATTAACAAATACATAGACTATTGTAGGTCCAAGGAAGCTAAGGATGAAATATTTAGGATGACTCTAGGACCTAATGAATCCCTAAAAGACTATGAAGAGAGTTTTCAATTAAAATATAAGAGAGACAATTGTACTCTTGATTCTGCATCGCTTAAACTTGTTATCCTTTGAGGGATCAGTGAAGGGATGATAGAAACCTTGAATATGCTATCAAGAGGAGATATCGACCAACAACTCTATGAAACAATCAAAATTATCTTCTGGAACCATTCTAGGGCATTTATGAAGAAGGGAAGAGCTAGCCAAAGTACATCCAATACCCCTTCCTTTTCCAACTTCATAAAACATGAGATTGGAAACGTGCTAGAGGACTTCAAGAGTGACTTGTTGCACACCTTTGCTTTGAAAATGGATAAATGCAGGTCAAAAGGAAGCAAGAGGAATCTGAGAGAGCCATGGCCTTATTTTGTCCGAGATGTACCAGGAGGCACCCAAGAAATGAATGTTCACTGAATTTCATAGAGGTTTTCTTAGTCCGTGAGGAGAAGCATGCCACAGAAAAGTGTCCCTCCTTACCTAGACTTAAGTTTGTATATCAAGGTGGGGAATTAATGCCAAAGCAACTCTGTTTCATCAACCAGAGAAGGCCTCAAGGCCCTGGGCCATATCAACAAGGTATTCGAGGCACACCTTACTCTTATTATCACAAAAATCAAAGCGCACCCATACAACCTTGGTACACCCCCACTCCTCCATTGTAGTCTACACCACCTACTTGGCCTTACAACCCTTCATATCATCCTCATCCAATAAACCAAACATTTCAGAAGTATGTTCCACAACAACCTCAGTGGAACAATCCATTCCAAGGGTGGAGGCCTCAACAAAATCAACCACATGCTCTAATCCCTCCACCCCAACCTCAACCTTAGCTTACTCATGATGCTCCACCTTGGCTACCTATAACTGCACAACCCAATCTAAACCCAAATAACAGACATGCATAGCAGCCTCCTAGTGGAGAAACATCCTATCCATCTTATGTTGTGGAGATAAAGGAGGTTAATCTCAATTCGGGAAGAGTACTACCGAACAACCACCCTCCATCTCCACCTGTAGAGATTGAGGAGGAAAAGGAAGAAGCTAACACTGATATCCAACAACCTCATTTTCCTAAGTGCTTGATCCACCCTAGTCAACACACCCCAGAGGAGACTGAACTCCTAGGAGAATTAGAAAATTTGTGTGTAAAGATACCACTTCTCTGGGCCATTAAGGATGTCCATATCTACAATAGGCTTATCAAAGAAAAATTCTTCAAGAAACATGGGAGAAGGAAGAGAGATACCCCCATCATCAATGTGGTAGGACAACTATCTGACCTAATACTGGGGAAGGTGGTATTTCAAAAGTACCTGAAACCTGGTAGTCCAGTTGTTGATGTGCATATAGATGGTGTCATAGTCCCCAACACTCTGATTGATCTTGCGAGTCCCATCAATATCATGACCAAGGAAACTGTGTTGAAAATTAACCTCCAAGGGACTATGAGGAAAACCACAATAGTTCTGCAACTTGCAGATCAATCCACTGTAACTCTGGAAGGAATTGTTGAGGATGTTGTGGTTACCATTGAATCTTGTGAGTATCCTACAGATTTCCTGGTCCTGAAACCAAAAACCGAGTTTAATGGTTACCCCCTCATCTTAGGGAGAGCTTGGTTAGCCACTGGAGATGCTTATATTAATTGTCAGACCAGAAACGTGACTATCAAAAATGGGCATGTGTCTAAACACCTAGTGTTATATCCTCCAGCCCAACCTTCCATTGATCATGATCTCCCTATATGGTTTGAGGATGAAGAATATGAGTTATATAACACTGCCCCTATGTGTACCATAGATGATATTCTTAGAGGGGGGCATCTTGATGAGGATGAACTCATTGACTATGCCATTCAAAACCAATCTTCCACTAATATTCCTCTTGAAACCTTAGTCAAAGAGTCTGAAATCCAACTTTATATGGAAGTGAACTCAGTTGAATCAACCTCTAAATCCACCAAGGCTATTTATATTGGCATGTCCAGATCTCTAAAAATCAACCCAAACCTCTCAAATGAATAAAAGAAGAAGTTATGCAAGCTTTTGAAAGAAAATCTAGAAGCGTTTTCTTGGGATTACAAGGACATGAAAGGGGGGCATCCTTCAGTGTGAAAACATCATATTTACATCAAAGAAGGATGCAAGCCTGTGAGACAACCCCAAAGAAGGATGAACCTAGCTCTAAAGGACATATTCAAAGAAGAGCTGTAGAAACTATTGGATGTAGGGTTCATATATCCTATATGCAAAAATGAGTGGGTATCTCCTCTTGTCCTAGTCCCAAAGAAGAATGGGCAGTGGCGAATTTGTGTTGATTATCAAGAACTTAACAAAGCCACCAATAAATTCCATTTCCCTTTTCCCTTTATAGACCAAGTCCTGGATGGACTTGAGGGCAAGAATTTCTTTTGTTTCTTAGATGGGTTCAGTGGGTATAATCAGATTCAAATCAGCCCTAAAGACGAGGATAATACTACTTCACTTGCCCTTTGGGTACCTTTGCTTATAGAGTCCCACCCTTCGCGTTGTGCAATGCCCCATCTACCTTCCAAATATTTGTCCTGAGCATCTTTTATGAGTTATTCCATGACTCTATCGAAATCTACATGGATGATTTCACACCATATGGTGATGACTTCCAGGAATCTCTCTCCAATTTGGGTAAAGTATTAAAAAGGTGCATTGATATGCATCTCTCCTTGAGCCCATAAAAGTGTGAATTCCTGAAGAAAGTAGGGGTTGTATTAGGATACTCCATATCCCAAGCAGGAATACAAGTAGAAGTGAACAAAATCACTATCAACAAAAGGGTACCTTCTCCTCAAAAGAATAAGGATGTTAGGAATTTATTAGGCTTAGCTGGTTACTATAGAAGATTCATCAAATATTTTAGCAAGATGGCTTTGCCATTATTTGGGTTATTGGCCAAATATTCTGAGTTTATTTGGTCTGGTCCTTGTCAAGAGGCTTTCAATCTCATTAAGAAAAATTTGACTACCACCCCCATCCTTTAAGGTCCAAATTGGACTTTGCCTTTCCACATCCACACTGATGCATCATTAGCAAGAAATTTTCCAAGGATGAACTGAATTATATTGTTTCTGAGAGGGAGATGTTAACCATTGTCCATGATTTGAACAAATTCAAGCATTATGTAACTAGATATCAAACCTTTATTCACACTGACCATGCAGGCATCAAGTATTTAATGAGAAAACTAGATGTTAATGCTAGGATAATTATATGGTTGTTCATTTTTCAGCAATTTTATTTTACTATTGTTGATAAACCTGGAAAGGAGAATGTTGTTGCAGATATTTTGTCCAAGTTAGCTTTCCCTACAGGTGAATAAGGAATGGTGGATGACCAGCTGCCATATGAGCATCTCTTTTCTATATCAACACTCTCACCATGTTTTTCTGATATATAAAACTACTTGGTTGCTGGGAGACTCCCTCCTAATATTTCATTCAGGGAGAGGAGCAGAATCATCTGAAAAAGTGCCCCTTTCACATGGATTGGGGGAAACCTTTTCAAGCTAGGACCTGATAAAATCCTAAGGAGATGTGTAAGGAAGGAATAATTTTTTGATATCCTCTCTGAATGTCATGAAACCCCATGTGGAAGCCACTTTACAAAGTTTTGTAGGCAGGATATTATTGGCCTACCCTTCACCAAGATTCTAGAAGATACACCAACAGGTGTGACCAGTGCCAGAGGATGAAGAAACCCACACAAAGGGATGAGATTCATTTGCACCTTCAGGTGGCTCTTGAGCCAATTTATAAGTGGGGCATGGAATTTTTTGGACTTATCAATCCACCATCCAAAAAAAAGAAGTATATCATAGCCTACATTGATTACCTAACAAAGTGGGCTGAAACAAAAGCAGTGAGGTAGAAACCGAGGAGAATGTAGAAGAATTTCTGAGGGAGAATGTGTTTTACAAGTTTGGGTACCCCAAATAAATATTCGCTGATCAGGGAGCAAAATTCACCTCTCACCTCATTTAGAATATTTTGAGGAAGCATAATATTAAGCATAGAACTTCTACTTCCTATCACCCTCGGGCGAATGGCCAAGTAGAAGTAACTAACCGAGCTTTAGAGAGAATCCTCATGAAGGTTGTGAGTAGCAGCAGATAGATTGGTAGAACCTACTTGGGCCTACAACACTACTTGGAAGACAACAATAGGATTCACTCCTTAAAAACTAGTGTATGGTAAGAAGATTTTATTTTCAGTTGAGTTTGAATTCAATACTTTAAGAATGGCAGCTGAAATAAATCTATATCTATCAAACGCCCAAAAAGAGAGGTTGTTGAAACTAAATCGATTGGATGAGTTCAAAATGAAAGAAATTCTTCACACGAAGGTAGTTCAGCTACAAAGGAAGGTCTGGCATGAAAATAACATCAAAGAAAAGTCCTTCCAAGAAGGATATTGGGTGTTGTTGTATGATTCAAGGTTTAAATATTTCAAAGGCAAGATGATGACAAGATGGTTGTGACCTTACATAATGGAAAAATGTTTTGATAATGGAGAAGTTCAAATCAGAACCATAGATGAGGAAGGAATCCCCTTGCTTGTAAATGATCATAGATTTAAAATCTACAAGAAGCCTTTGTCAAGGGCAGAGTTCATAAATTGAATAAGAGGAGAGGTGCATGTGATGGAAAACTCCATAGTTTCCCACACCTCCTTAATATATATATATATATATATATATATATATATATATATATATATATATATATATATATATATATATAGATATCCCTGGTTGAAAACCTCTCTGAGGCGCCCAAGGAAAGTTTGTGGGTTGAAAACCTCCATGGAGGTAGCCCACTTTATTTAAAACAAAAAACAAAAAAAATACATTTGGATCTCTGTGTTTTCTATTTTGCAGGTTATTAATGGTTTCTGGAAACATGGGGAAGCATTCATCTTCTCTCCCCTTCTATTTTACCATCCATCCCATCATTCACTCCATTCATTTCCATAACTCCTTCCATCACCTCCATATACCATATTCCTCCATTCCTGAGCACAATGTAGCAAAATAAATCAAGCCACAAACTCCTACAAAAATCAGGAAGTTCCTTCAAAAGAAAAGTTATTCACAGATTGCAAAGAAAAACAACGAGGAGATGATAAATAAGACCCCAGGAAAGACAGGAGTTCCACCCATGGCATATAGAGCACCCCCACGTAGCCTATACAACATGAAGAAACATCAAGAGAGATCAGCAGCTCACTCAAAGAGTCCCTCATTCAGCAAGTTGCTCACTCAGGAAATAGGAGAATAAGGAAGAACACAACATATAAGAGGCTTGTCTCCAAATTCCAACTCCTGAAAACACCTTTACAGCAACAGGTAAACTCAGGTATAGCTTCCCACCCCTCGCTATGAATCCATAATATCCAGACATAATCAAATTTCCAGACTTAGAGTTTAAGGGGAAGAAATTTGACCAGTTATCTTGACCACCATCGTGAAGTATGACTAGGGAGACCTGAAAAGTCACGCCACCTAGGCATGCAAAAGAAAAAATTTAAATCAAGTGGAGTATAGGAGAACAAGGGGAGGAAACAGGTAGTCCATCATGAATTAACAGAGAGAAGGAAACAATGGTCTCTAAAGAAAACTGGAGCTAAGGCTGAGTTACATAAGCACTCCAAAATTAGTTGCACAATCTAATAAAAATAGATCTCGTCTCATCCAAACCAGTGAATTGAGAATTTTTTAGGGAAAGAGACCGAAGGGAGCCCGCAGCATAGCAATACCGAGAGTGAGCTGCATATTTGAACAGCTTGCAGCATCAACAACAATCGAACAACATCACCAGCAGTGGATCTAGCTTCCGAAGTATACCGCATATCAGACACAGTAGCAAGGGACCAAGGGAATATTTTATAGCAACCCAAACAACTAGAAGAAGAACCAGAAGAAGGAAGGAATAGACAAAGGGGCAAGGAAAAATGGAAGAGATGGAAATAGAAGTCATAGAGGTGTTCGAAATACTGAGGGGGGGGGGGGTGAATTAGTATTCCTTTCAATTAGAGCATTATTTAATCTTCAATTATTATCAGTCCTTGTACAATGATAGCAGAAAACAAGAGGAACACAAATGCACATAGTTTTTAAGGTGGAAACCCACTCTGGGAGAAAAACCACCTAATGATTTTCTAATAATTCTTTAATATTCAACTCCAACTGAAAATAAAGCTCCAACTTCCTAGAATCTAGAAAAGCATTCTTCTCTAGCTCCCACTGGATGGATGCTCCAACGCCTGAGATTCTTTAGTAGTCAACTGAACAGATGCCCCAACACCCAATGAGCTACAACTCACCCTATCACCACCCTACCACCCTATAGAAGAATAAAATAAGAATGGACTCACATACAAGGGAAAATGGTCCACTTTACAAAGATATAGAATGATGTAGAAGAAGAATATATACTATACCATAACCCCAACTTTGACACAACCACCTAGTGATGATCCTAGACCTCCCAACACTACCTCTTCAACCCTTGGCAGATAGACAGTAGTAAAATATTTACAATAATGTATTTACAATGACTTAGTACAATGATACCTTTACAATGATTGTATGCGGTGCTGCCCACTTGAAGACTTCATAGGATGAACTTCTTGCTGCTGTTATGCACCTTGGTTAATGCTCTTTTCATGCTACCCTTTGCTGCACCTTGCTTTGCTTTGCTGCCCTAGAAAGTCTGGTCCTTTGCAACCCTTGACAACACATGATCTAGCTTTTTCTTTGCCTTCTAGGAGCTCGATATTGAATCTGGTGTATCTCCGTTATTTCATATCCTTAATATCTGATTTTTGGTCCTTTATTATTCCTCTAAGTCATCTTTTGAATGCCATAGGTCTGGCCCAATTTTTATTCTTCAAGGGATAGTTATACCTAATCTCTCACAATGCCCTAATTATGGACTCTTTCAGTAGAGCACACTTGTACGGCATGCCACAAGTCACTGTTTCTTCATTTGGCTCTGAAATTGATAGAGAAAAAACTATCGACTATGCACTATCTTCCAATTTTTACGAAATTTCAATCCAATACTCAGAGAGAGAGTTATGACGATTTTACCAAGGTCACTTCTTTAAGATGAATTTCAGGAGCCTGCACAAACCCTAGCTTCCACAGATCATATCTCCAAAAATTTTGTTCACCTTGATCTGAAATTTGTATAGAAACTTCCTTAGGATTTTAACTTCACCTCATAAAAATTTTAGCTTCTAAACCTTCGTAGAAAAAAATTTAGAGCGAAAATTCCACGATGACCAGTTTCAGATGGCCGAATCCCTTGCCTAAGGAGGAAATGAAGATCACAATTTATATAAATGCTTAAGTTGAGAGGGGCTTCAACAAGTGAATGTGGGAGGGATTTTAGGAGCTTAAAAAATATTAATTATGAATTTTCGATGACCCATACCCCAACCCAATGGGGTTTTATCCTACTAACTGGGGGTACAAACTTCAAACATGAATATCTCTCCAACCATGAAGAATTACATGGCATGCCATATATCAATGGAAACATATCGACAAGTAGAAACCATCAAAATAATTATTGACCCGGAATATATTAATTTGGTAGGTCAAAATTCCCATGCAATATTGGGTTAGCCCTTGGTGCTTCTTGGGTTGACATCAATGACAACCACTGATAAAAAATCTCCCCCTTTGGCATTGATGGAAACATAGGTACTCCCCCTATGACCAGGACACCTCTTCCTACAAAATTCTCTCCTCCTTTGACATCAATGGAAAAGGGTAACTCCCCCCTGAAATACAACCATCCTGCAGACCTGTACACGCTTCCACTCCCACTAACACACAACCGTCATGCAGACCTGTAATCTACTTCCACTCCCCCCTTTATATTCTGAAAATGGAAAATCTAATGAGAACTTGGGAGAATCCCAAGCTTCTGGCGAAGATATTCCAATGCTGGTGAATATTTAATATGTGATTCTTTTGGTGCTTCTTGGAATCTTGCTACTTGTCCAACTGCTTGCATAACATCTGGTCAAGAGACTGTTACATATAGAAGACTAATAATCATAGATCTATACAACATTTGATCCACATCCTTAGATGAGTCGTCTATGCTCAATTTGCAACCTGTTACCATTGGAGTAAGAATGGGTTTGCAATCTTCCATTTTAAATTTCTTGAGCATTTCGTTGATGTACATGGCTTGACATATAAATATTCCTTTCTCTTGCTAAGATATTTGAAGCCCTAAGAAGTATGTCAGCTCACCAAGTAAAGACATCTCGAAATCAATTTTCACCTTTGTAGAAAACTTCTTACTTAGTCGATTATCATTGATACCAATTATTGTATCATCCTCTTTAGCTATTAGACATGCTTTAGTTGCTTCTTCCAGAACATATATGTCGTTTGGAGCTCGACTTGCTGTAGCCACAATTTCACCATACACACCTTTCCTGATTTCACATTTCGTGGAGTTGAATAGTATTGTATGTCCTTGATCACACATTTGTCCAACACTGAACAGATTGTGATTCATGTTTTCAACCAATAGAAAATTCTTGGCTAGAGCATCTTTGCTTCCGAGAGTGACAGTTACTGATCCTATAACATTTGAAGATCCATCATTTCCAAAGGACACGATTCCATCCTTCTTCTCTTTCAGAAACACAAATTTATTTCTATCTCCAGTCATATGCATTGAGCAACCGTTATCAACATACCACACATATTTGTTCTTTTGAGCCTTGAAAGCGAGAGCAAAATTATCATTCTTCTTCTTCTTCCATGTTCATTCATTCTGTGGCTTAGAAGATTCTTCTGGAGGATTTTCAAGTCTGCAGTCTTTGGCTATGTGTCCAAAGTTTCGAAATTTGTAACATTCAATATTTTTTAAATGTTAAAATATATTGATGTTTCGCTGAGCCCTGGGAGGTTCATATTTGACAAATCTCCTGGAATTGTATTCATTCCTAGGGTACGTGTGACATTCTACAACTTTATGACCAAATTTTCCACATGAATAACAGTAGCCATAAAAAATATGTTGGTACCTAGATGGAAATTTTCATCAAGGAATTGTCTTCCAAGCCTATTCTTGCGAATCTTGTCCAATGAAGTCTACATGCATGTCAGATCTCATAGGTTCATTTTATTTTGTTGTAGAAGGTCCTGCTCATGGAAAATTTTAGGGGCTAATATTCACAAGTGGGCTAATTTTCAATGGTTTTTCAAAGAAAAAAAATTCGCCAATTTCCATTTTTTATAAAGATGATTCGCCCAAATTTTACAATATAAAATTATTTTTCGTTAAAAATCGCCAACATGATATAGAAAATATATATAATATCATTATAAATTTGACTAATATTACAAATACATCAATAAACATTTTATAGTTTGAATATTAGGGACTAGTGAGATTCGCCAAATTTTTAAACTTCAAGATAATTTTCCATCTTTAAAATTTTCCCTGGTCCTGCTTCTTCTTCTTTGTAACCAATGCCAGTTTTTTCGTTGTAAGATAATTTATTTTTTATGAGTTCTTCCAATGCCCTTGAGCTGTTGGCATAGTTTTGGATAGTTTTTCCTTTCTTCACTTCCTCACGCAGCGAGACTACTTCAGGTTCTAATTCTTCCCTTTCTTGGTTGCTTTCTTCCAACTTCTTTTGAAGTGACTCTTCAATGCATTTGTGTTCTTCAACTTCAATTTTGATACCTTGAACTTGTTCTTCAAGAGTATTGGAACGGATCTTCTCCACCTTGAGATATTTTATAAGCTTGATTGCTTCCTCATAAAATTCTTCTATTGTCCATCCTTCTTCTTCGTTGTTTGATACCTCTTGTTTATTGTGCTTGGGTTTATTGTTCTTGGCCATAAACAACACTCTCTCATTGGCTTCTTCTTCACTGTCATTGTCTTCAACAGATGATGAGCTATCTTATTTAGAGAGAAATTTCCTTTTGGATCCTTACTTATTGAATTTATTAAAGCCTTTCTTTCCTTTTGAGTTGCCATTACTTCTGTTTGGACATTTTGCTGCAAAATTCCCAACCTCATTACAGCTGAAACATATCAATGGAAGTTTACCTTTGAATTGTCCCTTACCAATTTTAAGTTTTCTCATGAAGTAAGCATATTCTTCATCTGAAAGACCTTCTTCATCATCTCCCTTTTCTTCACACTTGCAGGTGCATGTCTTTTCAATTGAAGGTTGTTTATCCTTATCGGTTTTCTTAGATTCAACGAACGAAATTTCTAGATGCAAAGTACCCTCTTCTTCATCAAGTCTCATTTCATATGCTATGAGAACTCCATGTAATTCCTCTTTGCTGAGTTTGTCCAGATTTGCACTGTATTCTAAGACTGATACCTTTGGGTTTAATCTCCCTGGTAACGTTCTAAGAATCTTCCGTATAATAGTCTTCTTGTCAACTGAGTCTCCCAATCCTTCCAGAGTATTGGTTATTTCATCAACGTATTGGAATTATGTAGCAATGTTGCAATCTTCTTTCATTCTGAGTTGCTCAAATTTTGCTCTATAAATTTGAAGCTTTTATTCTTTGACATTTGAGTCACCTACATATATATTCTTAAGCTTGACCCATACATTTGCAGCAATTTTACAACCCAACACCTTATGATAAGTAGATTCAATAAGTCCACTAATAATAATATTCTTTTCTTTTGCGTCATTTACCAAATTATTCTTACTTTGTTCATCTGTAGTTGATGTAAATCTATTTTGAACAGTGTCCCATACTTTGTAACCTTGCGCTAAGAGATAGACCTCCATTCTTCCTTTCCAGAGTGCATAATTATTTTCATTGAATAGAGGTACACCATTCTTGGTATGCTCCATGACCACCTTCCAGTTGTTAAACTGCTATTGAAGGAACCAAGCTCTTAAACCAATTGTTGGAAATACTAAGAGGGGGGGTGAATTAGTATTCCTTTCAATTAGAGCATTAGTTAATCTTTAATTATTATCAGTGTTTGTACAATGATAGCAACAAACAAGAGGAACACAAATGCACACATACCTTTACAATGATTGTATGCAGTGTTGCCCACTTGAAGACTTCATAGGATGAACTTCTTGCTACTTGTATGCACCTTGGTTGATGCTCTTTTCATGCTACCCTCTGATGCACCTTGCTTTTCTTTGCTTCCCTAGAAAGTCTGGTCCTTTGCAACCCTTGACAACACATGATCTAGATTTTTCTTTTCCTTCTAGGAGCTCGATATTGAATCTGGTGTATCTCTGTTATTTCAGATCCTCAATATCTAATTTTTGGTCCTCTAGTAGTCCTATGAGTCTTCTTTCTAATGCCATAGGTCTGACCGAATTTGGATTCTTCAACATAGAGTTATACCCAATCTCTCACAATGCCCTAATTATGGACTATTTCAGTAGAGCGCACTTGTACGGCATGCCACGTGTCAATGCTTCTTCATTTGGCTCTGAAATTGATAGAGTGAAAACCAAATACTATGCAGTATCTTCCACTTTTTACAAAATTTCAATCCAATACTCAGAGAGAGAGTTTTGATGATTTTACCAAGGTCACTTCTTTGAGATGAATTTCAGGAGCCTACAAAAACCCTGACTTCAACATATCATATCTCCAAAAATATTGTGGACCTTGATCTAAAATTTTTACAGAAAATTCCTTAGGATTTCGGCTTCGCCTCATAAAAATTTCATATTTTGAACCTTCATAGAAAAAAATTTAGAGATAAAATTCCACGATGACCTGTTTCAGATGGTTGAATCCCTTGCCTAAGGAGGAAATGAAGATCACAATTTATATAAATTCTTAAGTTGAAAGGGGCTTCAACAAGTGAACGTGGGAGGGATTTTAGGAGCTTAAAAAATATTAATTATGACTTTTCAATGACCCATGCCCCAACCCCATGGGGTTTTAGCCCACTAACTTGGGGTACAAACTTCAAACATGAATATCTCTCAAACCATGAAGAATTACATGGTGTGTCATATATCAACGGAAACATCTTGACAATTAGAAACCATCAAAAGAATTATTGACCAAAAATATATTAATTTGGTTGGTCAAAATTCCCATGAAATATTGGGTTAGCCCCTGGTGTTGCTTGGGTTGACATCAATGACAACCGCTGATCAACAAGAGGTAGCAGAAAGTGAGCAAGAAGCAGACTCATAGCACATCACCACATCCCCTGAAGACAAAGAGGTAGTTGCCACCTTAGCTCCTATGAGCGTAAAGAGAAAAAGGTAGACGTATATGTATTTCAAAGCTTACAAAAGTCAGAGGATAAAGTAGAGAGAGCCAGAAACTACTCCCACGATCCCAAGTATCATTAAATAACCACCAAGGGAGGAGGAAATAATTGAAGAAACAATTTTAAAGGAGCAGTTGAAGAAGGCACAGGTAGAGAATATAGCAATGAAGGAGCAATTGCAGCAAAAATGGAAACAAGTAGCCACCACGGCATACTTATGCATAGAGTCCCTTCAGCAAAGATTCCCTTCTGACTCATATGTTGTACACCTCAAGGAGCAATGGCTCCTATTTCAAATCAAAACTCTAGACTCCACGGTGTTGGAAATATTGAGAGGGGGGGTGAATCAGTATTCCTTTCAATTAGAGCATTAGTTAATCTTCAATTATTATCAGTGTTTGTAAAATGATAGCAGAAAACAAAAGGAACACAAATGCACATATTTTTTAAGATGGAAACCCACTCCGGGACAAAAATCACCTAATGTTTTTCTAATAATTCCTTAATATTCAACTCCAATTGAAAATAAAGCTCCAACTTCCTAGAATCTAGAAAAGCATTCTTCTCCAACTCCCACTCGATGGACGCTCCAACGCCCGATATTCTTCAGTAGTCAACTGAATGGATGCCCCAACACCCAATGAGCTACAACTCAACCTAGCACCACCCTACCACCCTATAGAAGAATAAAAGAAGAATGGACTCTCGTACTAGGGAAAATGGTCCACTTTACAATGATATAGATTGATGCAAAAGAAGAAGATATACTAGAACATAACCCAAACTTTGACACAACCACCTAATGATGATCCTAGACCTCCCAACACTGCCTCTTCAAACCTTGACAGATAGACACTAGTACAATTTGTACAATAGTGTATTTACAATGACTAAGTATAATGATACCTTTACAATGATTGTATGCAGTGCTGCCCAGTTGAAGACTTTGTATGATGAACTTATTGCTACTGTTATGCACCTTTATTGTTTCTCTTTTCATGCTACCCTCTGCTGCACCTTGATTTTCATTTCTGCCATAGAAAGTCTGGTCCTTTGCAATCCTTGACAAAACATGATCTAGCTTTTTCTTTCCTTCTAGGAGCTCGATATTGAATCTGGTGTATCTCTGTTATTTCAAATCCTCAATATCTGATTTTTGGCCCTATAGTAGTCCTCTACGTTTTCTTTCCAATGCCACAGATCTGACCCAATTTGGATTCTTCAAGAGAGAGTTATACCCAATTTCTCACAATGCCCTAAATATGGACTGCTTCAATAGAGTGTACTTGTACGGAATTACACGTGTCATTGTTTCTTCATTTGGCTCTAAAATTGTTAGAGTGAAAACTACAGACTGTGCACTATCTACCGATTTTTATGGAATTCCAATCCGATACTCACAGAGAGATTTATGCTGATTTTACCAAGGTCACTTCTTTGAGATGAATTTCAGGAGCCTGCAAAAACCTGACTTACACAGATCATATCGAAAAAAATATTGTGCACCTTGATCTGAAATTTTTACTGCAGCTTCCTCAAGATTTCAGCTTCTCCTCATAAAAATTTCTTCTTCTGAAACTTCGTAGAAAAAAATTTAGAGCAAAAATACCACGATGACCTGTTTCAGATGGCCGAATCCTTTGCATAAGGAGGAAATGAAGATCACAATTTATATGAATGCTTAAGTTGAGAGGGGCTTCAACAAGTGAATGTGGGAGGGATTTTAGGAGCTTAAAAAATATTAATTATTACTTTTCAATGACCCATGCCCCAACCCCATGGGTTTTTAGCCCACTAACTGGGGGCAAAAACTTCAAACATGAATATCTCTCAAATCGTGAAGAATTACATGGCGTGCCATATATCAACAGAAACATCTCAACAAGTAGAAACCATAAAAAGAATTATTGACACAGAATATATTAATTTGGTAGGTAAAAATTCCCATGCAATATTGGGTTATCCCCTGGTGCTTCTTGGGTTGACATCAATGACAACTGCTGATCAACAATCCCCCCCTTTGGCATTGATGGCAACACAAGTACTCCCCCTGTGATCATGACACCTCTTCCTAAAACATTCTCTCCCCCTTTGACATAAATGGAAAAGGGTAACTACCCCTGAAACACAACCATCCTACGGACCTGTACACACTTCCACTCGCGCTGACACACAACCGTCCTGCAGACCTGTACACACAACCCTCCTTCAGACCTGTAATCTACTTCCACTCCCCCTTTATATTCTGAAAAAGGAAAATCTAATGAGAACATGGGAGAATCCCAAGCTTCTGGCGAAGATATTCCAATGCTGGCGAATATTTAATATATGATTCTTTTGGTGCTTCTTGGAATCTTGCTACTTGTCCAACTGCTTGCATAACATCTTGTTGGGAGGCTGTTACATATAGAAGACTACTAATCATAGATCTGTACAACCTTTGATCCACATCCTTAGATGAGTCGTTTATGCTCAATTTGCAACCTGTTACCATTGGAGTAAGGATGGGTTTACAATCTTCCATTTTAAATTTCCTGAGCATTTCCTTGATGTACATGGCTTGACATATAAATATTCCTTTCTCTTGCTAAGATATTTGAAGCCCTAAGAAGTATGTCAACTCACCAAGTAAAGACATCTCGAAATCACTTAACCTTTGTAGCAAAATTCTTACTTAGTCGATCATCATTGCTACCAATTATTGTATTATCCTCTTTAGCTATTAGACATGCTTTAGTTGCTTCATCCAGAACATATATGTCATTTGGAGCTCGACTTTCTATAGCCACAATCTCACCATACACGCCTTTCCTGATTACACATTTCGTGGAGTTGAATAGTATTGTGTGTCCTTGATCACACATTTGTCCAACACTGAGCAGATTTTGATTCATGTTTTCAACCAATAAAACATTCTTGGCTAGAACATCTTTGCTTCCGAGAGTGCCAGTACCTGATCCTATAACATTTGAAGATCCATCATTTCAAAAGGACACAGTTCCATCCTTCTTCTCTTTCAGAGATACAAATTTATTTCTATCTCCAATCATATGCATTGAGCAACCGCTATCAACATACCACACATATTTGTTCTTTTGAGCCTTGAGAGTGAGAGCACAATTATCATTCTTCTTCTTCTTCCATGTTCGTTCATTCTATGGCTATGAAGATTCTTTTGGAGGATTTTCAAGTCTGCAGTCTTTGGCTATGTGTCCAAAGTTTCGACATTTGTAACATTCAATATTATTTCTTATATGTTCAAATCTATTGATGTTTCACTAAGACCTGGGAGGTTCATATTTGACAGATCTCCTGGAATTGTATTCGTTCCTAGGGTACATGCGACATTCTACACCTTTATGACCAAATTTTCCACATGAATACCAGTAGCCACAAAAAATATGTTGGTGCCTGGATGGAAATTTTCATCAAGGAATTGTCTTCCAAGGCTGTTCTTGCGAATCTTGTCCAATGAAGTCTACATGCATGTCAGATCTCATAGGTTCATTGTATTTTGTTGTAGAAGGTCCTGCTTCTTCTTCTTTGTAACCGATGCCAGTTTTTTCATTGTAATATCGTTGATTGTTGATGAGTTCTTCCAATGCCCTTGAGTTGTTGGCATAGTTTTGGATAGTTTTTCCATTCTTCACTTCCTCGCACAGCGAGATTACTTTGGCTTCTAATTCTTCCCTTTCTTCGTTGATTTCTTCCAACTTCTTTTGAATTGACTCTTCAATGCATTTGTGTTCTTCAACTTCAATTTTGAGACCTTGAAATTGTTCTTCAAGAGTTTTGGAACAGATCTTCTCCGCCTTGAGATCTTTTATAAGCTTGATTGCTTCCTCATAAAATTCATCTATGGTCCATCCTTCTTCTTCGTTGTTTGACACCTCTTGATTATTGTTCTTGGGTTTATTTTGCTTGGCCATAAAAAATACTCTCTTATTGGCTTCTTCTTCACTATCATTATCTTCATCGAATGATGAGCTATCTTCTTTAGAGAGAAAGTTCCTTTTAGAACCTTGCTTGTTGAATTTCTTAAAGCCTTTCTTTCTTTTTGAGTTGCCATTACTTTTTGTTGGGAAAAATACTGAGAGGGGGGGTGAATCAGTATTTACAGCATATTCAAAACTTTTTACTTTTCTTAACTTCAAAACCCATACGCTACTTTCCTGAAGGAGACTCGCGTATATACGCGGATACTCTTTATTAAACTCACGTATACACAAAGAACTAATTATGTCATTAATTCTTCACTTAAACCATTCCATCATTTTTTCATCTGATATTCAATAAACAGTAAACATGTGTAGTAAGAACAGAATAAACCATCACACAAAGCATCACACATGAACACCAGGATTTTTAGGTGGAAAACCAAATCGGGAGAAAACCACCGCTGCAGTTGCTCAGCCTTCAATATTTTATTATAGAGAAAACATCTTACAACATATGTGCTGGCGCAGACTTGACCAGCACGCAGGCACCCACCTGCGCTCGTTTTCCAGCCTCTCCTGGAAGGGAGCTCCAACCCCCTGACTCGTTTACCAGCCTCTCCTGGAAGGGAGCTACGACCCCCTGATCTCGTTTACCAGCCTCACCTGGAAGGGAGCTACAACCCCCTGACTGAAGGCTACAACCCTCAGCACCCCTTCGGACCACATTTCATCAATTTTCACACTGGATCCAACAACTTCAATAGAACAATACTTGTAGGCCACGTTTCATCATATTTTCAGACTGGACCCTCTTCATACATTTAAGCTCAATCGTACAACCAAACTGATGCAGACAACTCAGAACAGTAGAATACAGATAGCAGCAATACAGCAGAATAGATCAGTCATTTCTTACCACAGACTTCAGCAAACCCTAGTTTGAATACGCGCTTTCACTTCATTGATGTCGCGTATATACGCACTTCCATTCACACAAACCAGCGTATACTTCTGTACATATTATAGAACCAATTTAATTGCGCATACGCGCTTTTCTTTCAGCGAAGCCGCGTATATACGCGCTTCCTCTTCGGCGAACTAGCGTATGGTTCTTCAGATATTTTAGGTCATTGCATTTCTTCAGAACAGATACTTCACACAGATTTAACCCTTCACTTCAGACAGAAGTTCGCCTCTTCTTGGATCTAATCATTCCATAAACAGATCTAGCAAATACAAGCACATTTCAGATCTAGATCCCCTTCTTCATCATTGGTGCATCATACACTCAGATTTATCATTCAAGTGTAACCCTTTCCATTCAGATCTACTTCAGAGAGAAGTATTCATTCAAGCTCATCCCTCTTGCACCCACCCTCATAAATTGCATAATGAATTTCATCTCTTTATATAGGTTTATCCTTTTTCAATACCATGAGCCCCTTTTTCAATACCATGAGCCAAAACAACATTACTTCCGATGGTATTCCTGGACGGGGTCAATTAGGCGGATCATTACCCAATACAATGGGTCGATACCATGGTGGTTACCCCTGGATTTGCACTTTTAGAGCGCTTTAGCCCATACGCGACTTGGTACGTTCTTTTCCGCATGCATACGCGACTTCCCTTAGACAGATCCGCGTATGCCTTGAGACATACTCTTTCACCATAGATTTAGCACAATCTGAGTTCCTTTCTTCACTGCCTTCTGTACTCACTGTAGATACATCAGATTTACTTCATTAAGAACATATTCTATCAAGCACAACTTCATCAAGTAAGTTGTCATCATCTTCATCAATGTGGGTTTCCATCAAGGACAACACTCTGCATCATATTGCCAACAATCTCCCCCTTTGGACTTGATGGCAACCACAATGGTGTTTGGTTACCACAACAGATAGGTACATTAAGAATACAATGACACCATGTCACTCTCTCCATTTTTTGCCACCATTCAAACAACATGTCACTCTCCCGCTTTGACATCAAGGGAAAAGGGTGGACCAAAACAAACATACTCTCCCCCTGAGTTCATGCTGAATTTTCAAGCATATTTTTCAATGAAGTACATGACTCTATGAACTTCCTATCACCAAGGACTCATACTGACATCAAAGATCCATCCAGGTGGATTTACATATGAGACTCAACTACCCAATCAAGTGGGTTTACAATATTTGACTCAGCTACCCAACCAAGTGGGTTTACAAATTTGACAAGTCCTTACATGACTGAATATTACAATTTTACATCATGGGTCTCAATAAGACCTTTTCATCAAATTACAAATATGACCATTTTAAATGCTTTGATAAGGACTTCAGAAAAAGAACATATTTCAATGAGTTTATAGTACCAACGATACATATATTCTCAACAACTAAATCTCTGAATGCGGCCGCATCCAAACATCTATTTTCCATGCCATTTCAAGGCTCCCCTTGGTTTGCATCACGAACACTTTTCACCAACAAATCATAAAGGCATATTTATCAAAACATGAGGAAAAGAATTACTTGGCGGAACACCACCGGATATTCCAAACGGTGTCGAGTGCCAAACAACACTGGGTTGTCTTTGAAGAGGCGACTACAAGCGGTGTGGGCAAATGGACATCTCTGAGTTTAAATATGAGAACTGTCGCCTACCACTGACATGTTTCATGAAACCAACGTATCCTTATTTTAGGTCTAAATTTATGTAGTTGTTCTTTTGGTAGCCGAGAGATCATACGACACGTGTGAATGCTCGAACGCTTCCCTGGGGAAAGGTTTGGTAAAGATATCAGCAACTTGTTCTTTGGAGGGAACATACTCCAACTTCACCTTTTGCTCAAGCACTTGTTCACGTAAGAAGTGATACTTGGGAATGTGCTTGGTCTTCAAATGCATAACAGGATTCTTTGAAATACTGATGGCACTTGTATTGTCACACTTAATGGGGACAGGAGGTGTACATTTGATTTGAAAGTCTTGTAAGGTTTGCATCATCCAAAGAAGTTGTGTGCAACATGATGCAGCAGCCACATATTCTGCTTCTGCTGTAGATAAGGCAATAGAGTTTTGCTTCTTGCTGAGCCAAGATACTAACCGGGGCCCCATATAGAATTCTTCACCACTAGTGCTTTTCCGATCATCAACATTTCCAGCCCAATCTGCATCGGTGTAAGCATGAAGAGTAAGATCAGCATTCTTTGGATACCATAGTCCAAAGTCTTGAGTTCCTTTTAGATATTTGAATATTCTTTTGACAGCCTGAAGATGAGACTCTTTTGGATGTGGAATCGTCCAAAATCCCAGCGGCATGCATAATGTCATCAGTCTAAGTCGATGAGATAAAAATGAAAACTCCACCTTAAGCAGCAGCTGATACGGTTGATTCAGTATGGTAGAATCATCACGAGAACAGAGATTATCGGTTATCATTGATTGTACTACGGGTTGCATTCTTCCATGCCATACTTCTTGATTTGCTTAAGATATTTTGCTTGTGATAGGAATACCATGCAACGGTTTGATGCACTTGCTGTGAGAATGTTAGTTCCACAGTAAAGACATTTCAAATTCTTGCTGCATGACAGAAGCAAATTTCTGACTCATAGATTCTTCATTACTTCCAAAAATGATATCATCAACATATACAACCACAATCAATAGGTTTATCATTTTCAACTTTTGTGTATAAGTGGCTATCAATGAGACCCTTTTGAAAATCCTTGTTGATGAAGATATTTGTCAAGACGATAATACCAAGCCCTTGGAGCTTGTTTGAGACCATATAGAGCATTTTTTAAGTCTACAAACAAGATTTGCATCATTTCCCAAAAATGAATCCTTTACGGTTGTTCTATATATACTTCTTCTTCTAGATCACCGTTAAGAAAAACCGATTTAACATCCATTTGATAAACTTTGATTTGTTGATAACTTGAAAAGGAAAAAAAACATTACGATGGCTTCAAGTCTAGCTACAGGGAGCAAAAGTTTCTTCAAAGTCTATACCTTCTTGTTGAGTATACCCTTTGCAAACCAGTCTAGCTTTGTTTCTTACAACATCCCCATTCTCATTTAACTTGTTCTTGAAAATCCATTTAGTTCCAATGACATTTTTTATCATGAGGTCTTGGTACCAAATCCCAAGTGTCATTTTTTTCAATTTGAACAAGTTCTTCATCCATGGCTTGCCTCCAACATTCATCTCTACTAGCTTGATTGACATTGAGTGGTTCAATTGTGGATAGAAGTGCCATGTGACTAGAAGATCCCACAAGAGTTCTCCTTGTTCGTACACCCGATTCCTTGTCTCCCAAGATTTGAGATTCAGGATGATTCTTTTGAACATTTCTAGATGGAGCTTTTTCGGATAGATCGGTTTCGTGTTCATCATTGCATTCACTTGTCTATATCAAATGTAGAAGGCCATAAGTCATCATCATCTTCTTTTGTTGTTTGTTTTTTCTTCTTTAGGAGCTGCAGGAGACTCATCAATAACAACATCAATACATTCAACAATATTTTGAAGCCTTTCATTATAACATTTGTATGCTTTGCTTGAAGATGAGTAACCAAGGAAAATTCCTTTATCTCGATCTAGGTTTGAACTTGCTAAGCTTTTCATCATTATTTTTGATAAAGCATTTGCTTCCAAAAACTCTAAAATGCTTTACTGAGGGAGATTTACCATACCAGAGTTCATATGGAGTTTTATCATCATTTACTCGAACATGAGCTTTGTTGAGAATGTTTGTTTGCTTGTATGTGTTGCTTCTCCCCTAGAAAGTGTGAGGTATTCAGAATCATCAATCATAGCTCTAGCCATTTGTTGAATTGTTCTATTCATTCTTTACGCTACGCAATTTTGTTGTGGAGTGCTAGCTACGAAGAATTGTCTTTTTATGCCATGTTGTTCACAAAATTCAAGGAATTCATTTGATGTATATTCTCCTCCTCGATCGGATCCGAGACACTTGATTTTTTAGATCCAATTCATTTTCAGCCAAAGCTTTGAAGCTCAGAAATTTTTTCAAATGTTTCATCTTTGTGTTTAATGAACCCGATCCAACACATTCTAGAGTAATCATCAATGAATAAGATATAGTATTCTTCCCCACGTGGTGTTTTCTTTCTCATAGGTCCACATATGTCAGTATGAATGAGTTCAAGAGGCTTACTTGATGATCCTTCTTTGGCATTAAACCGTACTCTAGTCTCGCTTACCGAATTGACAAGATTTGCATATGATACTTTCTCGGTGGATTAATATTGGGAAGATCACGAACATGACTTGAAGTCCGCTTGCTTTGTTGATTTGAGAGAAGCTCAGATGCCCCACCTTCTATTCCATAGCCAATTTTCTAAAGATTTGTTCGGGTAAGATTGATCTTTGTAGCCCTTTAGTATATACGAGGTTGCTTGGATTTCTTTTTCCTTTTA
Organism: Pinus albicaulis; assembly: GCA_034641835.2. Taxonomy (NCBI): domain Eukaryota; kingdom Viridiplantae; phylum Streptophyta; class Pinopsida; order Pinales; family Pinaceae; genus Pinus; species Pinus albicaulis. Next base: position 1,009,904,132 of record CM076575.1, on the reverse strand, counting down.
TAATAATTTTACCTGTATCAAGATCACGAACCACACATTCTTTTGAACTAAAAACAACTTTATGTTCCTTGATCACACATTTGACTTACACTTAACGGAGTTATGCCTCAATCCATCCACATACATGACATCTTTAGCCTTCACCTTTTCCTTTAGAAACACCGACCCTTTTCCTTTAATTATAGCGAGGAGTATCATTTCCAAATGTAACTTTCTTTTCCTTTTATAGAGCATTATATGAAAGAAGTTTTCTTTTGTCACCCTGTCATGTGTCTTGAACACCCACTATCGATGTACCATTGATTTTTCTTCACCTTCCGCAAATAATGCTATCCCACAATTTTCAACCGACGGTTCTTTCTTTTTCCACACTTTAGAGCTTGAGGGAACATGTTCTTTTGGCTGGATCTTGTTCTTGCATTCGATTCTTCATGGCCAAAGTTATTGCAATAAGTACATTCAACTTCACTTTGAAGAGGAGAAAAGTTGTTATAGGTATTCTTCTTTGGTTCAGGTATCCAACATTTTCTTTCTTTGCTTCTCTTGTCATGATGGTTTTATATGCAACACATTGAACAACTTTATGACCAAAATTGTGACATGTGAAACATTGCCCATTGAAGTAGAAATTTCTACGATCATGGAATCTTCTATTTGAATTTACCCTGTTGGGTGTAGCATCTTTGAAAGCTATCCTCGTTAGTGTTCCTTGAATTGAGATGGTCCTGCTTTCCCCTGTAGAGATCCTTTATTCCCTTGATGAGTTGTTGAATGTAGTAAACCACACCGTAGTTGCTTTTTAGATAGTTTGGTGTTGAAGCTTGAGAAGATTCTCCGGTATATCCAAGACCTGTCTTTATAAGAGGAGAACGTTGTACCTTGATAATCTCATCTAAGGTTTCGGATCCTTTAGCAAATCTAAGATTCAAGGTTTTTGCTTTCTCAACTTCTTTTCTTTGACTTACCACTTCACATTCCAATTTTTTCAATATGTTTCTTTTGCTTCTTCAAGTCTGCTTTTTCAATGGTCTCTCTCGATTATCTTTTGTTCTTCTAAGAGAATTTTATAATCTTCTAAGCGTAGTTTGAGTTGATTGTTTTCTTCAAAAAAATCATTTTCCTCTAGAGCATCCATAAAAGTATCCTTTTCTTCTTTTTTGTTCAAATGCCATGAGAAGTCTAAGATCTTCTTCACATTCTTCCCTCACTATCGAGATGACCCATCAACTCGTCTCCATTAGTATAGTAACTTTTCTTAGAGCTAGATCGGTTCTTAATCCTTCTTACTACTTCTTTTCCTTTATAAGGACATTTTGCAGCATAATGACCAACTTTTCCACACTTAAAACATTTGAAAGGAAGCTTACCTTTGAATCTTCTAGTTCCTAGTTGAAGTTTTCTCACGAAATTCGCTTCTTCTTCATCGGATACATAGCTGGATTCTTTGACGACTTCCTTTTCTTTTCCTCTTGCAGATACCTTAAAAGCAGCTTCTCTGATTTGAGAAGGACCTCCTTGTCTCATTTCAAAAGTCGATCGAATACCATGTAATTGAACAATAGTAAGAGTTTGCAGATCTTGCCTTTCTTCAATAGTCGAGACTTTAGAGTCAAATTTTGAAGTCAAGGATCTTAAGATTTTTTCCACCCGCAGTAGTATCGATTTATGGTTTCACCCAAATTTCTCATTCGATTTACAACATCATCTAGACGAAGGAAGAAACCGGCAACACTTTCATCACTATGCATCTTCAAATTTTCATATTCAATTCTAAGAGTTTGGAGTTTTGCATTTTTTACCTTTGTATCTCCTTCATAGCTCGAATGATTTTGTCCCATATTTCTTTTGTCGAATGTAGCCGCATCACTTTAGCAAATTACGATTCGAACATGCTTCCTAACAAGACATTCTTTCGCTTTGGCATTGGTTTCATACTTCTTCCTTTCAATTTGCATCGGTAGGAATACTTGCCGGGTATTGATAGCCTTCTTCCACGATTTCCCATACATCCGCACCAAGACTTTGCGGATACGCTTTTGTTCGTACCTTCCGAATATCGGATTGCTTCCATTGAATAGAGGTGGCTTTATAGACATCACTCATTCTTGACTTTCCATTGCGACGGATCTTCTTCAAGCGATCAAGCTTCTCGAGAAGAACACGCTACGATACCAATTGTTGGGAAAAATAATGAGAGGGCGGTTGAACCAATATTTACAGCATATTCAAAAACATTTTTACTTTTCTTAACTTCAAAAACCCATACGCTACTTTCACGAAGCGATACTCGCGTATATACGCGGATACCCTTTATTAAACTCGCGTATACACAGAGAACTAATTATGTCATTAATTCTTCACTTAAACCATTCCATCATTTATTCATCTGATATTCAATAAACAGTAAACATGTGTAGTAAGAACAGAATAAAGCATCACACATGAACACCAGGATTTTAGGTGGAAATCCAAGTCGGGAGAAAACCACCGCTGCAATTGCTCTGCCTTCAATATTTTATTATAGAGAAAACATCTTACAACATATGTGTCTATAGGTGCGACTCCTACCAAAGCACGTAGGCACTCCACTGCGCTCGTTTACCAGCTCTCTCCCGGAAGGGAGCTCTAACCCCCGACTCGTTTACCGACCTCTCCCGGAAGGGAGCTACGACCCCACGATCTCGTTTACCGGCCTCACCGGAAGGGAGCTACAACCCCCGATCGAAGGCTACAACCCTCGGCACCCCTTCGGACCACGTTTCATCAATTTTCACACTCGGATCCAACAACTTCAATAGAACAATACTTGTAGGCCACGTTTCATCATATTTTCGAGACCGGACCCTCTTCATACATTTAAGCTCAATCGTACAACCAAACCGATGCGGATAACTCTGAATGGTAGAATACGAGATAGCGAGCAATACAGACAGAATAGATCGATCATTTCTTACCACGTGACTTCGAGCAAACCCTAGTTTGCATACGCGCTTTCACTTCAACGATGTCGCGTATATACGTGCTTCCATTCACACAGACCAACATATACTTACTGTACATATTACGGAACCAATTTAATTGCTCATACACGCTTTTCTTTCGAAATGAAAGCCGCGTATATACGCGCTTCCTCTTCGGCGAACTAGCGTATGGTTCTTCGAGAGATTTTAGGTCATTGCATTTCTTGGAACGAAATACTTCACATAGATTTAACCCTTCACTTCGTATGAGATGTTTCTCCTCTTCTTGGATCTAATCATTCCATAAACAGATCTAGCAAATACAAGCACATTTCAGCATCTAGATCCCCTTCTTCATCATTGGTGCATCATACACTCGCATTTATCATTCAAGTGTAACCCTTTCCATTCGAGATCTACTTCGAGAGAAGTATTCATTCAAGCTCATCCCTCTTGCACCCACCCTCATAAATTGCATAATGAATTTCATCTCTTTATATAGGTTTATCCTTTTTTCAATACCATGAGCCCCTTTTTCAATACCATGAGCCAAAACAACATTACTTCCGATGGTATTCCCGGACGGGTCAATTAGGCGGATCATTACCCAATACAATGGGTCAATACCATGGTGGTTACCCCTGGTTTTGTACTTTTAGAGCGCTTTAGCCCATACGCGACTTGGCACGTTCTTTTCCGCGTGCATACGCGACTTCCCTTAGACATATCCGCGTATGCCTTGAGACATACTCTTTCACCATAGATTTAGCACAATCTGAATCCCTAGATACATCATATTTACTTCATTAAGAACATATTCTATCAAGCACAACTTCATCAAGTAAGTTGTCATCATCTTCATCAAGGTGGGTTGCCATCAAGGACAACACTCTGCATCATATTGCCAACACTTTTTTTTGGACATTTTGCTGCAAAATGCCCAACCTCATTACAGCTGAAACATATCAATGGAATTTTACCTTTGAATTGTCCCTTAGCAATTTGTAGTTTTCTCGTGAAGTAAGAATATTCTTCATCTGAAAGACCTTCTTCATCATCTCCCTTTTCTTCACACTTGCAGGTGCATGTCTTTTCAATTTAAGGTTGTTTATCCTTATTGGTTTTCTTAGATGAAATGAATGCAGTTTCTAGATGCGAAGTACCCTCTTATTCATCAAGTCTCATTTTATATGCTATGAGAATTCCATGTAATTCCTCTTTGCTGAGTTTGTCCAGATTTGCACTGTATTCTAAGACCGATACCTTTGGGTTGAATCTCCCTGGTAACGTTCTAAGAATCTTTCGTATAATAGTCTTCTCATCAATTGGCTCTCCCAATCCTTCTAGAGTGTTGGTTATTTCATCAATGTATTGAAAGTATGCAACAATGTTGCAATCTTCTTTCATTCTGAGTTGCTCAAATTTTGCTCTATAGATTTGAAGCTTTGCTTCTTTGACATTTGAGTCACCTGCATATATATTCCCAAGCTTGTCCCATACATTTTTGGAATTTTACAACCCAACACCTTATGATAAGAAGATTCAATAAGTTCACTGATAATAATATTCTTTGCTTTTGCATCATTTACCAAATTCTTCTTACCTTGTTCATACGCGTTTGATGTAAATCCATTTTGAACAGTGTCCCATACTTCGTAACATTGCGCAAAGAGATAGACCTCCATTCTTCCTTTCCAAAGTGCATAATTATTTTCATTTAATAGAGGTACACCATTCTTGGTATGCTTCATGACCTCCTTCCAGCTGTTAAAATTCTATTGAAGGAACCAAACTTTGATACCAATTGTTGGAAATACTAAGAGGGGGGGGGGGCGGGGGGGGTGAATCGGTATTCCTTTCAATTAGAGAATTATTTAATCTTCAATTATTATCAGTGTTTGTACAATGATAGAAGAAAACAAGAGGAACACAAATGCACATAGTTTTTAAGGTGGAAACCCACTCTGAGACAAAACCCACCTAATGATTTTCTAATAATTCTTTAATATTCAACTCCAATTGAAAATAAAGCTCCAACTTCCTAGAATCTGGAAAAGCATTCTTCTCCAGCTCCCACTGGATGGACGCTCCAACGCCCGAGATTCTTCAGTAGTCAACTGAACGGATTCCCCAACACCCAATGAGCTACAACTCACCCTAGCACCACCCTACCATCCTATAGAAGAATAAAAGAAGAATGGACTCTCGTACTAGGGAAAATGGTCCACTTTAAAATGATATAGAATGATGCAGAAGAAGATGATATACTAGACCATAACCCCAACTTTGACACAACCACCTAATGATGATCCTAGACCTCCCAAAACTGCCTCTTCAACCCTTGGCAGATAGACACTAGTACAATTTGTACAATAGTGTATTTACAATGACTAAGTACAATGATACCTTTACAATGATTGTATGCAGTGCTGCCCACTTGAAGACTTCATATGATGAACTTCATGTTTCTGTTATGCACCTTAGTTACTGCTCTTGTCATGCTACCCTTTTCTGCACCTTGCTTTGCTTTTCTGCCATAGAAATCCGGGTCCTTCGCAATCCTTGACAACACATGATCTAGCTTTTTCTCTCCTTCTAGGAGCTCGATATGGAATCTAGTGTATCTCTGTTATTTCAAATCTTGAATATCTAATTTTTGGTCCTGTAGTAGTCCTCTGAGTCATATTTTCAATGCCACAGATATGACCCAATTTGGATTCTTCAAGACAGAGTTATACCCAATTTCTCACAATGCCCTAAATATGGAATGTTTCAACAGAGCACCATTGTACGGCGTTCCACGTGTCACTGTTTCTTCATTTGGCTCTGAAATTAATAGAGAAAAAACTAAATACTACTCAATATCTGCCACTTTTTACGAAATTCCAATCCGATACTCAGAGAGATATTTATGACGATTTTAGCAAGGTCACTTCTTTGAGATGAATCTCAGGAGCCTGCAAAAACCCTGAATTACATAGATCATATCTCAAAAAATATTGCGCACCTTGATCTGAAATTTTTACTGTAGCTTCCTCAGGATTTCAGCTTCTCTTCATAACAATTTCAGCTTCTGAAAATTCGTAGAAAAAAATTTAGAGCGAAAATTCCACGATGACCTGTTTCAGATGGCCGAATCCCTTGCATAAGGAGGAAATGAAGATCACAATTTATATGAATGCTTAAGTTGAGATGGACTTCAACAAGTGAACGTGGGAGGGATTTTAGGAGCTTAAAAAATATTAATTATGAATTTTCAATGACCCATGCCCCAACCCCATGGGGTTTTAGCCCACTAACTGGGGGTACAAACTTCAAACATGAATATCTCTCAAACCGTGAAGAATTACATGGTGTGCCATATATCAACGGAAACATCTCGAAAAGTAGAAACCATAAAAATCTTTATTGACCTAGAATATATTAATTTGGTAGGTCAAAATTCCCATGAAATATTGGGTTAGCCCCTGGTGCTGCTTGGGTTGACATCAATGATAACCGTTGATAAACACATGGATACCTACCTTTCCAATATCATAGGAAAATCATGGATTTCTACAAGCAAGCTTAAATGGTTGATCAAGAAAAGATGGCAGATTTTTATGTGCATAACCTTATGCTGACAAATCTGGATACTTGGGACCCCAACTCCACAATGGGGGATATGCAACTAATGGCTCTAGCATCTTGGATGATGAATGAGGACACTATAGAAAAATACATATGGAGGGTCATGGGAAGAAGAACTAGAGAACCCCTATATATCAGACCAAAATTGTTCATCCCAACAGGAGTCATCCTTAACCATCGAGAGATTAAAAGGGACCCTGCACTAGTTGAAAGCTAACTTCAAACTCAAACATAGGTAATAGGCCACTTTGATGATGTTTCTAGGCAGATAGAAGAAGATTGCATTATGACCAACCAAAGGAGATGGAACAACCTCCCTCACAGCCTCAAGAACAGGGAGTACCATACTCCAGAAATATTGAGGGGTACATTGGAAAAGGCACCATTATACAAGAGGGCCATGCAGGCCAAAAATATCCGATGGTTGGGACTAAAGCTCAGCCCACATTTTCTGCTGGGGCTGAATGATGAAAAGGACACAGATGCCCAAGATAGAGAATGGGAGAATGGAGAAAATAATAATGGTTTTTACCCCCTTGGGGAAAATCCAACACTTCTTCCTCAGGAAATCAGGGGGGATGTCAAAGCCTTGAAGGAAATGCATGAGGAGGATTAGTTGCTCAGAGGATGAGAAACCATTCAATAGGGGGGTGATGATGAGCTCCATCATTAGACATATTTGGAGGGTTTAATTGTTACCTTTTTTCATTCTTAGATCTCCTTTTCTTGCAATTTTATTATTATTTGGTTTTATGACGCTATTATAGTTGGAGATTAAGGCTAACATACTCTGAGCTCCTGACATGAGGTTGAGTGAAAAAAAATCATGAATTATTAAGAATTTTTACAAGGATTTTATCATAAATACTTGTAGCAGACAGCAAGGAGAATTTATAGGATGATTTTCCACTCTCCTTAAATCTCAAAGGTAGCCAAAGGATCCAAAATATTCTCCCCAACAATTCAAATTCCAAAGGCAGTCAAAGGATCCCAAAGATTTTCTCCATCAATTCAAATTCTAGAGACATCCAAGCAACTCAATATTTGTTTACATGGAGTAAACTAGACTCAATCACTACTTTCTAGGGACTTGTTGGTAGCTACCCTATAGAATAAATAGAGTAGAGATAGAGCTAGGAAGTTGGGGATTCTAGTCAAAACTTTGTTCCAAGCTATTGAGATTTTTATTCTTTTACTCAGTGATCAAAATTTTAGAAATGTATGACGCTATTCTTTTATGAAATGAGCAGACTGATTTCATTTTACTAATTTAATTTTCAGAGAGCTAGGCTCGTGGGTTAGGGCCCAATCCATGTGCCTCGGCTTGTCTGCTATATTTTTTCTCTGCTTTCTGTCATTCCATTAGTTCCTCTCTTGATAATTTCCTTTATCTTCCAAGTTGTTGTTTAGTTTTTCTTTTAGTGTGGTGATGTACCCTTCCTTTGCTTGTGAGTAATAGACTAGAGGAGAAAAACCAAAAAAATTTGGATCAAGACCCGCTTATCATCTTTTTCAATAGAGCTCGAGGAAGACAAACCTTCCCATAGACCCAAAAACTGATTTCTGTTCACTATTTCTGAGATTAAAATTAGAGTTGCATTACCATTTTCCAGTGTTCCTCTGCATTGTATTTCTATGCATTTTTTTGTTTCATTGCACATAAGTTAGTAGGTTGATCGCATGAATTATTTCTAAAACCCCAGACATCTCCGTGGTGCCTCCATGCTTCATTCTCCATCTCAGTCTCCACAATATGAGCATTGATGTCATGCCCTCCATTCCCTCTTCTTTTCTGTCTATTATAACTGCTTCACACACCTTTTATCCCTCAATAAAATTAAAATATCCATCCTGCCTTATTCATTTGTTCTTATTAGTTACGGTTTCCCTACCCTTTTTAAGAAAAATGCTTGAAAACTATTGTTATCGCACTTTGCACCTTTCTCCCAACTACACTATCGCTTCTCCGCAAACCTTGCGATATTGTGATATTGCAAAATCGAAAATCATAGTTTCTATTATTTTTCTTTAAAATTGACTGCTCCTTTTCATTGATTGCAATAACTTCGTTGCATCACACATCGCAATTCGCACTATTTTCCCTTTTTCTTTAAGACTTACCGCTCCTTTTCACTGATTGCGATAACTCCGCTGCATCGCACATCATACTTCGCATATTTTTCCCTTTTTCTTTAATACTTACCACTCCTTTTCACCGATTTGGATAACTCCATCGCATCACACATTGCACTTAGCATCATTTTCCCTTTTTGTTTAAGACTTACCGCTCCTTTTCGCCGATTTTGATAAATCTGTTGCATCGCACATCGAAATTCGCATCATTTTCCTTTTTATTTTAATACTTGCCACTCCCAACACCGATTGTGATACTGTCATCACACTTTTCCACTGGTCCCACCGTCATGTCACCCATCGCACTTTTCTCTTTGTACAATTTTCTTGAACAACACTTCCTCTATCCCTCCAACTTTACAATATTGAAATTGCGATATCACATTTCGCACTCACAGTTTTTTATCCCCATCGCAAATCACAGTTTTTATTTGGTTCCTTTAACAATTATCGCTCCCGATGCCGATTGCGATATTCTCCATACTCTACCTACAGTCCCACTGCCATGTCACCCAGTGCATTTCGCACTTCACAACTTTTCCTGGACAACACTTCCTCTACCCCTCCTTGCTAGCGATATCGCAGTTTTTACCCTGTTGCACTTCGCGCTTTGCATTTTTTACCTCATTGCATTTCTCATTTCCCTCCCGCTCCTGAACAACACTTTGGTTATCCCTTTAACTTTGCGATATTGCAATTGCGATATTTCATATCACACTTCCATCCTCCATCGCAACTCCACCATCGAAATTTTCAAATTAATCTGCTCCAAAGCATATTTTGTGCCATAATAAAGCTTTCATTAGGTTTAAACCTACTATTTCCACTTCTAAGCCTAGTTACATGTGTTTATCCCTCCATTGGCACCTTTATCCCTTTCTTCTCCAAGGTGCAAATCAACACTTTTCAATTAGAATTAAGTCATGGATATCTTAGCTGCATGGATAAAATCATGGGAGATAGAGAATAAGATAAGTAGGGTGTTTTTAGCTGATTGGCCAAGTTAAGTATGGTTTAAATTAGTTTCCTTTCTGAAATTTAAATTAGTTTCCTTTTTTCCATTTCTTTTCAGCAATTTAATTTAGTTCCTTTTGTCATTTCCTTCCAGCAATTTACTTTCCAGTTCTTATCATAGTTTAAGAAATATCACTCTTTCGTAAAGTAGAAGAGGATGACATGAGAAAAATGCATATGTTGTGTATATAGCACTGTCACCTCCAAATTTTTACGAACCCTGGGTTGATAAAGTAAAGTATGGCAGCCGCTGGGAGTTGTAGCACTCTTGGTGCAATACCAGGGCTCACCACCAAGGGTTACTCTATTAACTCCATCAAATATAGGTTGATATGCTTTGCCACAAATATTTTTTTAGGCAAGATGATGTGGAAGTGTCGCAGAGAAGAAGTTTCAGCACCAGTAGTCTCTCTGGCTATGCATTGCAGCAAAATCGTAGTATACAATTAGGTGGGATATTTGTGCAAGGAGTTCTTAGATGATTGTAGAGAAGCACAACAGGAGGGAAATAAATTCCACTACACATGGCTCTTGCTCTTAATCACATTGATGGCATGGAAGAAATCTGAAGAATCACAATTCATCACTTTAGACAAGGATATTTGTGGGGTTGCGCAGTATGCCTCATTGTGCCATTTAAAGGAGCCTACTCAGGTAATGGTGAATAAATTATTTTAGGTTGGGTTTTAGATGAGTATACGCATGGTGATAAGATAGAATCCACTACTATCACAAAGTATTTTTGAATAATATCAATAGTTTGTTTTCTTTAAAGAAGACTTTAACCATGTGCACATTCGAGCGAAGAAGGACCTTACAGAGGTTTTCTATGAGCTTGTTTACCTGGCAATGGAGGATGATGTGGAAATAATTGCAATTGAATGGCCAAGTGATTGGATAAATCTGTCCACTAAAGGAGTGGATATAGAGCATGCATGCATGAGTGGCACAAAAACCAATGCGAAGACCGAAAATAAGGACACCAAGAAGCAGCCTAACCATGTCGCCAACGTGACTGATCAAGAGGCTGGAAAATAAGATGAGAAAGAAATAGTGTAAGATGCTCTGGAGATGGGAGGGGGCGATGATCACAGTGGCGGTGACACAATTTTGGATCCAAACACCCCCCCCCCCCCCCCTCGCCCCCACCCTTACATTCTAAAGAGGTCGTATTCCTTGGGTGGTAGAGGTGCAAAGAAGAAGGCGAAGTCAGACAGGTCCGTCAGCCCAAAAGTGTTTTTTCTCAGCGAGGGTGACTTCGATGAAATTGGTGACACTATTCAGCATGTCACCGAACATTTTTGAGGAAACATCAAGGACTAGTATAATAAGGTATTGATGGAGGTCCATAGGGACCTCAAATATTTACATGTTCAAACGAGCGCAGTACAATCAACTGTAATTCAAGAGAGCGGGCTTCAAGCGAGCACGACTCAAGCGATCGAGGCACCAGTAGGTGCGAGTACAACAAAGCAAGAGATGGAAATTATGACTGAAATTTGCGACTTAAGCATAAGCGGAACATTAGCAGGACATCAAGATCAACCTTGTTGTACACCTATAAAGGCATTACACGAGTTCCACCAGGGTTTCACAAAAGAGTTGTAGATGCAATAGTAGTGCACCCTATTTATTATCTAGGATGTTAAGAGATAAAAAAAGAAAATAAATAAGGAAAAGTAGTAGTTTGTGCAGGATCGTGATGAGGAAGCTGCACATGGACATAAATTGGAGGCAACCATCACCAAAGAATGTATTGAATTTCCATATCTGTAGATTCAGGCCAAGGCAGCACCAGAGGAAAAAGTTGAAAAGCTTGCAATCTCTGTGAAATAATCTAAGGGAGAATTATACAAGGTACAACTTGAGCTACAGATGAATATCGTTGAGTTAAAGTTGCAGTTGCAGTCACGTACTCCACTAGAGGTCCGGAAGCAGCACATAGTAGAGATTAAGGCCGCCACTGACAATATTGAATCCACAATCCAGGAATGCCTCCAATTATTTGAAGACACTATGGATGTCGGGGCCTCACTACAAGAGGACCCTCATCTACAGAATATTGAAGTGGAAATTCACAAGAAATTGGAACAAATGGACCATATTAAGGTTACTGTGAACACTGTAGCACCGACACCACGATATACCCGTCTCCAAGAGGGTAATTTTTTGCAGGGATAAATTGATGAGCTACGTAGAAAGGAACATATTATCACAACCCTAACACAACCATGGGAAGTTGAAGCTAGTTAGTTATCATAGACAGTGGAGAAACAACTGAAATTTTTATGCCAGACGCAGAAGTAATTTTCTTATAAAACGACCGAGCCAACCACAGAGAATTTGATGACCGAAGTACGAGAAGATAAAAATCAGTGCATTGAGTCAATCCCACCATTGAAGAATGTGTTGAGCAGCATCAAAGTGAAGATTGAGGGTGCACTAGTAGAGTGACTCGAGACGAGTCGCATTTTGTTTTAGGAACTTGTTGGAAATGGTACCCCTAGGTTGAAGATTTTGATAAAGACTCCATGTTTTGAGAAGTGGAGTGTGTTGCATTAATATTTAATAGAGTCTTAGGGGCTTTGGGGCAAGTCAAATCCCCTTATTTTGTAAAGGGATGGGAATTTTTGGTATACATTGAGCTCCTCCAATGGTTTTCAGACCATGGTATTTTAAAATGAAAAACTATATAAGGAGATATCTTAGTAATTCTAAGAATATAACTGGTATATTTTTTCATACAATTCATTTGGATGTAAGGTTTTATTGATTCTACTTTTTGTACGGAATAAAAGGCTCCTACAGCTGAGTGTGCAGACCCTTGCAGCTGAGTGCACAGGGTGGAAAAGTACTGTATTGAGAATATTTGAAGTAATAAAAGAATAATTAAAGATAGATATATGTCCTTTACTTATGTGTTTTTCTTTATCTTTTATTTTGATGTTATCTATGCCAAGTTAGGGTTTATATCTATATATATATATATATATATATATATATATATATATATATATATATATATATTCATTGCGAAGTCTGGATTATAGTTTCTTATGTTCATTAATGCATGTTCAAGCAGAACCACGCAGTCTGGAAGCTAGTTAACTAGAAGTTTTGAACAGAAACTGCATAGTTATCATATTTTATTTGTGACTAAGTGTTAAAGAGAATATAAGACCTAAAGCCACACTCCATAGTCCCTCTGGATGCAGAAACCTAGTTCTATCATCCACTAATGTTACCTTAGGTGAGATTTCGATCTACGCAGTATATTGTTGCCAAAAAGGTCGATAATAGTGGGTTTTGTTGGTTCGCGCAGCCATATATGAACCTAGTTATAGGCCCCATCAAGCCAACAATTGGTACAGATGGGATTTATAGTGGATTTCTAATCATAATACTATTTTTTTAAATGATTAAGGAAGACTTTAAACTCAAGATCCCCTTTAAATTCAATCTGTAATGGCTAATAGAGTAAGAATATAGAAAGTTGGTGGAGGATAATTGGAAGCATATTTCTCTAGATGATTCACCTTATTTTATGCAACATCATCAAGTTAATTCCATTTCAAAAATTTTAAGTAAAAATTACACAACCAATAAAATCTCTCAATTAAGGGAGGTGGAATCTAATATAAAGGTTCTCTATGAAGGTTTTTCATCTAGTATTTGTTTCCCTAAGGAGGAAAAAATAATACTTTGAAGCTTGGAAGTTGAGAGACATGACCTAATTGAAAAATAAGATGCAATATGTAGGCTAAAAACTTGGGAAATTTGGACTCAGGAGGGGGGTAACAATACTATTTCTTATCCATAATCTTGCAAATTGTAGAAAGAACTTCAATTTGATTTGGGACATAAGAAATCAGGAAGGAAGAATGGTGAAATATTTCATGGAGAAAGAAAATTTTGCTGTTATTTTATTTAATTTTTAGTTTTAGGAGCCCGAGGGTGTCCTATCCAAGAGATGTTACAGATGTTGAGACTTCTTCCTATATCTTTTTTTGAGGAGGAAAAATATAGTATTATGGAGGAAATTTCTGATGAGGAGGTAAGAACCATTCTCTTTGTTATCACCAAAATAGGACCCTGATAGGCTGCTGATCAAACTACCTCAGTGTAACTATTTCAAACCAATATTTTAGTTGAGGCTTAGCCTCCTTAGCCTAAGAGGGCTCTCTCAAGGGTTAATGATTTTGTATAAAGATATATGGCTAACTCTATTGTTTGTGGCTTTGTATGTTTGCAGGTTGAAAGATGAAGACAAGCTACCATTGGGATATGGAGTCAGTGATAGGGATAAGATAACAAAATAGCTCTTCTTACAAAACTAAGGCTTGTATATACCTTAATGAAAGGGTGACACATTCAAGAAAGTCTCAATATCTTAAGGTTCAAAAGAATTTAGAGAATGAGCGCATGAATTCTAAGTAATGATACCTTAAGACAGTGAAAGGAAAGTATTTAATAGAGATTTACCCAAGCTTAGAACTTAAAGGAATTCAGAGCATGAATGACCATGAATTCTGAGTAATAAGTATCAAACATTGAATAAACCATCCACATATAGGACCTAAGAACTAAATTCACCATAAATTAACACTTAAAGGAAGTCAGAGCATGTTCCCATGAATTCTGAGTAATAAGAATCAAAACTATGGAAGTAAAAAACATGATATAAGATAAATCTCACTGAAGTACACTAAGAATCTCAGCTTCAGAAAAGTTAAACTGCTTTTGTATATATCACAGTTCCTTCATAGCATAAAGCAACAGTTTGCCAAAAAAGTCTTCAACCCTTCTTAAATTCGACCTCATGCTTGATATATAGCATTTAAAACCTTGGATTCTCTCATCCTAATTTAGGATAATTCAAATTTTCTAGATTGACACCTATCAGCTACTAAAACAAACTATTAATTACATGTGATAGGTAAACTTTCTCTTCTAGAGTCCTAATACAATTAGGAGTAGAACTCTTTATTATGACTAAAACAACCTTATCTAGGAATTAAATACTTTCTTTGACACCTATAAATCCATGAATTTTAATTTGATGAAGCCTTTAACCTTGTTATGAGACCCTTCTGATTCATGTCTTATCTGCCCTACAAACCAGGAAAATGTTTCCTGCATTTAATATTTAAGCTTCATTGATGCTCTTTGAACCCCTTTGCTGGCAATTTTGACCTTTTGAGACTAGTTAATTATGTTATCACTCCCATAGAACCATTTCCTTCCATATGTGCAAAATTTATCCCTTGAAAGAGTTTAAAGATAGATGATGTGTCTGCGCTACAAAAATATCATCTGTTTTCATAGCGCATCAACTATGTCTTTGTAAACAATCTCTTAACATCCAATTTCTTCTGCTTTTACACTTGGAAATTAATTTTTGAATCATTTCTATCCTCTAGCATCATCAAGACTTCAAAAACTAGATGTTTCATCTTTTGAAACCTTAACAAAATGTTCAAAACTGCACCTACAGTAGTTTCGTAGCGCACTACGAAACTGTTGTGCATGTCACCTACACAGACTTTTTTCAAAAATCTCAGTTTTTAAAACTTCTTGCACTTCTTCCATGATGTCTTCTAGCTTTAATGATCAATCATAAGTCATCTTTGAAACACTTTCAATAAATAAATTCCTTCTCCACAACAAAACTGCATCAAGAAATTGTAACTTTCTGTTTTGTTCTAGCTGAAAAATAGGTGTTGGGACAAAACTTTTATCTCCTCATCAAAAATGAATTTTTCAAAAATGAAGGAGGCTTTTTGATACGACTCTCTGCTGAACAAAAACCTCTCTTGGGTGTTTTCAATACTTCTCCTAGTTCCCATAAACTATCTTTGAACATCAGTTGTAAACTGGAAAATTCTGATTTCTGAAAATATGGCTTCAAATAAAGCTCTGTATCTCCCAACTGGTAACACTTATTACGAATGTGAGATAGTTTATTTTAGCTGGAGACTTTATGAAGAGAAAAATCCTTCATAATTCCAAAATACGTTTTCATGTGGCCAAAAACGGGTCTTGAAAAAGACTGCTAAAACCATAAAACAAAGTTTTTCTCTGAATGACTTTTAGCAGTTTTGTAGCGCAAGTTAAACCATAAATTTATCCCACCTAATAATTAATTTGAATAAACTGAAAGAGGATTTTGTATTTAATTATGTTAGGAAGAAAAACCTCTTTCAGTTTTCAAAAATGAGTTTTCAGTTACTCATAAATCCCTCTCGAACTTGACTACTAAAAACAGAAAAACAGGGTTTTTTGTTGAAAAAGGTTGTTTCAACCATTTCGTAGTGCGCTACGAAAATAGCAGCGTTTTCATAGCACAAAAATTTCTGTGCTACAAAAACAAGTTTTTATTGCTAATTCCAAAAAACAATTCAAAATGGTTTAAAAATTGACTTTCTAAACATGGTATGAGATACTAAGACATGGAATAAGGTCGATAAACTTTGTTTGGAAATGAAATATGACCTTAAAGACTTCTAACCCTATGACCTAACCCTTTAAGCATGACATGACCTAGAGACCATTTAACACCATGATTAGAACAGGGGTTTGGAAATGAGAATGACACTATTGAGACTCTAATCCTATCACTTATCCCTTTAAGCATGAGATGACTCAAAACCTATTATAATACCATGACTAAAAACAAGGCAAACATTCCAAAGTTTAAAAAAAAAATTAGGGTGATAACAGTGGCTCCACTAGGAATAGTATGCCCCCTGAGGTATGCTAACAATTAGTAGATCTAGTGCTGCAATCCATTCCTTTAAAAATAAAAACTCTGAAATTCTGCCCAATATGATTCAAACTGTACCTAGTAAAAATGCTCAGTCAACCTTGAGCTTATTTGCATCTTCCTACCTACCCTATCAGCTGCAATCTCCATTTGTAGCTCAAGGAACATGAAACATCCAATGAAGCCAATCAATTGTCTTTTCTGATATTTGAGGCTCTGAACTGCATTCGACCTCAAAATAACCAAGATATTGAGATGACCAAAACAACTTATAATGTATCTGATCTTCATCATGCAAATGAAAATGAAATACTGGTGTGCAAAGCTTTGCCATGTATTCAACTATAGGGTCAAAGAAGGAATGGTTAGTTTGATGATCATCGTGACATTCTATATATTTAGACAACTGATTCTCAGCCACACAAGATTCCTTTGATATGTTATCCAACTGCTTTTCTGAATGACTCCCACAGACAATGTAATTTTCCTCATTATTGTAGGTTTTAACCCTGAACAGAAATTATCTACACACAAATATTATAACATAAAATAAACAATAGCGAAAGAATAAAACATAAAACAAATAAACACAGATATTTTCCCCTGGATCCCAAATCGGGATGACCAGCTTGATTTTTCATTATATTCCTTTTAGTGTTACAACACATATATATATATACATGCCGAAGCATACATGAACCCTAATCCATTAACTCTGGATTAGAACATAACCGTACTTCCCTTGACCGGATCTACAAAAATACCAGGGGCTGAAAACCATCATACCCCAAAAACATGTGCAAAACCATGCACAAAACCATGGGCACGGACTACACACTGGAAATTAAGGACCAAAATTTTTTTTATCAGGGCGTTGCCCCAGACCCCTTGCACCCAATGCAAAGGGGGGGCTATCGCCCCCCATTTTACCCCCCCATGCGTGCTTAGTCATGGAAATAATATAACACATACCCAACATTCTCCCACTTTTTGTTTTATTTCCACAGGGGGCCACAAGAGAGCTTAATCATTTGCCCAATTCTTCAACACCCATTGTTTCTCTACACCAGGAGAACTTTTGAGTGCTCACAGACTTCATTAATGCATCTGCAACATTCTTCAAAGTGTCCACCTTTACCAGCAACACCCTTTTAGCCTCAACCATATCTCTAACAAAGTGATATTGAACATCAATGTGCTTTGTCTTTGAATGATAAGCAGGGTTCTTAGCCAAGAAAATTGCACTTTGGCTATCACAGTCTATCCTTATAGCTTGCTGTGCCAACCCCATACTTGAACACAATCTCTGCAACCAAACTGCTTCCTTGCTTGCATGAGTGGCTGCTATGTATTCTGCCTCTGTAGTTGAAAGAGCCACTACAGACCGTCTTTTACTCATCCAACTGACTGCGCCTCCAAATAGGTTAAACACATACCCACTTGTAGATCTTCTTTGGTCCAGATCTCCAGCCCAGTCTGCATCAAAAAAACCACGAATGTCCAACATTCTTTCCAATCCTGGTCTTCCCTGGTAGCACAATCCATAATCACTAGTGCCACGTAAATATCTAAAAACCCGCTTCACTGCTGTCCAATGCTCCTTCCCTGGGTTTGACATAAACCTGCTCAATACTCCCACTGCATGTGCAATGTCTGGTCTAGTACATACCATTGCATACATCAAGCTACCCACTGCACTTGCATATGGAACACGGGACATATACTCCTCTTCTTCTTGTGTCTTGGGACACTGTTCAGCAGACAGCTTTACACCTACAGGAATAGGAACATTCACTGGTTTACTATCTTGCATATTGAACCTCTACAATATAGTCTCGACATACTTCCTCTGGTTTAACCAGAGCTTCCTCTTTGCCCGATCTCTCTTAATTTCCATGCCCAAAATATAGTTTGCAGCACCAAGATCCTTCATGTCGAATTTCGAGAACAGTTGGGTCTTCAAATCTTGGATAATTTCTTTGTCATTTCCAATCAACAACATATCATCCACATACAAGACCAAATAAATAACACGGTCACCAATTAATTTAAAAAAAACATAGTGATCCTCCTTGCTTCTGGTGAAGCCAAGTCCCCGTATATAGGTATCAAATTTCTGATACCACATCCTTGGTGACTGTTTTAACCCATACAGAGACTTCTTCAACCTGCATACCAGTTCTTTCTTACCCTTCACCATAAAGCCTTCAAGTTGCTTCATGTAGATCTCCTCTTCTAGATCCCCGTGAAGAAATGTTGTCTTCACATCCATCTGTTCTATCTCAAAATCAAATGCAGCAGCAACAGATAAAAGTAATCTAATAGAAGTAAATTTGGCAACAGGAGAAAAAATATCACCAAAATCAATTCCCAGCACCTGGGAATAACCTTTTGCTACCAACCGAGCTTTGTATTTCTCCACCTTGCCTTCTACATTCATCTTCCTTTTAAACACCCATTTTCTCCCGATGGGCTTCCTTTCAGCCGGCAACTCCACCAGATCCCATGCCTCATTTTTGTGCAAGGATGCCATTTCATCAACCATGGCCTCCTTCCAGAGTTTTCCATCCTCTGAATCTACTGCCTCCCTGACAGTTCTGGGTTCATCATCAGTTATAGTTAAGGCAAAACCTGAACAGAAAGCAGATGGACTATACCTTTCCGGTTGCCTTCTTTCCCGAACTGATCTTCTCAAAGCTGGAGTTTGTGGCTCTTCATCTTCTGAGTCTTCTTCTATTGTAGAGTCTGATTCATCCTCCTTTAGCTCAAACTCTATCTTCTCAAGTTCCTTTGGTATGAATTCATGTTTAACAACATCTTTCACCTCTCTAAACACCACATCTCGGCTGTACACAACCTTCCTTATTTCCGGGTTCCAAAGCTTGTAACCTTTTAAACCATCGTTATACCCAATAAATATGCACCTTTCAGATTTATTATCCAACTTGGTCCTTTTCTGCTTTGGAACATGTACATATGCATCACATCCAAATACCCTTAGATGTGAAAGAGAGGGTTTCTTACCAGTCCATACCTCATGTGGAGTCTTATCCTCCAACATTGATGAAGGTGATCTATTAACTAGATAGCATGCAGTCTCCACTGCCTCTGCCCAGAATTCTTGTCCTAACCCGGTACCACTGAGCATGCGTCTTGCCTTTTCCATCAATGTTTTGTTCATTCTTTCTGCAACTCCATTTTTCTGAGTTGTGTATGTAGTATTCTTCTGTCATGCTATACCACACTTCTTACAGAACTCTTCAAATTCCTTCTTGCAGAACTCCCCACCATTATCTGTCCTCAATGCCTTTATCTTATTCTCCGTCTGGTTTTCCACCAGAGCCTTAAATTCATTAAATTTGTCAAAGACTTCAAATTTGTTCCTCAAGAAATATATCCATGTATTCCTTGATAATTCATATATGAATGAAACATAGTACATAGAATTTCCCAATGAAGGAACTGACACAGGTCCAAACACATCACTGTGCACAAGTTCTAATATCTTGTTCACCCTCTTAGCACCAGAAGGAAAACTCACCCGATTCTTCTTCCCATATACACAATGTTCACAGAAATAGAAATCCAGAGAGTAATTAGACATACCTTCTACCATACCATTTCTATGCAGTATCCGAAGGCCCTTCTCTCCAATATGTCCAAGCCTTTGATGCCATAGAATGGTCTTTTCTCCAGAGATAGCTAGGCTTTCCGCTCCACTTTCAGGAACCATAGAATTGTTACACCCATCAATAACAGTGCTACCTTGTAGCTTGTAAATAGTTCCAGAACGAACTCCCACATTAATACCACTGCTCCCTGAACCATCTTGCAGGCATCTTTCTCGAACACTATTTTTACACCTGCATCATCCATATTGCTCATAGAAATCATATTTCTGGCCAATGCAGGAATGTGAAGAACAACAGGAAGTGTTCTAATCCTTCCACCTTGCAGCTTCAGCTTGACCTTTCCACGTCCGATGATTCTGGCCTTCCTATCATCCCCTTGGAAGACATCACCACCATCATATTTCTCATACTCGTAGAACCACTCCCTATGGGGAGTGAAGTGAAAGGATGCACCCGATTCAATCAACCATGACTCATGATCTACATGTGTATTTGAAGAAGAAGCCAAATACACATCCCCACCTTCATCCGAGGTGGTTTTTTCCTCTGTATAAGAAGCATCATCAAATCCCTTTCCTTTCTCATGAGCTTTAGATCTATAGTCCTTTTTGTAGTGCCCTTCCTTTCCTCATTTCCAGCATACCTTTACAAAATTTCCAAGATATTTAGATATCCCTCTAGATTTGGATCTCCCACTTGAAACCTTATTCTTATTTCTATTCTGGGACCTTCCTCATACAGATAAGGCATCTCCATTCTGGCCCTCCATATTTCTCCATCTCATTTCCTCTAACAACAAGGCTGAGACAATGTCATCAAAATTCAAGGTAGTTGTATTGCTACCTATTGCAATAATCAGACTTTCCCACGAGTCTGGTAGAGAACACAACAAACTGATGCACTTATCTTCATCTGAGATTTTAATATCAATAGATGATAGCTGACTTACCACAGTATTGAAGGAATTCAGATGCTCTGTCACCGAGTCTCCATCCTTCATCCTCAGGTACAAATTCCCAATTTTTTCCCACAAATTCTTCACCATAGCTTCCCGAGATACATTCAACAATACTGAATCTCAGAAACACAGCTGTATTGTGCTCTTAGCCTTCCGATCCAGCTTCTTCCAGTCTTCATCTGACATTGACGTTGGTTTAGTACCTGGATCTATAGCTATCCACTGATCTTTATCCACCAGAAGATCCTCCATCTTGAGCTTCCATAACTCAAAACTCTGGCCATTAAATTTCTCGATCTCTATCTTCCCGCCGTAGAATCGATCTCGCAGATCTCTCACTGAACAAGATCTACCTCAGGCCCGAGCAAAAAACCCTCAGCAGCAAAGGCATCCCCTTGAAGCCGAAACAGGTCTGATACCAAATGTAAGTCTTAACCCTAAACAGAAATTATCTACACATGAATCTTATAACAGAAAATAAACAATAGCGAAAGAATAAAACATAAAACAGATAAACACAGAGATTTTCCCCTGGATCCCAAATCGGGACGACCAGCTTGATTTTTCATCATATTCCTTTTAGTGTTACAACACATATATATACATGCTAAAGCATACATGAACCCTAATCCATTAACTCTGGATTAGAACATAACCGTAGTTCCCTTGACTGGATCTACAAAAATACCAGGGGCCGAAAACCATCGTACCCCAAAACCATGTGCAAAACCATGCACAAAACCATGGGCACGGACTACCCACCAGAAATTAAGGACCAAAAATTTGTTGCCGGGGCATTGCCCCGAACCCCTTGCGCCCAGCGCAAAGGGAGGGCTATTTCCCCCCCTTTTACCCCCCCACGCGTGCTTATTCGTGGAAAGAATATAACACATACCCAACAATTATTATGATCATTCTTTCAAGTAGGCTGCTGCAAATTATGACATAAATAATCAACCTTTTCCTCTGCTTGAGGGTTATAAAATCTATCTTCCAGTATTTCTTCTTGATGTATGCAATGATTTTCATTCTCCTAATGATCAAAAGATTGATAAACCTGCTACAAATTTTCCTCAAATTCAAAGGATGCAACATGATTTTCAAAAGTAAATTCCTGCTGATTTCCATGTTGCATTTTATAGGATGTTATCCTTTCTTCTTGGTGTTGAAATTTATTGTTATGAAGAGCCTCTAAAATCTCTTCATCCATAAACTCATCATCTTCATAACAATCCTCTAAATATTCAGTAAAATTGACATAGTATTTACAACAATCTTTGACCATCAATAAAGAGGGATGACACTCTTTATATGGTTCAAAAAATACATTATGGAAATCAGCTAGAGAATATATTGAACCATTTGGCAAGCTTTCATACCAAAACCATGATTTTCCTTCTAAAGTGGCCATGAACATCTTCATGAGAAAATATTCAGGGATCTAAACCTTAAGACAACGTACACGCATATGGAACCTAACCAAATGAAGATCAACATTGTCTTTCTTTTCATCTTTAAATATTGGAATATCATCTAAACATTCAACCTTTGGCATAGGATTTGGAAAACCAGGGATATGAGACCAATTCATAGGGGCATACCTGACATTCATTCTTGCAAAGGAAGTCATCTTGAAACTTCATCTAGCTACTAATATTCAAGCAGTGGAGTCACCTTCCAATTTGTTATTTGATGTGTGGAGTCTCCAAGGTAGTTTTGCAGCCTCAAATAGATTCAGCTTCATGATTTTTCGGGAGATGTATATCTTCACACTCCTAGTAGACGCACCAAAATGTTATCACCAAAATAGGACCCTGATAGGATGTTGATCAAACTACCTCAGTTTAACTATTTCAAACCAATCTTTTAGTTGAGGCTTAACCTCCTCAGCCTGAGAGGGCTCTCTGAAGGGTTAATGATTTTGTATAAATATAGATGGCTAACTCTATGGTTTGTTGTTTTGTATGTTTGTAGGTTGAAAGATGAAGACAAGCTACCATTGGGATATGGAGTTAGTGATAGGGATAAGATAACAAAATAGCTCTTCTTACAAAACCGAGGCTTGTATATATTTTAATGAAAGGGTGACACATTGATGCAGGGGAATTAGGCCCAAGACGATATTTTGTATATAAATAAACATAGGGGGGTCTCTTGTTTCAAATTCCCTATGGAATTATTTTCATTTGAGTAATCTTAATTAAATCTGGAGAAAATTGTAACTGCTTGAATGATTAATGGGCACCTGAAGAGATAGTCAGTTTCAGAAGTTAGGCTAATTTTAGGATGCCAAGGGTCATCAGGGAAGCTGAATCAATTGATTCCTAATTTGTATAAAAATAAAATCCCTGTGGCAGAGTGGGAGCCCGGCACAGAGACCTGGATAGAGAACCA
This sequence comes from Pinus albicaulis, assembly GCA_034641835.2. NCBI lineage: Eukaryota > Viridiplantae > Streptophyta > Pinopsida > Pinales > Pinaceae > Pinus > Pinus albicaulis. The sequence continues at coordinate 1,009,880,648 of CM076575.1, read as the reverse complement.
CATAGGCTGCATAGGATTGTAGTAGAGACAGGGTAGAGGAGAAGGGCCAATTAATCGAAGATCTGGCCAGCTAAAAGACTTGTAAGTTAATTCACTGTGTAAATGAAGAAATTGTTTCAGTTTTGTATGTGAATTTTGTTTGTGCTCAACCTAGTGTACCTAAATTGAGTTCATTAATTGTCACCCAGGGTTGGTAAACTACTGAAGTGTGGTGCACTATATGTGCGTAGGTATTTGTTTCTCACTACGTTGTGTTTAGTGTTTTCTGATGTTTTTGGTTTTATTGTTTTATGTTTGAAAAGGGAAAGAACTAAATGCTAGTGAAAAGAAGTTAGCCTAAACTATGGATGGCAAATAAAAAATGTGAATACTAAAACAGAGAAAAGCCTAAACTATGGATGGCAAATAACAAATACAAAGTTTGATAATGACTTCAATGCAAGAAAATAAATCACAACATGAACTTAAACTTATCCAATTCATTCCTTAAAGATGTGTTGGAAGAGCTTGAGAAATGGACAAGTTAAGTATAAATGAAGTTCTCCTAATTAAACAATCAAACAATCAACTTACAATGTTACAACATCTCATCCATGATTAAAGGTTTATTGGAATATATTTGGAAAAGAACATTTGTATCACAATAAGATTTCTACTCTAAACTAGCTTCTAACTCTGTTCTGCAACCCAATTTAACACCACTAGGCCTCACTCAAAAGTTATAGATTTCCTTTTTAGAATAGTCTTTGAGAAAAGACTTGTTTTTGGAATGGTAAAAAGGTTGCAAAATACTCCAGGCCTTAGACTAATACTAGCTTCTGTCCAGATGATTATGTATTAATATGAGTTTGGAACAAAAGAATTTTTGTAAATAATGAAGACCGTGGTATTTAAATTTAACAACTAATACAATTTACAATGCAATGGATAGCAACTAAACTAGAATGTTAATACAGTGGGCTAAGACTAAATTAGAGTGCCACTAGTCTACTTGGAGTACAGTGAACAGTGTTAAACTAAAATGCCATTATCAAACTGAAATGTAGTGACAGAGCTGAACTGAATGCATTCTACCTCCGGAGTGCTGTAACTAAATTAACATGCAACTAGTCTATAGAATTCTACATCCCATCTCGTTTAATATGAATGATATTTTGGAAGAGATTGTGAAAACAAGTATGGTTGTATTATTCAATGCAATTGAACATAAACATAAAAATGAAAGAAAATACAACTAGAATCTAAGACACCACAGCTGTTTCTTATTTGTGGTTCATGATGTTTTGGAAGAGTTTGTAAGAGTAAGACCGGCTGTGACACTTAGTGTAAACAAGCAACTAAAACCTACAATACCACAGTTATGCCTTATTCATCATGATGATATTTTGGAAGAGTTTATTAGAGTAAGTCTAACTATGATAATTAACGAAAGGAAATGCAACTAAAACCTACAATACCACAGCTATGCCTTATTCATCGTAATGATATTTTGGAAGAGTTTATTAGAGTAAGTCTAGCTGTGATAATTAATGTAAACAAGTATGAACATAAACTTCAAAAACTTGCCTAAGCTAGAAATGAAAACGAGACTAAAATACTTATCTAAACAGTATAAACAAGGCTGCTCAGGAGGCAGGGGCCCTCTACCACCAGAGTAGCACGAAATCTACTTCAAGATTGATTCAACGCTTTCAAGGAAATGCTGCTTCTTTCATTAAAGAGAAATTACTTCAAAACAGAGTGTTTTCGGACTTCTAAAATCTAGCAATCAACCATAAAAATCTAACCTTGTCCCTCGGTTTCCCGAGCATATTTATAACAAAATTACATAACCGTATCTGAGATAACATAGGAATAATTGTCTTTCCTAATTAGAATCGAACTAGAACTCTGAAGGTGGTCTTCGTAATATGATTAAGGACATCTGGACTGTCCTTATCCTGTTAGGAGTCTACCTCCTAATTTAAGTTCCCACGTGCATAACCGCCTACAGGATTCCGTTCAAACTTCGTGGAGAGAAAAAAATGATAAGGAGATGATGTGGAATATGACCATATGTGATTTTCTCTGAGATGACACCTGGAACCTGTGTAGACATGAAGCCGGCTGCAGAATTGGCAACTAGCTACAGAATGTCTGCATTCTGTAGCTAGATTTAGTTCAAAAAGTACTACAATGACAAAATCATAAAAACATAGCAAGTCAGTCATGATATTCATTCTCAAAGAAATTTTAACTAATTCTATTGATCATTTGAGCCTGAGATTAACAATGGACAAAAGAAATGGAGTGGAATGTGGTGGAAGAAAGAACATTCTTGGAGCTCAACATACCCCCACTGCTAGATTCTTGCATGTCCTCATGCAATTATTCCATGAACTCTGAGACCTCTGCAAGAACATCCAACCCTCTTCTTCTGCTTTTCCTGGTAGTTAAAGGCCTTCTGGGCTTCCTGATGACTAACTTGAACCTTAAATTGGTAAGTGCCCTGATTAACTTTTTGTTTCTCTTTTTCAATTTTTCATTGGCCTTTTCCACTTTGCCCATTTGTAGAGACAGGGTTGAATTCATATCAGTTTTCAATTTAACTTGCTCCCTCAAAATATCATTTTCAGTCCTGATATGTCTATTAAGTACTTCTAGCTCGTACTTATCTCTTCTTAGCACATCTATTTCGGACTCTGGTGGACTAGGGGTTCTATCCCTACTTTCTAAAGCTCTTCTCTCCAATGACTCAACATAGTTGTAAATTTCTTGCTGTGCAGGGTCTATTTCAGGAGTTTCTTCATCAAAATCCTGCTCAGTAGGTGTTTCTTCATCTTCTATGTTTATGACTCCAATTTGTTTAACTTTTGTTTTCTTTAGTATCCCCCTCAGTATGTGGCTCCTCCTCGGTTGCGATGGCCCTTCTCCTTTCCCTCTGGAAATTTTCTTATGATCCTTTCTTTCTTAAGCTGCTTCTTAATTTGAACTAATTTTTCAGAAATCATTTCTTCACTGCTTTCTTGTATTGTTTTACCAGTTTTAGTTTTGGAGGATTTCCATTTTCTGCTTCTTTTTGTAGGTTTATCTTCAGGTGGAGGTTCATTTGGTTCCTCAAAGTGATTTCTCACCAAGAAGTCATCCCAAGTATCTCCTATTTTTGCTAAATGATGTTCAATTAAAATATTGACTAAACCATGGTGGTATAAGGTTGTTTCCAGAAATTGAATTCTCTTTTGAACACTTGAAGCCATTTTCTTTAAACTTTGAAGAAAGAAAAAGGGCAAGTTGAGTTCTTCTTCTAGAAAATGCATTATCAATCGAATATGGTAAACATAGAAAGTACCATATCTACCTTCACAAGTGATGAATTTTTGCAGGACAAGCAACATGTTCCTCCATTTGATTTTTAATGCAGAGCTAGGGATACCCTTTTTAAAAACAGTGACATCCATACCTGGTGACTTGAGTATTTGCTTCCATGCTTCGTTATGAAATTTTCTGTTCTTAAACCACCTTTCTCCTTGTCTAGGCAATCCTGTTGCTTCTGCAATAAAAACCTCTGTGACAGTGAATTTAATATCTCCAACTTCAACCTCGGCTCCATTAAAGGATATTGCAAAAGTTTTAGTAACCTCTTTGTGGAAGCCACTTAATTTTTCAAGGAATTGCAACCATCCTGCTTGTTGTAAGATTTCTCTGATTTGGGGATAGCCTTCCAAGTACTTAGTGCCAACTAGTTCAGTTCTCACGATGAGGCCCATAACTTCTTCTTCAATCTTCAATTCACTAGTCTTCTACTCACGGTGAGAATGGCCATTAACAATTTGTTTTTGCTCCACAAATTTTCCCTCTATTCACGGTGACAATGGTTGTTACAGAGATGCCTCTGTCTCACAGACCTAAATGGTTAAAAGTTGGCTACGGGAAAGAGTGATATGGAGTGGTTACGGAATGAATATAATGAGGTGAGGATGATGTATATGAGAGGATGACCGCGGAGATATTTTGTAACGAATTCAAAAATCAGCATTAAATGCTCAGTGACGTGACTAATCCAATCACTTCAGCACTTTAACCATTTAGATTTTTAAATGATGATCGGATATGGGTTTTGAAATGGCGGAATAGAAGGAGTTTTATCCAAATTTTTTGCGGGAGGTTTGTTAGGCATGATCAATAAAATTAATTAAAACAACTTTTTGAATAATATATAACTGAACTATGCTAAAATTTTCATGATATGTCACCATAATAATTTCATACCTTTTCCTTTGCTTTGATTTTCTTGTCATCTTCATATGCTTTGTTCTCCCCTGAAAATCATTAATTTTTGAGTCTTCATAACCTTCTTGATTTTGCTTGTTCTTGGATATGCAAGATCATTTTGTTGCAGATCAAATGATTACTAGACAGTGCTTTCAGGCTCTCTGGCTGCATAATGTCCGACTGGCTGCAGAATGTCTGATTGATTGCAGAACGTACCTGTAGAGAACTTGAAATATGGTTTGAAGCTTGGAATGATGAAAGGTTGTATGAAATGAATAATGAAATATGGTAAGATGGAGTATGAATGAAGTGAATAATGGAGTGGAATGGATAACAACTTATGAAATGGAGTGAAGTATGAGAAGTGGCCTGCAATTCATGATATGTATTATTTAATTGCAGAAAAACATCAAACTTTTTAAAAATATGGAATTGAAATGAGGTGGATGAAGTATGGAATGAAATGAATGAAATATGGAATGAAGTGAAGTATGAATGAATGAAGTGAAATGGAGTATGGATGAATGAATGAAATGGAATATGAATGGATGAAATGAGATGGACCATAAGTGAAATGGATCTGCACTTACGATTTTGTAACAGCTGCTTGCAGAAAAAAAACAAAATGGAAAAGTTAGAGTGTCAGAAAAATTCTGATTTTCACTCTATCTTTTCTGTATAAACATGCCAATCAATGATTGGTTTTCATGTTTATACTTTTTTTTTTCAATAATATCTGACTTCAGAAAATTCAATTAAGTTGATGAAGAAGAAAGATTCTTCTTCATTAACTTCACATCACTGTTTTCTTGGAACTTCTTGACAAATTCTTCTCTTGAGAGTGGTTTGTGATACAGCTTCAATCTATGACCATTCACAAGAAAAGTAACCTCTTCTTCATCTATTGTCCTGATTTTTACTGCTCCATTGTCAAAAATTTCAACAATTTCATATGGCCCAAGCCAATGTGTTTGAAATTTACCTTGAAAATCCTTGAATTTTGACTCAAACAAGAGAGCCCAGTCACCTTCTTTGAACTTCTTCTCTTTGATGTACTTGTCATGCCATCTAGTCCTTTGCTGTTGGACTAGACTTGTTTTCTGAACTGCATCTTGTTTGATCTCATCCAATTCATTAATCTGCTCCAATCTGTGCTTTTGTGCCTCTGATAGATCAAGTCCTAGCTGAACTGCCATTTTGAAAGTTTGAATCTGGAACTCTATGGGAAACAAAACTTGCTTTCCATAAAAAAGTTCATAAGGAGTATGACCTGTTGTGCTTCTCCATGTAGTTCTATAGGCCCACAAGGATTCAGGAAGCCTATCTACCCAATCTCTTCTATGTAAATGAACAGTCTTTGTTAGGATCCCTTCAATGACCTTATTAGTAGATTCCACTTGACCATTTTCTTGTGGATGATAGGGAGTAGATTTTATGTGTCTGATTTTGTACCTCTCCATCATTTTTTCCACTAGCCTTGATGTAAATTGAGCTCCTTGATCTGTAACAATTTCCCTTGGGACACCAAAACGAGTAAAAATATCCTCAAAAAGAAAATTAAATATAGATGCTTCAATAGCAGAAAGTAATGGCTTGGCCTCTACCCATTTAGTAACATAATCAGTGCAAACTAATATATATTTCTTTTGTCTTGATGGAGGACTAATAGGTCCTACAAAATCCAAAGCCCATTTTTCAAAAGGTTCAATATGTACCTGAGGCGGCAATGGCATCTCACCTGAAGGAGAAGGTTTCCCTACCCTTTGGCAACTGTCACACCTTTTGACATACTCTTTAGCATCTTTGAAAAGGGATGGCCAATAATATCCTAAATGAAGGATCTTATAGGTTGTCCTCTTATCAGCAAAGTGTCCGCCACAAGGTCCATCATGACATGCTTTGAGAATCTCAGGCATCTCATCTTCCCGAACACATCTCCTAATGATAAAATCTGGACCTGTCCTGTACAACTCATTAGCAACCCATGAATATTTTGCACTGTCATAAATGATTTTTCTTTTATCTCTTGCATTCATTATTGAAGGAAATTTTCCTGAAACTAAATAATTAGTAATGTCAGCAAACCAAGGAGTTTGGGTAGAAATTGCAAAAAGATATTCATCAGGAAATTGATTTTCAACTGGAGTGTCATCTTTGATGTTTTGGAGTCTAGATAGGAAATCAGCTACTGTGTTTTGTTTTCCAGGCCTATCTAGAATGGTAATGTTGAATTCTTGTAAAAGAAATAACCATCTTATAACTCTGCCGTTAGTAATTGATTTGTTCATTAAGTATCTAATTGTAGAATGATCTGTGTGAACAAAAGTTTCATAGCCTGTTATATAGTGTCTGAATTTGTTTATGGCGTGAACAATAGCTAAAAACTCTTTTTCAATTACAGTATAGTTTAACTCTGCAGGGGTCAAATTTTTACTGATATAGTAGATGGCATAAGGAATCAGGTCTTTTTGTCCCAATACTGCTCCTAGAGCTGTATCTGAGGCATCTGTTGAAATATGAAAAGGTAACTTCCAGTTAGGTCCCCTTAAAATAGGTGCTTCAGAAAAAAAAAAATTCAGGGTCTCAAAGGCTAACTGGCAATCAGAATTCCATTTGAATTCACAATCTTTGATAAGTAATTTGAAGAGTGGAGATGCTATCTTGGTGAAGTTTTCTATAAATCTTCGATAATATCCTGTAAATCCTAGAAAACTCCTAACATCTTTTTGACAACTTGGAATAGATAAGTTAGAGATGACTTCAAATTTTGACTCATCAACTCTAATCCCATCTCCTGAAATGTGATGTCCTAAAACAATTCCTTCAGTAAACATCATAAAACACTTTTCATGACTAAGTGAAAGATTTGCTTCTTTACATCTTTTTAAAACTTTTTCCAAGTTTGCTAAGGCTTCTTCAAATGTGTTTCCGTAAACTGTGAAATCATCCCTATATACCTCTACACAACCATGTATTAGATCTGAAAAAATTCCTAGTACTGCCCTTTGAAATGTTGCAGGTGCATTGCATAATCCAAATGGCAACACTCGGTAAGCATAGGTACCCCAAGGACAGGTAAATGTAGTTTTGTCTTGATCTTCAAGTGCTACTTGAATTTGATTGTAACCACTAAACCCATCTAGAAATGAGAAGTAATTTTTGCCAGCTAATGTATCTAACACTTGATCTATGAAAGGTAAGGGAAAATGGTATTTAAGAGTAGCTTTGTTTAATTCTCGGTAGTCAATACATACCCTCCATTTACCATTTTTCTTTGGCACAATTACCAAAGGAGAAACCCACTGACTATCCGAAATAGGATAGATAAAGTTGACATTCAACAATTTCTGCAATTCTTCTTTAACAATCTCCCTAAGATTTGGATTCATCCATCTTTGAGGTTGTCTGATTGGTTTACAATTTTCCTCTATGTAGATGTGATGAGTGAAAGTCTTGGGGCTTATCCCTTTCATATCAGTGTACTCCCATGCATATGCAGAAGAATGTCTCTGTAAAATTTTGACTAGCTCTTCTTGTTGAGATTTTTCTAGGTTATTGTTTATGTTTAAAGTTCTGCCTGGAAATATCTCACTTGTAGAGTTGCCAAATTTATCCATAGAATGAAGAGACATTTGTCTTGATGATAAAAACTCAATGTTGGATTCTTCTTGAAATTGTTCATGTTTGCATTCCGAAGAGGATTCAAAGTTTTCTAAAGTATTCAGAATTTGACTATCTTCACTAATTTCTAAAATTGTGAAGAGAGGTTGTAAGTCTTCTTCATCCTCTATCCATTGAGTATCATCTAAATATGTAATTGTCCTTGCTGGAGGATACAAAGTGAATTTCTTAGTTGAACTACCATCAGAGATGTACATATCACCGGATCTACAACTAATGAAAGCATCAGCTATAGCTAACCAAGGTCTCCCTAATATAATAGGATGTCCTCCTAGATTATTCTTAGGAGTTAGGATCATAAAATCCATAGGGTACTCCGAAGAATCTAAGGACACTGGAATGTCTTCTATTACCCCATCAGGTTTGATCACATATCTGTCTACTAATTGTAATAATGTGGGTGTAAAGAGCAGATTAGGAAGTTTCAGTTTATCCGTGATTTTTCTACTCATGATATTTATTGCTGCTCCTAAATCAATGAGTGTGTTTTGGATCTCAATTCCATTGATGTGAATTTTAACAACTGGATTTCCTGGGTCTAGATACTTTGGAATAGCAATCTTACCAATCATGATATCTGCTATTTTTCCTGCCAGTTGAATTTTCTTTGTCTCTCTTATTCTTTTTCTTGTTTTCTTCATACTCAACTCCTTTATTGTTTTTGCTAAAATTGGAATTTCCTTGATGACTTGTAATAATGGAATCTTAATGCAAACATTTCTCATCTCATCTAGGAAATCATAATTAGGCACCATAATTTGTTTTTCTACACCCCTATCAATTTGTAATCTTTTTGGAAAGGGAGGTGTAGGAATGGATGTTGATGGCTTCTCTAATACAGGAGTTGAAATTATTGGTTCTTTTTGTTTCAATTTTCCAATGTTTGGGTCCTGAAAAGATGTATCTTCTTCAAGACTTTTATTTTCTTGTAGAGAGTCTTCCTCAGAGTTGTCTTGTTCTTGTATAATCACAGAAGGTTTCCTCTTTTCAAGTATTCTTCCAGACCTAAGTTGAACATCACTAAGGTCTAGAGGAGTAATTAAATAAGTTGGAAACTGTTGGACTTCTATCATGTATGTATTCTGAGGATTTTTATTATTGGGGTTTGGTATGGGATGAGCAGGAAACTGATTTTATTTCTGAGGAAATGGTAATGGGAGTGGTTGATTTTGATGTTGTGGATTTTGAGGATTTTGTTGAAAATTTTGTTGAGGAGGAAAATGTGGATATAGTGGATAGGATGGTGGATACTGATAGTACTGAGAGTATCTTCCATAGGGATTTTGTGAACCTTGTGCCCAAGCTTGAGATTGATTTTGAAATTGGGGCCAAGGTTTCTGCCAAGAATTCCAATTTGGTGGGGGTTGATTATATATTTGATCATGAAATCCTTGTATTTGAGGTCCTTGCCAAGGCCTTCTAGAGACAAAATTAAGAGATTCTGTGGAATTTGCAGAAGTTTCCTCTTGAAAGACAGCTTTAAGACCAGGAAGTGAAGGACAACTCTTGGTCTCATGTTTTTCTGAACAAATTACACAAGTCTCTACAACTTTTTCATCCAAAGGACACTCTCTCAAGGCATGTTTCTTTCTACATTTGGGACAAAAGATTGCTAAGGCATCAGATTCAAATTTTTGCTTGTTTTGTAACTTAAGGGTGTCTATTTGTTCACTAAGACTCCCTAAGATGTCAGATTTGAATTCATCAAGCATATGCCCTATCTCTGCCCTACTTACTGTCCCAGAAGTAGACTTACTTGCCCTTGCAAGAGCAGGGTCTCTTGGTCCTTTTACAGTTTTGGATTTCCCTCTTGAAAGGTTAATACATAACTCAGATATTTCAGGTAATGTGAGGTGAGATATATCCCCTTTTCCCATCATGTTAAGGATATCCAACCATTCATCCCTAATTGTTTTCAACAAGAGAGCTTTTAAGGTGTCTTGATCTAAGTTTTCCATTTTTGCTCTTTTGATGTTGTAATGAAATCTCTCCAACAAATCTTCCAAGTTTTCCTCTTCTTTTTGTAACATCTTAAACACTTCCTCCTTATGATTGATTGGCATACAATAATCCAAATACCTCTCTAGAAATGCTTGTTTCATGTCTTCCCATGTCCTAATAAAACTGTTGATCAAACTCATAAACCACTTCAATGCTGCTCCTTTCAATGTTGAAGGGAATAATTTAAGTTTTTGACATCTTGTAAGTAGTCATAAGTTCTACATGGGACTTCAAATTCAAATAGGAAGGTTTCAGGATCTTCAGTTTTAAGTCCATAGAAGTTTGGAAGGACAGAGGGTGAAATATTTTTCATAGTTGTATTGGTTTCTTCATCTACTATAGGAAACCCAAAAGAGCTTCCCATTTATCTTCTACCTCTTCCTCTGCCTCCTTCACCTTTTTCACCTCTACCTCCTTCTCCTCTACCTCTACCTCTACCCCCTCCAAATAATGTGTGTTCTCCATTAAAGACTCCTCCTCCCCCTTCTTCTGCCATAGTTGATTCTTCTATTGAAGTGGAAAATTTTGTATCTCTAGCAGGAGTCCTTGAATCTTCTTCTAAGACAGGTTCAGTGGATGAAGTGGAACGTCTTTCTAATGGAATATATGATCTTAAGTCCTCTGGGAGTCTAGGATCAGTAAGGGATGGAATGTGGGTCTGAGTTGGAGTTGTGCTGGCTCTTGGTCTAGGTGAAACAAGTGGTGTTCTAGGAATCAAGCTTCTGCTTCTACTTCTTATGAATATACCCCTTGAGTCTCTCTGTCTACGCATATAATTTTTTTTGGGAGTTAAGAAACAAGGCTACCTAGTTAAACTTCCCCAGCAACGGCGCCAAAATGTTTGTGCTCAACCTAGTGTACCTAAATTGAGTTCATTAATTTTCAGCCAGGGTTGGTAAACTACTGAAGTGTGGTGCACTATATGTGCCTAGGTATTTGTTTCTCACTACGTTGTGTTTAGTGTTTTCTGATGTTTTTGGTTTTATTGTTTTATGTTTGAAAAAGGGAAAGAACTAAATGCTGGTGAAAAGAAGTTGTTAGCCTAAACTATGGATGGAAAATAACAAATGCGAATACTAAAATAGAGCAAAGCCTAAACTATGGATGGAAAATAACAAATGCAAAGTTTGATAATGACTTCAATGCAAGAAAATAAATCACAACATGAACTTAAACTTATCCAATTCATTCCTTAAAGATGTGTTGGAAGAGCTTGAGAAATGGACAAGTTAAGTATAAATGAAGTTCTCCTAATTAAATAATCAAACAATCAACTTACAATGTTACAACATCTCATCCATGATTAAAGGTTTATTGGAATATATTTGGAAAAGAACATTTGTAGCACAATAAGATTTCTACTCTAAACTAGCTTCTAACTCTGTTCTACAACTCAATTTAACACCACTAGGCCTCACTCAAAAGTTATAGATTTCCTTTTTAGAATATTCTTTGAGAAAAGGCTTGTTTGTGGAATGGTAAAAAGGTTGCAAAATACTCCAGGCCTTAGACTGATACTAGCTTCTGTCCAGATGATTATGTATTAATATGAGTTTGGAACAAAAGAAGTTTTGTAAATAATGAAGACCGTGGTATTTAAATTTAAAAACTAATACAATTTACAATGCAATGGATAGCAACTAAACTGGAATGTTAATACAGTGGGCTAAGACTAAATTAGTGTGCTACTAGTCTACTTGGAGTACAGTGAATAGTGTTAAACTAAAATGCCATTATCAAACTGAAATGTAGTGACAAAGCTGAACTAAATGCATTCTACCTCCGGAGTGTTGTAACTAAATTAACATGCAACTAGTCTATAGAATTCTACAGCCCATCTCGTTTAATATGAATGATATTTTGGAAGAGTTTGTGAAAACAAGTATGGTTGTATTATTCAATGCAATTGAACATAAACATAAAACTGAAAGCAAATACAACTAGAATCTAAGACACCACAGCTATTTCTTATTCGTGGTTCATGATGTTTTGGAAGAGTTTGTAAGAGTAAGACTGGTTGTGACACTTAGTGTAAACAAGCAACTAAAACCTACAATACCACAGTTATGCCTTATTCATCATGATGATATTTTGGAAGAGTTTATTAGAGTAAGTCTAACTGTCATAATTAACAAAAGGAAATGCAACTAAAACCTACAATACCACAGCTATGCCTCATTCATCGTAATGATATATTGGAAGAGTTTATTAGAGTAAGTCTAGCTGTGATAATTAATGTAAACAAGTATGAACATAAACTTCAGAAACTTGCCTAAACTAGAAATGAAAACGAGACTAAAATACTTATCTAAACCGTATAAACAAGGCTGCTCAGGAGGCAGGGGCCCTCTACCACCAGAGTAGCACGAAATCTACTTCAATATTGATTCAACGCTTTCAGGGAAATGATGATTCTTTCATTAAAGAGAAATTACTTCAAAAAAGAGTGTTTTCGGACTTCTGAAATCTAGCAATCAACCATAAAAATCTAACCTTGTCCCTCGGTTTCCCGAGCATATTTCTAACAAAATTACATAACCGTATCTGAGATAACATAGGAAAAATTGTCTTTCCTAATTAGAATCAAACTAGAACTATGAAGGTGGTCTTCGTAATATGGTTAAGGACATTTAGACTGTCCTTGTCCTGTTAGGAGTCTACCTCCTAATTTAAGTTCCCACGTGCATAACCGCCTACAGGATTTCGTTCAAACTTTGTGGAGAGCAACAAATGATAAGGAGATGATGTGGAATACAACCATATGTTCTTTTCTCTGAAATGACACCTGGAACCTGTGTAGACATGAAGATGGCTGCAGAATTGGCAACTAGCTACAGAATGTCTGCATTCTGTAGCTAGATTTAGTTCAAAAAGTACTACAATGACAAAATCATACAAACATAGCAAGTTAGTCATGATATTCATTCTCAAAGAAATTTTAACTAATTCTATTGATCATTTGAGCCTGAGATTAACAATGGACAAAAGAAATGGAGTGGAATGTGGTGGAAGAAAGAACATTCTTGGAGCTCAACAAATTTTTTGATTTAATTTCCTGTGTGAGTGGCTCGAAGTTCACAAGCAAGAATATAAGAATGTGTATAATTGGAACTTAACCCTACTTGAATAGGCCTTGAGGCTCAACAGGAGGTTGTGAAATCTGTGCGTGATAACCCCTGTGTTAAAACTTAATATATGAATTGTGTGTTTAAGTTCCGTGAGGATGTGCACAGATAGCACGGGTCAAAGTTCTGTATTAATCGATGTTGGATTTTGTATGGGAGCCACGCCCCATAACTTGTTGACAATCGAATCTCGAATATTCTCTAGTCTTATGTGAATAGACCAATGGAATCGATGTTAGTTTGGCTGTTGAATATACATCAAACCCTGCGTTTGTATGAACTCTGTAAGGGTGAATATAATACAGGGTAGCTGATTTGATTGCCTCTGAGCTTAATTTTCAAGTTGGGTCTGGGTTGAACTGAACTGATGGAAATTGATTCGAATCGATTTCCCATTCTCAGCATTTAGCCTCCATAATGAAATGAGCTGTGTATTATTGGAATAGGCAAAGGAACGAAGCTGTGTATTGACTAAAGCGAGAGCGAAAGCGGAGTATTTGGTGTTGAAAATTTAAGACAGAACCTATAGTAAGGGGAGCGGAACCACGAAGGAATGAACAGTAGAAGTGGGTTCATAAATTAACTAGCAGTATATTGTGGGTGATCAAGAGTGGTAAGTAATATTTAAGAAATTAACTTGATCCCATAAACTGGGTGACGCGTGTCCCTGAGTAGTTTTGAAAACCCAAAACCCACTCTCATTGCGAGTTAAAGCTCATGCATCTACACCGCATGATATCCATTGATGGACGTCAAATAATTCGAAGAAATGCGACGTGCTACCAGCCGTTGGATGGGGAAGATCCATTAGCGTTGGGACCGTGCATATATATATCGATCGTTGCTAAGGTTGTGGGTTCAACAAAGGTATGACGTGTGTTTACATTGACACGGTTTTATATGTGTAGCCTAATATCATATAAGGTCCCAGTTATAAAGTGAATGGGCGATTTCCTCTTAATTGAATCTGAACCACAGCGTTAACCTGAGCGAGGTTGAGTCTTTATCTGTAAGTAAGGTCCAATGTTTGGTGGGTTGTTGCCATAGTGCTTCCGATAGCAGAGGAAGGCTGCAACATATATATTGATATATTCCAGTTTGCATATAAAAGAATTTTTCATATGCTAGCGGGGGAATAGCATTTTAGTTAATGGAGAGAGTCTATATGGTATGGTAGGCTCATTTCAAGGATGCGTTATGAATATGACATTGACCATTGGTTGAGAGTAGAGCTCCCACAAAAGAGAAGTGAATCTAGCCGTGTTGTATGAGGTATCACATGCATATAATAAACCTTGAAAGTAATATCTCAAATCTCTGAGATTTGAGATATTAACGCTCTAAGATTTTATTTGTTTGATTTGCCAGTCCCAGAACTAAGAACATGCTGAGTTTTCCAGATTGTGAAGTTGATTGGGTAAGAAACTTTGGATGCATTTTGCACACAGATTGAGATTGAAATAATTTTCCAAAACCTGGATTGTGGGGATTAACCAGCCATCAAGTGGTATCAGAGCTAGAATTGGAATAGCTCCTTGAATTTTGATTTTTTAATTGCACATATACTGAAACAGGAAAGAAAAGTGGGTTTTTAAATCTATTTAACAGATAAATTGTATATTTGATTGAGCATGCAGTGAAGGCATCCAAATGTGCAAAATCTGGAATTGAAGACAAAGAGTCTTGAATATTGCAGCAGATAGAGATGTAGTGCAGGTGAAGGAAAAGTAAGATCATTCAGGGATCTTGAGAGGTAAGACGATGAGCCTTATTTGAACTATGGCTGGAAGGATTTTTGTGCAGAATACAGAGTGCAAGCAAGTGAGGAAAGAATCTCAGCAGGAAGCAAATCACGAGCTTTGAGAGCAGTGATAGAAGAGTCTAGGAAGGGATTCTGAGTGCAGAAAGAGTGTGACCGAACCTGAAAGACTCCCAACTGAGGTTGGATGACAGTAGAATAGCAGTGTTCTTGAGAGAAGTTGTAGAGTGAATCCTAGGGATCATAATAGAGTGCTCAGAAGGTTCCAGCAGATGGGGTACCAATACTTGCCAAAAGCTGAATCCGGGGGAAGGGATTGGTGAGGTAAGTTGCAGCAAGTAAGATTATTGTTGCAGAGGCTTAGTGCAGCTTGTGAGTGAATAACTCCTAGAGAATAAAATGGCTACTGAGAGCCATAGTAGAGATTGCAGAGATTGCAGAGGTTCTGAGAGAGGCCACAGCAGAAGAGTGAGGGAAGATGCCAAAGAAATTGGCATAAGGAAGTGACTCAGTGATGAAGAATATTGGAAGGAGATAGTTGAGATCAATAAGAAGCTTTATGAGATTTAGAGGATGATAGAGGAAAACCAGAGATTTGGATGTCTCATGAAGAAGAAGGTAAAGTGGCAGAGGCCACAAAGGAAAAAGGAGAAAATGTGAAATGCTCAGCTGAAGGAGGAAATACTCAGGATGATTGAGTATCTAGAGAAGAACTTAGAGACTAAAGCTTCAAGTGGGACCAAGGGGTCCAAGAGCCTTACATCCGACATATTTTGTATGTTTGCAGGAACAGCAGGTGAGAGAGAACAGACTACTGATGTTGTCACTGAGGAAGAAAATGGAGCAGCTACATGTTTTGAAGATGTCCATGCACAGTTGAAGAAAGATTCTTCTTTCCAACATGTTGGAAGCAGAAGAGCTTTAGTTTATGATATTGGCTAGAAGCTGGAAGTTGGACAGCTTGAAGAAATTGAAGAAGGGACTCTTGAAGAATCTCTGAAGCATATGAAAGACTTGGAACAGCAAGAAAATTTGATGATAAAATCATCAATTGAGACCATGAGGTCTTATGTTTTGCATTTGACAAGTTGTGTATGAATGCAGGTGTTTATGAAGACAATTCACATGATGGAACTGTGATGAATGAAGCTGACTGTTTCCAAGCAAGATATGATGAGTATCTTTCAGATGAAGATCAAATTGTGTTATTACAGCAGAAGGAATTCATTAATTCCTTATTTTATAGAAGATATTTTTTCAATGAGGTTGATGATGATGAACTTGTATTAATGCTGATGATGAAATTTTTTTTTTGATAAATGGCCAAGTAAGGAGTGATGGACAGATAGTTGAAGTTTTTTTAGAGATGAGAAATCAGGATTCTATTCTAATGAAAGCTGAGGAGATAGTGACAGCCGAAGATAGTAAATATTGTGAAGATGTTTTCTCAGAGAAGATGCCAAGAGTGTGGCATGAATTGAGTACTCCAGAGAGGAGGACAGAAATACAGAGGGAAGGAGTTCAGATGGTAAGGATGGAGATGATTGAAGATGGGAAAGTTCATTTTTATGAACTAGTGCAGAGAGGCACCCTTGAAGAGGATGGTGAGGAAGAGAGACTAATTGATAGTCTCAAGAAATGTTTGAAAAATTGGAATAAGAATTTTTATGTGTTGATTGAGAAGGAAAGACAGTTGGGACAACATACTGAGATGCTGACAGAAGAGAGAAAGGCTCTGAGGCCTTATAAAAATTTTTCTAACAATTGGTTGATGAATGCAGATCCTGTTGATGTTGTGTTGATAGGCATGGTAGGAAGAAATCCATATTTTGGAGTTGTTTTGAAGGATGATGGATTTTGGCATAAGGAAGAAAGTGAGGCTATCATGCCTCCTATAATTGAGCTTATTATTTCTGTAGATGACAAAGAAAAATAGCTGTTGCGGAATGAAGGTGAGCAACCAAAAGAAGATGAGACAATCATGTCTCATGTGCAGAAATTTGTTGTTGTTGGTAGCAGAGAAGAATTGGCTTGTTCAAATAGCCAAGAGAAAGTTGAAGAGAAGGCCATATGGTAGACTTTTGGGGTTGCTACATCAATGGAGAACCAGAGTTTCACTCTGACAAAAGATGAAATCTCAGTGATTGAAAGACTTGAGGTGATTAGCAGAATCATTCAAGAAGAGGGAAGGCAATTGCTGAGGATTGCCCAAGAAGAAGGAGAAGGACATAATGAGTTCAATTTAAGGTATGATGACAATGAGAGACAATCACAAAACAAGTTACTGGAATATTTGCTGAAGACATTCAGAAAAGAAGGTGAAATGGCAGAGCAGCAGCTAATTGAAGTGTTGCTAGAGAAAACGTTGAAGCAACAAGCTGAAGTGTTGCTAGCAGAGGAGAAATTTTTTTACTGTTGCAGAGAGGGTATGGATGACTGGGTGGCGAATAGGGCGACAGTAAGAGTTGAAGAAATGAGAATGCAGCAAACAGAAGTAAGTGTCCAGATGTCAGAGGAAAGATTAGATAGAGAAATTGAATTTATAAGGAAACTGATGCAGAAGATGCCTCAGAAAAGGACAGTAGCAAGGAAGCAGAGAAACAACAGCAGCAAGAAGAAGACAATCACATACTGTGAGGGAATAGCAAGTGAAAAGATGCAGACTAAGATATGGAAGCCGGGAGGAATGCAGAAGAAGAACACTGCAATGGATGGCCGGTTGCAGAAAAAAGTGTGGGATCCAGGCAGACAAAGATGAAAACCATGATCAAAAGATCATGAACTATTTTAACCTGGGGAGTCTAATGCAGGGGAATTAGGCCCAAGATGATATTTTGTATATAAATAAACATAGGGGGGTCTCTTGTTTTAAATTCCCTATGTAATTATTTTCATTTGAGTAATCTTAATTAAATCTGGAGAAAATTGTAACTTCCCGAATGATTAATGGGCACCTGAAGAGATAGTCAGTTTCAGAAGTTAGGCTAATTTTAGGATGCCAAGGGTCATCAAGGAAGCTGAATCGATTGATTCCTAATTTGTATAAAAATAAAATCCGTGTGGCAGAGTGAGAGCCTGACACAGAGACCTGGATAGAGAACTGCATAGGCTGCATAGGACTGTAGTAGAGACGGAGTAGAGGAGAAGGCCCAATTAATCAAAGATCTGGCCAGCTAAAAGACTTGTAAGTTAATTCACTGTGTAAATGAAGAAATTGTTTCAGTTTTGTATGTGAATTTGTTGATTTAATTTCCTGTGTGAGTGGCTCGAAGTTCACAAGCAAGAATATAAGAATGTGTATAATTGGAACTTAACCCTACGTGAATAGGCCTTGAGGCTCAACGGGAGGTTGTGAAATCTGTGCGTGATAACCCCTGTGTTAAAACTTAATATATGAATTGTGTGTTTAAGTTTCGTGAGGATGTGCATAGATAGCATGGGTCAAAGTTCTGTATTAATCGATGTTGGATTTTGTATGGGAGCTACACCCCATAACTTGTTGACAATCGAATCTCGAATATGCTCTAGTCTCGTGTGAATAGACGAAATCGATGTTAGTTTGGCTGTTGAATATAAATCGAACCTTGCGTTTTTATGAACTCTATAAGGGTGACTATAATACAAGGCATCTGATTTGATTGCCTCTGAGCTTAATTTGCAAGTTGGGTCTGGGTTGAACTAAACCGATGGAAATCGATTGGAATCGATTTCCCATTCTCAGTGTTTAGCCTGCATAATGAAACAAGCTGTGTATTGTTGGAATAGGCAAAGGAATGAAGCTGTGTATTGACTGAAGCGAGAGTGAAAGCGGAGTATTTAGCGTTGAAACTTTAAGACGGAACCTGGAGTAAGGGGAGCGGAACCACGAAGGAATGAACAGTAGAAGCGGGTTAAAAAGTTAACTAGCAGTATATCGCGGGTGATCAAGAGTGGTAAGCAGTATTTAAGAAATTAACACGATCCCATAAACTGGGTGACGCTTGTCCCTGAGCAGTTTTGAAAACCCACTCTCATCGCGAGTTAAAGCTCATGCATATACACCGCGCGATATCCATTGATGGACGTCAGATCAGTCGAGGAAATGCGACGTGCTACCAGCCATTGGATGGGGAAGGTCCGTTAGCATTGGGACCGTGCATATATATATCGATCGTCGCTATGGTTGTGGGTTCAACAAAGGTATGACGTGTGTTTACGTTGACACGATTTTATATGTGTAGCCCAATATCATATAAGGTCTCGGTTATAAAGTGAATGGGTGATTTCCTCTTAATTGAATCTGAACCACAGTGTTAAACTGAGAGAGGTCGAGTCTTTAGTTGTAAGTAAGGTCCAACGTTTGGTGGGTTGTTGCCATAGCACTTCCGATAGCAGAGGAAGGCCGCAACATATATATTGATATATTCCAGTGCGCATATAAAAGAAATTTTCATATGCTAGCGGGGGAATAGTTTTTTAGTTAATGGAGAGAGTCTACATGGTATGGTAGGCTCATGTCAAGGACGTGTTATGAATATGACATTGAATATTGGTTGAGAGTAGAGCTCCCACAAAAGAGAAGTGAATCTAGCCGCGTTGTATGAGGTATCACATGCATATAATAAACCTTGAAAGTAATATCTCAAATCTCTGATATTTGAGATATTAACTCTCTCAGATTTTATTTGTTTAATTTGCCAGTCCTAGAACTAAGAACATATTGAGTTTTCCAGATTGTGAATTTGATTGGGTAAGAAACTTTGGATGCATTTTGCACACAGATTGAGATTGAAATAATTTTCCAAAACCTAGATTGTGGGGATTAGAGAGCCATCAAGGCCGTTGATGAATCTCTCAAAATTGACAAGATAAATATCTACAAAGCCCTAAGTAAAAGGAAAAAAAAAGCAATATATTTGTAAAAGACAAGAGAGTCTCTTACACCTCTCTAAGGTGGCTCCTAAGAAATTTTGGAGGCATATTCTAACTAGGAAAACTAAAGATAATAATAAAATTTCTTTACACGACTGGAATTCCTATATTAAAAAACTTTATGAATCTCCAAATGCTATGGATAACTTTGAAACCCTGCTCACAATGAAAGAAGTTTTCTCATTAGAAGACATTGATTTGGGGTTAAATGCCTGGAAAATGGGAAAGCTATAGACATTGAAGGTTACTAGGTGGAAATATTAAAAATTGAAGGTCCTGTCCTCATCCCCCACATCCACAAGCTTTTCAACCAAGCGGTCAAACAAGGGTTCCCTAAACCTTGGACTTACAGCCTCATTATCCCTATTTTTAAAAGTAGGGATACAAATAACCCCTCTAATTATTGTACAATTATGATCAACCCTCTCTTAGCCAAGTTATATGGTATTATTTTGGAAAAGAAGTTGATAATTTGGCTTGAAAGTGAAGGTAAGCGGGCTAAAGGCCAAGTGGGTTTTAGAAGGCAACATTCAACAACAAACCACCTCGTTTGCTTAGGTTCATTGTGGAGGAATACCGCAATGATAAATCCAATATCTTATGTTGCTTTGTGGACTTTAGAAAGGCTTTCGATACGGTTCCTAGAAACAACCTATGGAATATATTAGAAGAGCTAAATGTTCCTTTCAAGCTAAGCGTTGTCGCTATAAGGTTATATGATAATGTAATTGTCAAGTTAAAGAGCAATGAGGGGTGGTCGAAAGATATTAAGTGTAATATCAGAGTTAAACAAGGTTGCCCCCTCTCCCCTACCCTATTTGGAATTTACATCGACAAGCTAGAAGGTTGTTTAGATGAAGAAGGATGTGCTGACACGATCTTAGCTGGGATAGTCATCATCCTTCTTCTCACATCCAGACAATATTGTTCTTCTCGCAAGGTGCCCATCTGATCTTGATAAGCAACTTAGACTTCTTAAGGATTTTTTCTCTACAATGGGTTTGTCTGTTAACACTGACAAAAAAAAAGTTATGATTATCAAATCCAAGAAGGACACTTATGCTAATTTTATGTATGACAATAGTAACTTGGAGGAAGTGTCCTCTTACAAGTACCTAGGAATTGATATTCATCACAATTTCAACTGGAAGTATAACATTCAGAAAAGGATTAATGGGGGGTGGAAAGCTTATTTTGGTCTTGAAAATAACTTTAAAATAGAAAACCTCATAATGTGGGATAGAAAAAAGTTCCTCTTTGAAACTTTAGTCACTCCTGTTATCTTATATGGATGTGAGGTATGGGGTTGCATCATATCTAAAGAATCCTATAGAAAGATTCAACAAATCCATAAGTTTTTTATAATGTATAACCTTAAATTTAAAAGAAATACACCCTATCCTATTCTCCTTATAGAAGTGGGCCTTTCCCCTATTGAGAGCCTAGCTATGACTAGGCTTCTATTAAAAAAGCACAAGCTCAATAGCATAGGAGACAATAGACTTCCTAAGCTAGCTTTAAATTCCATCCAAAACCACCTAAGGTTTTAACGAGGTTGGTATAAAGACACCAAGGCCTGGTTAAACCATTGGGAGGTCGACGAGAATGCTGCTTTGCAAAACATTAATAACATTAAAAAAATTGTTACTTCTAAGTTCAAATAAAAAATGTGGTGTGAGAAAGATCTAGGAACTAAAAGAAAATTAAGATATTATAAGGAGGTCATCAATCCCACCCTAGAAGATCAAAAGTATCTCTCTGTTTTAACTAGCTCAAAGAAGAAAATTAATATAGCCAATATTAGTACAAACTCTCATGAGCTCCATAGTGAAACAGGTCGTTGGACAGTTCCTAAAACACCACGGATGGAAAGGATCTACCATCTCTGTGAGAATGTGAACATCGAGGATGAAAATCACTTCCTCTTAGAGTGCCCCACATACAACCACATTAGAGCTCAATTTCATAATCTTTGTTGCAATACTGACCTTCCTAGCATTTTAATATGTCAAAATTATAGTGAGCTCGGGAGGCTTCTCTCCAAGCTTTTTGAGCATAGGAATAAAATCTTAAAATCAAACTAAATAACTCTTTTCTTTAGGTCCGATAGACCAAAGATTGGTCTCAGTGGACGTTAACCATCATCATCATATATATATCTATATATATATATATATATATATATATATATATATATATATATATAACTTTGTGATGATGATGATGATGATCATTAACGTCCACTGAGACCAATATTTGGTCTATCAGACCTATATTAAAGAGTTATTTATTTTTATTTAAGATTTTGTTCCTATGCTCAAAAAGTTTGGAGAGAAGCCTCCCGAGCTCACTATAATTTTGATATCTTAAAGGGCTAGGAAGGTCAGTATTGCAACAAAGATTATGAAATCAAGCTCTAATGTGGCTCTACGAGGGGCATAGGAAGTGATTTTCATCCTCGATGTTCATATTCTCACAGTCCTTTCCATCCATGGTGTTTTAGGAACTGTCCAATGACCTGTTTCACTATGGAGGTCATGAGAGTTCGTTCTAATCTTGGCTATATTAATTTTCTTCTTTGAGCTAGTTAAAACAAAGAGATACTTTTGATCTTCTAGGGTGGGGTTGATGATCTCCTTATAATATCTTAATTTTCTCTTAGCTTCTAGATCTTTCTCACACCACTTTTTTTCTTTGAACATAGAAGTAACACTTTTTTTAATGTTATTAATGTTCTGCAATGCAACATTCTTGTCAATCTCCCAATGGTTTAACCAGGCCCTGGTGTCTTTATACTAACCTTGTTTAAGGCTTAGGTGGTTTTGGAGGGAATGTAAAGCTAGCTTAGGAAGTCTACGGTCTCCTATGTTATTGAGTTCATGCTTATACAACAGAAGCCTAGTCATAGCTAGGCTCTCGATAGGGGAAAGACCCACTTCTATAAGGAGAATAGGATAGGGTGTATTGCTTTTAATTTTAAGGTTATACGTTATAAATGCTTCTGGATTTTCTCAATATTTCTCCAGAAATCTCTAAGATGCTGCAAACCCAAACCTCACATCCATATAAGATAACAGGAGTGACTAAAATTTCAAAGAGGAACTTCTTTCTGTCCCACATTACAAGGTTTGTCATTTTACAATTATTTTCAAGACCAAAATAAGTTTTTCAACCCCCATTAATCTTTTTGTGAATGCTATAGTTCCAGTTGAGCTTGTGATGAATATCAATTCCTAGATACCTGTAAGAAGACACTTCCTCCAAATTAATATTTTGTAAAATACTTGTATATATATAGATATTGAATAAAAGTTGTTGTTATTGAAAACATAATATTTAATAAAAGAATGTGTAATTTCTTCTATTATATTTAAATTATAGCTTAAATTAAAAAATAATGTATAAAATAAAATTTTAATTTTAAATCTCATGTTATACATAATACAATAAACTATATCTTATATCATAACATATGATATTTAAAAAAAATACTAATAATAATAAAAATAAAAATTATTAATAATATCTAAAATATTTTCAATATCAATCTTAATTAAATTTATTATTTCAACTTTTATTTTTATAGAGATAAATAAAATTACATAATAAATATATTAACTATCAATATTAATTAAATATATTATTTTAACTTTTATTTTTATAAAATAAATGAATTCACATACTAAAAATATTTCTCATAGTTATAAATGTAATTAGTGTGAAGGTGTGTAAGGTAATTGACGGAAAAAAAATTAAAAAGTATATTTCAATATTTAAAATATTTTTAATTTAAATATTTAAATATTAATTATATATAAATTATCAATATATTTTTAATATAATATTATAAAATAATTTGGCACATTAATTTCCATTCTACATTAAAAATAATATAATGCATTAATTCTCAAGAATATAGTACAAAATGGTTTAACGCATTGTATTGATTATTTTGTTTAATGCATTGAATTCCATTCTACATTAAAAGTAATAGTATCAATAATATAGTACAAAACGGTTTAATGGATTGAATTGATTATTTTGTTTAATGCATTGGATTGATTATTTTTTTAATGCATTGAATTGATTGATATTATGTTATATAACTTACAAATTTCTTTTTTCTATTTATACAATTATCTAGTGAAATTATCATTGTTAGTATGATAAAAGTGTGAGGGAAGAATTACATTACATATTCATATTAATTAACATAGAATAATATATAAGTAAGGTTAAAAACTTTAAAATAATAAAAAAGAATATTTATATATAAGAAAATAAATAAAATTTCTATAAATATTTAAAAATAAAATGTAAATACATTAACTTGTAATATATAAACTTGAAGAAATATATGTTTAATAACATTATCAAAGCATCATATAATGAAATTCTAATTTAATTTTCTAAGCAACAGTGAAATTGGTCTTACTGTCACTCATTGAGGATGATAAAAATCCCTTGAGGTTAAAACATTTTATGTCTTTAAAAAATATTATGAAATATTTTCACCCTTAAAGATTTGATTTATCTTGGAATGTGATAAATGAGATGGATAGGTTGGTGCAAACCTATAATATTTCTATATCAACCTTGTTATGTTGGCAAAGTACATTATTATTACACAAAAAAATTGCTTGAGTGCTTAAATAATCTATGTAAAAGTAAACATATTAATAAATGAAACATTGTTTCCAGATAGACAAATTCCTTTGGAAATACAATATTTATGTTGACCAATATATCTTAACTTAGAAAAAAACCAAGTTCAGGTTTAAAACATAACATGATGAGATAACCTATATCCACTTGCATTAATGTGAAACATGATCAAATTCGACAATGATGGATCAACCCCTCCAATAGTGGTCAACAAGGTTGTCTATTGGATAGGAAAACTCTATGAAACCTCCAAATCTAGCATGACACTAGGAAATTTTGTTGAATCCTCATAATATTGTAGTTTTTGGAAGCCCTAGCATTAGGGTTTCATGTTGGAATATAGATAAACACTTAAGTGGGTGAAACACTAGCTCCAAATTCTTTTATACGATGGAGTTAGATGAAGGGGGATGATCGAGTCCTTTCATGAATAACTAATATTAGGTGTTTTTTAAACTCTTCCTCTTCTAGATAATTTCACTTGCTCATTGTAAATAAGAATATGCAATGAGTCTCCATGAAATTTTTGTCCCCCCCATTTCCTTAGGTAGAGGAGGAGGAGGTGTTGCAACCATTTCATGTTATGGACTTGGGAGGAATGGATGTGTTAAGATGGAAGTTTGCTAAGTAGCAACCGATTGTTTGTGAAGATGATGAATCTCATCCATCAATCTGCACTCATGCGTGATATGGTCACCTTGAGAAACCTTTCAAAGCAACTAGACATTTCATCATCATTCATTCATGCCCCCACCAATGTTGGGTTGGGTTTGTTGTGTCACTTGTGCAATTTCACAACGGATCATTTTCTTTTTTTTCTTCTTTCTACTACTAGTTTTCCTAGAATACTTAGGTTGTGTGGACTACACCATATGAATTTTTGTGATTTTATCGAGATACAATTCCTTTTTAGAAC
>CM076575.1:1009602442-1009855239 GCA_034641835.2 Pinus albicaulis | reverse complement strand
ACAATGCCCAAGGAGGAATGTTGATGATCAAAATGTTCAGCCTCCTTTGAATAATTTTGCTGAAGAATAACAACTAGGAAATGAGGAAGAAAATGAAGAAATAAACCATGTGGGAGAAAATTCACATTCAACATGTTTGACAGTGTAGGAATATGAAGATAGATCAATATTTTTTTTGTTTTTTGATGATATGAATGCTCAAATTTATGCACAGAATGATAAAAAATAGTAAGAAGTTCAAAACATAAATTACCTTTGAGATCAAAAGGTCTTGTTTGGCAGCCTCAACAAAAAATAGATTCAGATAAACAAGTTGCTAAACAGAAGGCCAAGGTAAATAAGGTTCCTCCACCTCAAAATTCTGCTCCAATGGTCAAAATTACTGCAGAAAATAAGGAATTAGTTCTAATTTATTTCATTTTCAAATTTGAATTGAATAAATCAAAATTCCAGTTCCACTCCTGGAATTATTGAAAAATATAGCATATAAAGAGTCTTTTAAGAGTCTATTGCAGCCTCCTCTCGCTCCTGATTCAATCAACCTTGAGGATGAGCATCCATTATTTATCTACGTTGTTATGTCCAAGACCAAAATGATGATAACTCACTGCCTTTCTACCTTTCACTTAACATACATGACAAACTGTTGCATAACTATCTATTAGATTCTGGAGGTTCCCACAATCTTATGCCAAAGAAAGTGATGGATGAATTGGGATTAGAGATCACCAAGAAATACCATGACATTTACACCTTTTAATCCAAAAAAGTCAAGTGTCTAGGAGTGATTAAGGATTTGGTTGTTTCCCTTACCCAATTGCCTATAAAGATATTAGTGATGGACATTGTGGTTGCTGACATTCCTTCTAAATTTGGGATGCTACTTTCTAGATCTTGGTCTAAGAAATTGGGAGGTACCCTTCAGATGGACATGTCATATGCTACCATCCCAGTATTTGGAGGGGAATTCATAAGGTTGTATAGGGAAATTCAAATGGCCTACACCATTAGTGATCAGCACAATCCATCAAACCATCCTATATATGTTGAAGAAGAGGAATTGGGGTCATAAATTCTGCACCTTTCTGCTGATGATAATGATTTCTAGCCTGAATTAAGTGAAAATCAACACTTTAAAGGTGCAAATGAACAACATTTAAAAGGAGTACAGATCTGGAAATTGTACTTTGATGGAGCCTCTTGAAGAGAATGATCAGGAGCTGACATAGTCCTCATTTCTCCTACTCAGCAGAAGGTGACCATATCATACAAACTACAATTTTCTACCACTAACAACACTGCTGAGTGTGAAGCACTTGTGCTAGGTCTAAAGGAAATGAAAGATTTGGGAGTAGAATAGCTAATTGCCTTTGGTGATTCACAGTTGGTGATTAAGCAGGTGAGAAACAATTACCAAGTGAAAAAATCCAAATTGAAGAATTATAGGAATGAAGTCTAGGATTTGATTGAGCATTATTTTTCAGCATTTAATATAAATTTTGTTGCTATAGAAGAAAATCAAATTGTTGATTCACTAGCAATTGCTGCTAGTAATTTCAAAGTTCCTCAAGATGTCAAAGCAACCTATAATTTTCAAATAAAAAACAAACCTTCAATTCCTGATAACATCAAGCACTGGCAAATATTTGAGGATGACAGGGAGATTCAGAAATTTTGAGAGTGTGTAGAAAAGTTTGTAGAAATACAAATTTATGATGAGCAAAAGATTCTTGAAAACCAAAATAATAGCCCTTTTAAGAAAACTGTGGCCGGGAAAAACATTATAGAATTGAAAACTAACTTTATTCCTAAGGGTTTAGTTCCTTTAGAAAGACTGTTTGATAATAATGATGTTTTTCTCAAGCTTGAAAGCTAAGTTGATGGAGAGAGTACAATAGAATGTAACATTGGTACAGAAGACCAACCAAGATTATTTAAAGTGTCCAAATTCCTTCCTTTGGAAACCGGAACAAAATATATCAAACTGCTGAAGGAATTTGTTGATATTTTTGCATGGTATTATAGTGAGTTGAAAACTTATAACAGGAGCATTATGGAGCACAAGATTCCTTTGAAAATAGATGCAAAACCTGTAGCACAAAAAATTAGACACATCAATCCCATGCTGCTCCCAATAATTGAGAAGAAATAAAAATATTATGGGAAGAAAAGATAATTCTGCCTTTGATATTTTCTAACTAGGTAGCTAATATAGTCCTAATCTAGAAAAAGAATGGAGAGATAAGGATATGTGTTTATTTTCGCAACCTAAACCGGTGCTCCTTGAAAGATAACTATCCACTGCCCAAGATGGATTATATCTTGTGATAGTATGAATTCTTCGTCGAAGTGTACGAAAAAGAACCACTTTAGCTACGCATAACTAATAGCCCTAACAACAATAGAGGCTGCCAAACATCTTCAGATCTGCGATTAGTAGTTAAAATGCTCCGTGAGCATGGGACTTGGCAATTCACTGTCCAGCAAAGCTTGAAACTTCTCTCTGAAAACGTTGATGTCGACCAAAATGTCAGTACACTTTCTTTCTAGATTTTGCATGAAAGTTCTCTTGGTGAAAATTCTCTTTGCTTCCAAAACTACACCTGTTCTGTCATCAATTCCTAACAATGCAAGCTGTTGTTTTGTTCTGGAATTCAAAAATTGAATGATCTGCTGGGCATGCTCCGGCTTGCCTCTTAATTCATGTCTAGTTTTATTTATTTTCTCTTGTGCTATCTTGACTAACTCATTCTGCTCAAAAATAGCTTGGATGGAAGGCCAAATATCTCTTATTAAGTTAATGATGTTGTCCCAAAAAATATCATTTATTTCGTTTAGAGGCTTTTCCAGTGAAAGATCTTTTTGCAAAGCCTCAACCAATTTCTCCAATCTTTTTATTTCCCTGAGGTTGTCAGCAGCTGTCTTTTTGGATGTCTCATATTTTCCCTCCAATTTTGTTAATTGTAATTTTGTTTCTTGGAGTTATGTGACCTTTAGCTGCAAACTCTCCATCTGTTTAATTAAATCCTCAGAATTCAAATTAGAAATGTTTACCTGAGATGGTTGTTCCTGCTGTCCTGTAGTTGTAGTACCTGTTGTTGAAGTCTGCTTGATATTTTTTTGTTCCTGCAATGCTTTTCCAAACTCCTTTTCTGTTTCATTTAGTCGCTCTGTCAAATTCAAGAGCAACTCCATCATTTCTTCTTGTGAATTTCCTTTTATAACTTCCTGTGTCTGGGGGTGCCTCGAGGCTGGTATTTTCAGCTGTTTTCTGAGTGCAGCTATATCATCCTCTTTCTTTTTTATCAGTGCCTCAATACCTTTAGTGTCTTTGGGATTGTGACCCAAACCAATGATGATCTCTTCTAGAGACTTTATTATATTGTCCTTGGCCTGTGAGGAGGCCCTTTCAATCTTCAATGTTGCAGTGGTATTATTCAAGGAATCTTGCAGCGTTAAAGCTGCCATGGCTTTGTTGGTGAGAGTAGAATAAACCATTTCCCCTGTTTGTCTATGAAGCTCTATCTGATCCAAGGGATGGATATCCTTTGCTAACACTTCAAAATTTGTTCTGATGTAATCTGTTGCTGAAGTTGGCTTTGGCACCTTTTCTTTGAAGTGGCTCATTTGCATTTTACCTTGTGAAAGATCAAATGCTGACATCAACCTTTGCTGATTGTGAGGAGCCATCTTCATATACTGATCGTAGACCTTCATTTTCAATGGTTCATTCTTTGTTTTGATATTAATGAAGATTTTCTTAATGTCTCCAGTATCTGTCTTTGGCGGTCTGAAAGAAGATACTTCAGTGCTCAACTGCTTTTGTATCCCTTTCTGGCTTATGTTTGTTTCACTTGCTGTACCTGTTTGCTGACTATCCTCCCTACCATCATCAAATACCTCATCTATAATCTCTACATCTGGAGGTGGATCAGACTTGTGTTTTTTAGCCTGATAAACATGTGGGGCTCCTTTTGAAGGTGTGGTATCTGGAGCTGGCCTCTTTTTCCCTATTTCCACATTCAGTGGAGTTTGCATCTCTGGAACTTGGATTTGCTTTGCTGGTGTTTGAGAAGCCTGGGATTGTTCTGGTTCTTTGGAACTCTGTGATTTTTTTGCCATGACCAGGGTTTCAACGACCTGAACTATAGGTTCTTTTCCTTTACCCTTGGGCTCTGCTGCTACTGATGGGCTGTCTTCCTGTATAGCTTGTTGTAGAGTAGCTGCTGAAGATGTGCCAATGTATGGTACCTGCATTTCATCATATGTTTCTAGGTCAAATTTCTTCTCAGCATCTTTCATAAGTTTATTCAATTTGGCAGCTCCACTTCCATCTTCAACAAGTGTTCCTTTAACCCATTCATCTTGATTTGCATACTGTTCTATGTCAGGAATTCTGTGATGTATATAAGGAGATGACTTATTTTTTAACCTTCTTTCACAAATGAAACCAAAGGGGTCATATGGGACCCAACGGAAAGATGTCTGGAATTTTCTCTCTAATATAAGTTCTGCTTCTCTCTCAGCTTCTCTAGAATTGCAAATGAAAGGACCTAACTGGCTTTTGATCCTTAACTGTGCTTTCTTCTTTACATTGCAGAAATGGATTACATCTGAGTTATTCATCCGTCTAAAGTATTCCAAAGCAAAAATTCTCATTGGTACATATCTGGGTAACTTGAATGGATGTAATTCACATCCATAAATCCTGATGACTGTATGGTTTTGGTACAAGTACCAATCCCCAACTTTATAACTTTTTGACAATTGCAGGGTGTTTTTAATCTCAGTACTAAGCCTGGGGGGAGAAACTCCTGTTAACAAGGTTGTAGCAGGGTGTACGAACTGATCAATGAATTCTGAATAAGAGTAGGGAGAATCAGAGGACAAATGAATGATGGGGGACCAAAAAATAACAGACCTGGGGTTACCTTTAGCATCAAATTTCTGAACAGGGAAAGGGAATTTGTCTGAGTGATAGAAAATTATGAGATGATAGATAACTGAGGAGTACTTGAAAACCTTTTCATCATCTAGCCTTAAAAATTGATCATGGATTTTGTTGGCAATGAAGGAAGCATAACCATACTTAATCTCAGGAGGCTGCCCAGGGGTAAAGATAGATAGCAAAGCCAGAGTTATCTCATCTACATACTCACTGGTATTGAATCCTAAGACAAAGGATATTACTTTCACAATAAGCCTTCCCAATTTATTGAAAAAGTAAAAACCATAGGGGGAAAGCTCCTTTGGCTTGGCAAAATATAAAGTACTGGCACATTGTTTCAATCAAGGAGTGAATAGGTCATTTCTCCAATTAACCGTGTGGATAGAGGCCATCCGTTCGGCTCAATAAATATGCCATTGATAACCGAGAAAGGATAGGGGAAGGCATCTTGATCAGAGCTTGAACAACTCTGTGCAGATCATAGTTTGCGTTTTTGGCCAATAATGAATGATTTCAGGGAAAACGTGGACTGTAGGAATGAAATACCTTGGGAGATTGGATTCCCACAACCCTATAAGATCTTGCCCTTTTGAGTATTCGTCTCTGCAGCGACAGAAGCTCAAACGGGGAATTTCATCAAAATGTAGGTCTTTTATTTGGAAATCTTCATCTATGAGAGGTAAATAGTCCAAATCTCGGTGAGGAGCATTCAAAGGAGTGACATTTAGAGCAGTTGGGGCCTCCATTTTGGTTCTTGTGGATTCAAAATGAAGGTTTTCAGTTTTTCTTGCAGACCGGACGGGATATCTGATAAAAGAGGAAATTGGAACAAATTGCAGGTTTGGGAAGCAAATTTACAGGTTTCAACTCTTCAATGAGGACTCAGAGAGGACTTATACATCCTTTTTCGCAGAAAAACACAGAAACTGTTGACCTGCGGGGCTTGTATGCGGAATGATAAATACCTGTTTTTTAATGGAAACTGGTTCTTCAACAGGTAATGAACAATGGCGGGGACGTTCTTCAATACTGGCGCAGCGGAATTTCTGAGTAATTTGGTGTATTTGCAGTGAAAATTGAAAATTGCAGCGAGAGTTTAGTCTCTTTCGGAAACTAAAAATGACTGAAAAAACGAGAAAAATGGCTTAAAAACAAGTCAAAAGGGTTTTTGTCGTTTTCGAGGTGATGACGTCATTAGGGCGTACGGGGTGACGTAAGGAAGTGGGACCGGCGGTATGCGGTAAGCGGTAAGCGGTAAGCCCGCACCGCTTTTGGACGAGGGCGGTAAAAAACGCGATGGCAGCGATTCCACAGGACGCTTGCCACGTGGAATGATGACTTTTCAGAAACCGCCCATCCCCCGCTGGTTAACACGCTGGCAAGGGATGGGCAGCGAGATTGATGATCGCCGTTGATCTACGGACGAATGATCCAACGGCTAAAAGGACGGGGAACTTGTGCGATTTCAAAGGTGGGCCAATCGGGGTTTAAAAAGGTTTTAACGTGTAATCTAATCACCCCGGGGAAAGGTTAATAGGCGGAAATGGTTGTTAATTAGTCCAAATGATTAATTAACCCCGTGACATTATGAAATGGATTGCGGCGGTAGTTTGGCCAGGTGGAATGCTACGTGGACAGAACACTATGGCACAGGACTCCATCGCGTTTCATTCTTGTTTTTGGTGTTAAACTCGTATATTACATGTCTAACGCTTTTTTGTATATATTTTATTATACAATGAATTAATTAATACACAACTAATTCACCATAGGGCGGGGATTAATGTATAAGGCTATAGTTTTAACCAAAGGGCTTTATAAAGCGGGGTATTTATTTTAAACGAGCGGGAATATATACTTTGGTAAAACATTATAATAAGAGGGTTTTTTGGGGATATTTATTAGAAAAGGGAGTTATATACTTAGGAAAAGGGGTTCCACTAGGGATTTAGTATAATAGAGTTAAATGTTAGTATGATAAAGGACAAGGAAAATCAAAACATCTTTGTTCATCTAAGAAAGTGAAAACTTATGAAGTAAATTGCACATTTTATCTTCAACACTTAAGCTTAGAATAACAAGTTGTCTTGAGGAATTTTATGGAATGTTGCATCAGTTTCCTAAGTAAAATAGGATTTTACTTAGGAAAAGTTAAAAATGGAAGATAATCAATGATGGATTATTTCAAGTGCTTAGGTCTTTTGATCATTAGGCCGAGGGTCCGGTCCCTCCAGAAGTCAAGGAAATGCCTTGAGCTCCTTTGATCTCAAATTACCTTAGTACTTTTGGGGAAATTAGTAAAACTCTTGAGGGGGAAAAATGATGAGGGAGGTTAATGAATTTGACTTTGCTTGCTGTGATTTTCCAGTGTATTTCCTGCTTTAGTACTTGTGATGAAAGTAAATGATTAACCAACATGTAGCAGTACTATTCATCAGATAACACTTTGCAGCACCATCTACCTACCCTATCTACTTAACACTACCATTTTGTCTTCTTTATTAGGGTGCATTTAGACTTGCAAACCCTGATCAATCTTTTCTTTTTACATGATGAATCTATCTATTTCTACCCTTATTACATCCAAGGGCTCAGATTAAACTGTTGAGCACCTTTTATTCACTCTACCTAGCTACTTATCTGCCAAGATTAAACTGTTTGGCTAGATATTTATTTTCTAATCTATAACATGAAATTGAAATATGACTAAGTCAAGTTTAAACAGTTTGACTTATTCATGAATTGTGGCAAAAATTTCACAATCTGCACACAATTGATTTATTACAACAGAGTAAAAATTAGTGGCATTTGGATTTGCACACTTTCCTTGGTCTATTTTTTGTTTGGGGTTCATTTCT
Source organism: Pinus albicaulis (assembly GCA_034641835.2). NCBI lineage: Eukaryota > Viridiplantae > Streptophyta > Pinopsida > Pinales > Pinaceae > Pinus > Pinus albicaulis. Next base: position 1,009,847,433 of record CM076575.1, on the reverse strand, counting down.
TTCACTTTTTTTTTTTTGACCATTTTTATTCTTTTTACCCTTTGATCTTTCTTTTAGGGTATACCCTCTTTACATTTTTAAATTTTTTGATTTTTTTGGTTTTTCAAGAATATGGAACACCTTTTCTCAAGTAAGAAGGTTTGAACATATTCCACACTTCCATCAAGACAATCATGAAAGATGAAACCTATTGATATAGGAGGCTAACACTGGCTCCACTTGGGGATGGCTTTTCCTTGTGGAAAGTCAAGAACAACAGGTCAGATGCCTCAGAATGTCTTCAAACTGAAAGTATGAAATCTTCCTTCTTCTGATAGCTTTATTTTACATATGATAGTGAAGCTTTTGGAACTTAGGGCCTTCACTTCGGGTTCAATTCCAAAAAGTCACCATCCAATCCAAACTGCAGTAACAAAAATAAAACAAGCAAACAATATATTATGTACAAGTTAGAAACATTTAAACATTCTAGTAAATTGGATCAAAATAATGCTTAAGCATTCGACCATTGACTGGTCCTTCTTCAACTTCTGAATTGTCCAAGTCCTTCAAAAAGTAAGTGTTGTTTCCCTGCAAGGTATGAATGATATAAGGCCCTTTCCACAAGAAATCAAACTTCCCATGTTTACCTTTTTCTTCTCTTCTAGAATCCCATCTTAGGACCTTGTCCCCTAACTGAAAATCCTCTGCTTTAGTCCTTTTATCAAACATTTTCTTTAGCTTTTCCCGTAAGACTTGTGATCTTTGGTATACCTCTTCTCTGGTTTGTTGCAGGTGGATTGTTTGATTAATTCTTCTTTGAATGTCATTTGGCTCCACTTGAGCCTCCTGAAGTAATTTCATGACAGGGATTCCTAAAGATGATGGGAATCTTGCTTCCAGACCATAAACTAACTCATATGGACTAGTCCCAATGGATTTCTTTGTTGTAAGTCTGTCTGCCCATAATGCATAGGTCAGTTTCTTATGCCAGTTCTTTTTATTTTCCTCCAACAATTTCTTAATGATATTGATCAAACTCTTATTGGAGGATTCTGCTAGTCCATTACCTTGGGGGTAATAGGCTGTTGAATGGCCTAAAGTAATATGATATTTATGGCAGAAATTAATCATTTTATTTGATTTAAATGCAGCAGCATTGTCTGTTATAATCTTTTCTGGACATCCAAATCTTGAAAGTATGTTGGTTTCAAGAAACCCTATGATTACAGAATCATTGGACTGTCTACATGGGATGGCTTCAATCCATTTGGTGAAATAGTCTGTAGCAGTTAAAATCCATCTATGTTGCCCCGAAGAAGGGGGGTGAATTTCTCCAATAAAATCTAATCCCCATTGTTGAAAGGGTCTTTCTGTGGAAACTGGTTTTAAAGGCAGAGGTAACAACTTTCTTTTACCCTCAAATATCTGACATTTGTGACAACTTGTTACAAATTTATTTACATCAGAAAATAATGTTGGCCAGTAAAAGCCAGCCCTTAAGATCTTGTCTGCAGTAGATTTCCAGTAGAGATGTCCTCCACAATCCCCCGCATGAAATTCATTAAGCACTTTATCAGCTTCATCTTTTAAGAGACAATTCAATAAAATTCCTTCATGATTCTTCCAAAATAAAGTGCTATCTAAAATACAATATTTCAAAGATGTCATTTTTAAAAATCTTTGCTTAGTTCTGGAAAACCCTGGAGGAGCTTGCAGGTTTAATAAAACATGAATTATATCAGTGTACCAAGGTGAATCTAAGAAAGCTTGACTGATCTGAGGAGTCGCCATCTCCTGCTCGTTATCCAGTTCATTGATATCTAAGGCTTGGCAATTGGTTTCTGTCATAAGTTGTGCTAAACCTTGGCCTTTTATCAGTTTGGTTGGTTTAATCTCAATATCATATTCCAAAATGGTAGCTATCCACTTACCTCGTTTACCTTCAATGCCATCTTGAGTCAAAATATCTTTAACTACTGCATTGGGCACATATGTTATCACATGAGAATATAATATGTAAACTCTAAAATCTTTGATTGCTTTTACCAATGCAAAAGCCTGTTTTTCCATAATATTGTACTTTAGAGGTGCATCCCTCAGTGCTTTACTAAAAAATGCTATTGGCTTTTCACACCCTTGGTCATCTTTTTGAAGTAAACCAGCTGCAACAGTATGTTCAGAAGCAAATGAAAAAATAATAAAGTCTCTATCAAATTTAGGACTGGTCAGAACTGGTGTCCTTGTTAAAGCCATTTTAATTTCCTCGAATGATTGTTTGGCTTCTACAGTCCAGTCAATGCTTGAATCTTTTCTCAACATGTTAGTCAGTAATCTAAGTAACTCTGCTAGACTAGAAATAAATCTTCTCAAGAAGTTGATTTTTCCTATAAATGCTTGCAATTCTTTTATGTTTCTGGGGTGGGGTATTTGCAAAATTGCTTGAATTCTTTCCGGATCAATCCTAATGCCATCTTTAGAAATGATATGTCCTAAAAGCTTTCCTTCTTCCAAACCAAACAATGACTTCTTAGGGTTTAAAGAAATTCCATATTTTCTGCACTTTATAAATACTTGCCTTAGGTGATCTAAATGTTCTTGATCCGTTTTAGAAAAAACAGTCAAATCATCTAAGTAAATAACCAGAAAATCATGTATCTCTTTAGAAAAAGCAATGTCCATCGCTCTTTGAAATGTAGCTCCTGCATTCTTGAGCCCAAATGGCATTTTGACATATTTAAACGTACCCCATGGTGTGGTAAATGTTGTTTTATCCTGATCATCAGGATGAACCAGAATCTGGTTGTACCCTGAAAATCCATCCAGTAGTGATATTCTTGAAGATCCCACTACCCTTTGCAGAATGTGATCCATTTTCGGCAGAGGATAGTTGTCTTTTAAAGAAACTTTATTCAAATTCCTTAAATCGACACACAATCTGATTTCTCCTGTCTTTTTCCTTGTTGGTACCAGGTTAGAAACCCATTCTGAAAATCTGATAGGAGTTATAATCCCTGCTTCAAACATTCTTTTGATTTCTTTTTCAATTGAGGGTAATAAAACAGGATTAATTCTCCTAAGCTTTTGTTTGAAAGGTTTCTGGTCTGGTTTCAAAGGTATAGTATGTTGAATGATGGAAGTATCATAAGATTTGAGGTCTTCATAACTCCAGGCAAAGACATCTTGGAATTCTTTTAATAATTCAACATATTTTACCTTCTGATCTTTTGGAAGAGATTTGGACAACTTAACAATTTTGGGATGTTCTGGTGTTCCTAAGTTGCATTCTTCCATATCGGCCTTAACAGGTTCCATTTTAGGTCTAAATGGAATATCATTTGAGTCGAATAGATCTTCCAAAGGTGTTAATCCTTTGGGTAATTGATTATCTTTTAAATTGATGATTTATGTTTCATCTATGATCTCATCAAATTCCATGTGTTTCAAATTTTGCATGTATTTTTCAGTGAACGTGGTTGGATGCAGCATATGAATTGCATTTTCTATTGAAATTTCTATTTTTTGTTCTTTTTCTTGATCAAATTTATCAACAGTTATGTCTTCATCTATATTACAGTTAGAAAACTCATTCTGAAGTGTCAAAAAACTATTGATTTGATTGTTATTCACAAATACTTGCCAATTCAAAAGATTGTCTGGTATTGCAGGCCTGTGCCTGATCTCAGCTGAAAACTGATGATTAGGATCAAAAGGCAACTTGCATGTACTAGCAAACATTGCTAAGCTGTGAGCATGCAAGTTTTGTTTCCTGGGAATTTTGGCAAGTTGGGCTTGTAGAAATGTGTTGAGAATCTCTACAACTGTCTCTCGGTATTGTTTCAGTCTCATGTCCTTGGTTGCACATTCTCCTTTAATCTGTTGGATGATTAGTTCAGAGTCACCTATGATTGATACCCTAATGCCCCCTAACTTCTTGACATGTTTAAGCCCCAATAAAAGGGCTTCATACTCTGCCATGTTGTTAGTGCATTTGAAATTTAATCTATAAGCATGACCCTCTGCATGATTGTTCTCTACATTGTGTAACCAAATCCCAGCTCCTGCCCCTAGTCTGTTTACTGAGCCATCAAACTCTAAATGCCATAGAATTTCATGTTCATAGTTTTCATCAATTGTTTTAACGTATTTTCTGACAGGAGCTAATTGTTTAGTTTTTTCAGGTTTTTCTTGGTCATCTGGTGCTTCTTTGTTTTCAGATATTTCTTCAATTTTGACAGTGGTTTTGTTTATGATTTCCATTTCAGGAGCTTCTATTTCAGTAGGAAGATCTGACTCAGCATTGTATAGAATAAAAGAATCCATGTCAGAATGTACAGAATAAACAGGGAAGTTTTCAGGCTTCTCTTGGCTACTCACTAAGTACTTCATCAAAGTTTCTCTATATAATCTTTTAGGCTCACCAAATACTGAAATAGTTGCATAAGACATGTCTAATTGAATAGATCCTCCAAGTTTAGCACCCCAAGACCTAGACAATAACATACCATATTTAGGTGGACTATCAGCAACTACTATGTCCATTAAAACAGACTTAGCAGGGTATTGAACCAAAGTGACACACAGATCTTTAATTAAACCTAAACATTTTACCTGACTGGAATCAAATGAAAAAAAATCTTTGTATGGTCTGGTAATATCTAGATTCAATCTTTCCATTACTGCTTTTGGTATCAAATTGTGAGATGCTCCAGAATCAAGCATTGCATTATGGAGTATCTTGTCGTGAACATTCAGGCTTACATAAAATGGAGGAGTTCCTCCACTTTCTGGTTTGCCATTAACCTCAGGGCCAAAAAGAAGTTTGGGTTGATCATCAAGAATATTTACTGAATCATCCAATCCAGTAATGTTAATGTTTAAAGACTTGGAAATCTGATTCCTATAGACATCATGCTTAGCCAATTCTGATAAAGGAACAGCTATCTTGAGTTTGCCTATTTCAGCTTCTAGATTAAAGGGTTTTTCTGTTTGAGCTTTAGTGTTTTGCACAGTTGGATTTTATCTGTTTACTGGATCTTCAATGTTTTTCTCTTTTTCATGAATGAAGTTTTGCTTTGAAGATGTTTCAGGACTAACTTCTACTGTTTCTTCTACAGTTCCTACATGAGGAGATGTATTGGATTGCTGTTTGTCGATTGGTTGGTTGTCAGAGACATCTTCAATTATTGGATTTGAAAAACTAGGAGTTATCCTAGGCAAAATTTGTATTTGGGGAATGTTTTGTACAGGGGAAGTATTTTGTACAGGGGGAATTTTTTGTTTTCCTTTGACATTTTGTTTTGTGGTTTTCTGTTTATTTTTCTCTGGTACATCTATCCGTCTACTTCTCAAGTTGTACTGCTTATGAACCTCGTAGATTGCCGTGTCATAGCCTTCTTTGAAATCAAAAGTCTCACCTGAATGAGTGTGGAATGTTTCAAGGATATGATTCTCTTGATCATCCTGAGATAGGAAGATTTCTGGTTCATCTTTGTCCTCATTGACATTGTTTATTTCTACATCTTCTGTAGGTCCTTCTGAGGTTGAACCTTCAACAAAGTTTTCTTGGAAAGGTGGTCTAATGTTTTGATCAGGGACATTCTTTCCAATATTTTGGTTCAGATTCCTCCTAAAGTTTGGGTTTCTTGCAACATTCTTGTTATCAGTAGCAGACTTTCTTTCAATGGTTTCCACTCTATCACCTAATCTTTCCATACCTTTAATGATTACATCCAGCTTCTTTTCAAAAGCTGAAGGTTCTTCATTCATAGGCATTCTTCTCACTGCCCTAGCTCTGGCTCGTTTTTCTATCAGATTTGCTTCTACACTCACCACTATGCTTTGCATTTCCTCTAATGTTTGTGGAGCTCTTTCCCTAAGAGAATAAGCTATATCAGAGTCAAAACCGTCCGGAAATTTGACCAACACGTTATTAGGTGGGGGTCTTAGGTTCAGAGGAACTGCATGATATGATTCATTGAATCTTATGATGTAATCTTGTACGGTTTCATTTGGTCTTCTTCTTAATTTTTCAAATTCTGATAGGATCTGGAGAGGATCCTTCTTTTTCTCCCATCGGTTCAAAAATGCCCTATACAAAGCTTCTAGGTCCGCAATACTGTTCGGGGTGAGAGCCCTAAACCAAGTTCTAACTTCTCCAGTAAGACTTTGTACAAAAATTCTCATACGGATATCATCAGTATCAATCTCATAAAACTCAAAGTAATCTGTCATCCTTTTGGTGTGTTGTTGAGCTGTGTAGGTACCCGATCCGTGTGTAGGTACCCGATCCGTCAAAAGGTGTGATCTTTTACTTTTTGGTAGTCCGTGTAAAGCCGGGAGGGTTGGTCAATATTAAAGGGGCATATCGATCGCTAACAAAGACAAAGTGGAGTAACAGAGTAGCCGGTCTAGTAGGAGGAGAAGGTATTCATGATTAGATGGAGGTCTGACAGGTGTTTGAAAAGTGGCTGAGCTCGGAGATGCTTCAGTTATTACAGAAATGTTTGAGCTTTCTTCAAAGGCTTGCTCAGATTGAATAGAGTTATGAAATTCTCTGTCAAGATGGTGTGAAACAAATCTGTATTGCAAATCTTCAAAGAACAAAGGATCTGGAATTAATCTAGATAATTCAGTCTCAGAGAAATTTACAAACAAAGATGTTTCAAATCGTGCATCAAAAGGAATGTCATCAATATAAATAATTTTAACAGGACAAGATGCAGATCTAGAAAGTGGTCTAGAACTACCTGTACTTTCCTGACTTCCTCTTTCAGAACTTTTCTTGACTTCCTTGTCTTCTAAGAATCCTAGGGATCAGGTTTGGATTTTCAAAAATTGGTGGTGGATTGGGGTCAGGGTTTGACCTAGTATGTCGAATCCTTTCTGAAGCCAGTTTTCTTAGAATATGTGTTTTTGGATTTTGGGTTTTAAAAAAATAAATACAACTTCTACAAATTCTTTAAGAAATAATGATATGTGATTAAGATTTCCTCAAAGATCTGTTTAAACTAGAGAATCTGATTGAAAAATTTGAAACTAAGATTCAATTTATAAGCTAAATCAGAGATAGACTGAAACAACATTTATTTACTTTTGCATTTGCAGAGCAAAAGCAATTTCAAAGGCTACCTGACTGATCTTCAGACTCTGTCTATAGCTTATAAGTCAAACACTAGTATCAATAAAATGATTCAGTTCCCCAGCGGAGTCGCCACTATGTTATCACTCAGGTTTTCCTAGAAGTTGTGTAAGAGGAAAGTATACCCGAGGTAACCACAAACCAACCTTTTAGATGCAGAATCTAGCCAATCTGCATCCAGAGAGGGCTCTCTCTTTATGATTTATCTTTGTTTTTTAATGATTTTAGGCTAGTTATAGATTCAAAGTTTGTTTTGGGAAAATGGTGGAATCCACAAACTAAGGGCAAGGTTGAGGGCTTTCAGTCCATTGGGCTATGGAGTCTAAGGATGGCTTTACTGGATTTCTTTTCTGAACACAAGATGGTATTACAGGGCAAGATAGCTAGACAGAGAACAATCCTCAAAATTTAAAGTGGATGGATGGTCTTGAAGGGATGAAAGGCACTAAGAATCTTTCACCATATTCAAGAGGAAGAAGAGAAATGATTACAAGCAAAGAGCAATGAAGGATTTTTTGTTACAGTAATCAACAATATTGAATCAGCAAAACATGAGCAATTAAGAATTCATGCTTATAACTAATCCAGAAGAAAACATCGAGAATAATCACATTTGAAAACAGAGTACAATTAAGCAAATTCTGTTTCAATCCTTTATGTAAACTATTCAGAAATGGATATGATGATAGCATAAACTAATATAAAATTTAAACACAAGGGTTGGAAAACTTATTGAACTCGAAGTCCAACACATGAATCCTGCAACAAGTCTAGTGCTTTAAATCGTCATCCAGTAAGTCACGAATAAATTTCTCCAAAATGCCTTTATTCCAAAAATCTCAATGTTACAGCAGAGTAATAGAATCCACCTCAACTCTCTCTTTGGAGGGTTTATTTACACAAAAAATAATCCTTAACAATCTTACTCTATCTCACCAATAATCCACGCCGACTTAAAGCGTATTTACAACAAACAAGAGACACATGGTCTCGAAACTAGAACAATGAGTAACGGCTGATGTGCTGTTCCTTTCTTCATGGACGTGCTAAGGATAAGTGCTCTAAATAGGGCTCTGTGGTGTCCTTTGCGTATTCCTTTGACTTGTTGAATACTCTTTCTTCTCACGGATACTCTTTAACCTTTCATCTGATACTCTTTCATCTGCTTTTCTGTTTTTTTTTACCATTTACTCAATAGTGAAGATAAACTTTCATCCTGAAAACATTTTTTACAAAACTTCCAGCATTTCCTTCCACCACTGATCATCTGGTATCATTGTTCTTCTGAGTTTCCTTAAAGTTTCATCTGCTTCAGTAAGTTTATAAAAAGTGGGCTCGTTCGTAAATAGATACTTTATTTCATGCTCCAGATGAAATAGATTCCTCACTTTTTCATAAATACTTTTCCCAGTTGGTAATGCAGGTTCTGATGAGCTAGTAGAACCTATAGCTGTATTTTTAGCATGAGCTTTTATTATTTTCTCATAGGTTTCCAAGTCTACTATTTGATCCTCTGTGAGCATGGGACTTGGCAATTCACTGTCCAGCAAAGCTTGAAACTTCTCTCTGAAAACGTTGATGTCGACCAAAATGTCATTACACTTTCTTTCTAGATTTTGCATGAAAGTCCTCTTGGTGAAAATTCTCTTTGCTTCCAAAACTACACCTGTTCTGTCATCAATTCCTATCAATGCAAGCTGTTGTTTTGTTTTGGAATTCAAAAATTGAATGATCTGTTGGGCATGTTCCGGCTTGCCCCTTAATTCATGTCTAGTTTTATTTATTTCCTCTTGGGCTATCTTGACTAACTCATTCTGCTCAAAAATGGCTTGGATGGAAGGCCAAATATCCCTTATTAAGTTAATGATGTTGTCCCAAAGAATATCATTTATTTCGTTCAGAGGCTTTTCCAGTGAAAGATCTTTTTGCAAAGCCTCAACCATTTTCTCCAATCTTTTTATTTCCCTGAGGTTGTCAGCAGCCGTCCTTTTTGATGTGTCATATTTTCCCTCCAATTTTGTTAATTGTAATTTTGTTTCTTGGAGTTCTGTGACCTTTAGCTGCAAACTCTCCATCTGTTTAATTAAATCCTCAGAATTCAAATTAGAAATGTTTACCTGAGATGGTTGTTCCTGTTGTCCTTTAGTTGTAGTACCTGTTGTTGAAGTTTGCTTGATGATTTCCTGTTCCTGCAATGCTTTTTCCAACTCCTTTTCTGTTTCATTTAGTCGCTCTGTCAAATTCAAGAGCAACTCCATCATTTCTTCTTGTGAATTTCCTTTTATAACTTCCTGTGTCTGGGGGTGCCTTGAGGCTGGTATTTTCAGCTGTTTTCTGAGTGCAGCTATATCATCCTCTTTCTTTTTTATCAGTGTCTCAATACCTTTAGTGTCTTTGGGATTGTGACCCAAACCAATGATGATCTCTTCTAGAGACTTTATTCTATTGTCCTTGGCCTGTGAGGAGGCCCTTTCAATCTTCAATGTTGCAGTAGTATTATTCAAGGAATCTTGCAGTGTTAAAGCTGCCATGGATTTGTTGGTGAGAGTAGAATAAACCATTTCCCCTGTTTGTCTATGAAGCTCTATCTGATCCAAGGGATGGATATCCTTTGCTAACACTTCAAAATTTGTTCTGATGTAATCTGTTGTTGAAGTTGGCTTTGGCACCTTAGCTTTGAAGTGGCTCATTTGCATTTTACCTTGTGAAATATCAAATGCTGACATCAACCTTTGCTGATTGTGAGGAGCCATCTTCATATACTGATCGTAGACCTTCATTTTCAATGGTTCATTCTTTGTTTTGATATTAATGAAGGTTTTCTTAATGTCTCCAGTATCTGTCTTTGGCGGTCTGAAAGAAGATACTTCAGTGCTCAACTGCTTTTGTATCCCTTTCTGGCTTATGTTTGTTTCACTTGATGTACCTGTTTGCTGACTATCCTCCCTACCATCATCAAATACCTCATCTATAATCTCTACATCTGGAGGTGGATCAGAATTGTGTTTTTTGGCTTGATAAACTTGTGGGGCTCCTTTTGAAGGTGTGGTATCTGGAGCTGGCCTCTTTTTCCCTATTTCCACATTCAGTGGAGTTTGCATCTCTGGAACTTGGATTTTCTTTGCTGGTGTTTGAGAAGCCTGAGATTGTTCTGGTGCTTTGGAACTCTGTGATTTTTCTGCCATGACCAGGGTTTCAACGACCTGAACTATAGGTTCTTTTCCTTTACCCTTGGGCTCTGCTGCTACTGATGGGCTGTCTTCCTGTATAGCTTGTTGTAGAGTAGCTGCCGAAGATGTGCCAATGTATGGTACCTGCATTTGATCATATGTTTCTAGGTCAAATTTCTTCTCAGCATCTTTCATAAGTTTATTCAATTTGGTAGCTCCACTTCCCTCTTCAACAAGTGTTCCTTTAACCCATTCATCTTGATTTGCATACTGTTCTATGTCAGGAATTTTGTGATGTATATAAGGAGATGACTTATTTTTTAACCTTCTTTCACAAATGAAACCAAAGGGGTCATAAGGGACCCAACGGAAAGATGTCTGGAATTTTTTCTCTAATATAAGTTCGGCATCTCTTTCAGCTTCCCTAGAATTGCAAATGAAAGGACCTAACTGGCTTTTGATCCTTAACTGTGCTTTCTTCTTTACATTGCAGAAATGGATTACATCTGAGTTATTCATCTGTCTAAAGTATTCCAAAGCAAAAATTCTCATTGGTACATATCCGGGTAACTTGAATGGATGTAATTCACATCCATAAATCCTGATGACTGTATGGTTTTGGTACAAGTACCAATCCCCAACTTTGTAACTCTTTGACAATTGCAGGGTCTTTCTTATCTCAGTACTAAGCCTGGGGGGAGAAACTCCTGTTAACAAGGTTGTAGCAGGATGTACAAACTGATCAATGAATTTTGAATAAGAGTAGGGAGAATCAGAGGACAAATGAATGATGGGGGACCAAAAAATAACAGACCTGGGATTACCTTTAGCATCAAGTTTCTGAACAGGGAAAGGGAATCTGTCTGAGTGATAGAAAATTATGAGATGATAGATAACTGAGGAGTACTTGAAAACCTTTTCATCATCTAGCCTTAAAAATTGATCATGGATTTTGTTGGCAATGAAGGAAGCATAATCATACTTAATCTCAAGAGGCTGCCCAGGGGTAAAGATAGATAGCAAAGCCAGAGTTATCTCATCTACATACTCACTGGTATTGAATCCTAAGACAAAGGATATTACATTCACAATAAGCCTTCCCAATTGATTGAAAAAGTAAAAACCATAGGGGGGAGTCCCTTTTGGTTGATGCTCAGGTAACATGAAATACTGACACATTGCTTTCAATTTCTCTGGAGTTAACAGTCTGGTTTTCTCAATTAGCCCTTCCATGGATAGAGGTGCTAATTCTTGTTCTGGTTCAAATTGTAACATAGCATTGATAGCCTGAGGTGTGATAGGGAACAGAACACTTTGATCAGGAGCTAATACAGCTCTTTGTGCAGGATCATAATTTGCATGACAATAATGAATGATTTCAGGGAAAACGTGCACTGTAGGAATAAAATACCTTGGGAGATTGGATTCCCACAACCCTATAAGATCTTGCCCCTTTGAGTGTTCGTCTCTGCAGCGACATAAGCTCAAACGGGGACTTTCATCAAAATGTATGTCTTTTATTTGGAAATCTTCATCTATCAGAGGTAAATAGTCCAAATCTCGGTGGGGAGCATTCAAAGGAGTGATGTTTAGAGCAGTTGGGGCCTCCATTTTGGTTCTTGTGGATTCAAAATGGAGGTTTTAGTTTTTCTTGCAGACCGGACGGGATATCTGACAAATGAGGAAACTGGAACAATTTGCAGGTTTGGGAAGCAAATTTACAGGTTTTAAATCTTCAATGAGGACTCAGAGAGGACTTTTGACCACTTTTTCAGAGAAAAAAAACACAGGAAACTAAGCTTAACTTGCAGTCGGGGCGCGGAATGATAAATACCTGTTTTTTAATGGAAACTGGTTCTTCAACAGGTAATGAACAATGGCGGGGACGTTCTTCAATACTGGCGCAGCGGAATTTCGGAGTAATTTGGTGTATTTGCAGTGAAATTTGAAAATTGCAGCGGGAGTTTAGTCTCTTTCGGAAACTAAAAATGACTGAAAAAACGCGGAAAATGGCTTATTTACAAGTCAAAAGGGTTTTTGTCGTTTTCGAGGTGATGACGTCATTTGACGTACGGGGTGACGTAAGGGAGTGGGGTCGGCGGTATTCGGTAAGCGGTAAGCGGTAAGCCCGCACCGCTTTTGGACGAGGGCGGTAAAAAACGCGATGGCAGCGATTCCACAAGACGCTTGCCACGTGGAATGATGACTTTTCAGAAACCGCCCATCCCCCGCTGGTTAACACGCTGGCAAGGGATGGGCAGCGGGATTGATGATCGCCGTTGATCTACGGACGAATGATCCAACGGCTAAAAGGACGGGGAACTTGTGCGATTTCAAAGGTGGGCCAGTCGGGGTTTAAAAAGGTTTTAACGTGTAATCTAATCACCCTGGGGAAAGGTTAATAGGCGGCAATGGTTGTTAATTAGTCCAAATGATTAATTAACCCCGTGACATTATGAAATGGATTGCGGCGGTAGTTTGGCCAGGTGGAATGCTACGTGGACAGAACACTATGGCACAGGACTCCATCGCGTTTCATTCTTGTTTTTGGTGTTAAACACGTATATTACATGTCTAACGCTTTTTTGTATATATTTTATTATACGATGAATTAATTAATACACAACTAATTCACCATAGGGCGGGGATTATGTATAAGGCTATAGTTTTAACCAAAGGGCTTTATAAAGCGGGGTATTTATTTTAAACGAGCGGGAATATATACTTTGGTAAAACATTATAATAAGAGGGTTTTTTGGGGATATTTATTAGAAAAGGGAGTTATATACTTAGGAAAAGGGATTCCATTAGGGATTTAATATAATAGAGTTAAATGTTAATATGATAAAGGACAAGGAAAATCAAAACATCTTTGTTCATCTGAGAAAGTGAAAACTTATGAAGTAAATTGCACATTTTATCTTCAACACTTAAGCTTAGAATAACAAGTTGTCTTGAGGAATTTTATGGAATGTTGCATCAGTTTCCTAAGTAAAATAGGATTTTACTTAGGAAAAAGTTAAAGATGGAAGATAACAATGATGAATTATCTCAAGTGCTTAGGTCATTTTGATCATTAGGCCGAGGGTCCGGTCCCTCCAGAAGTCAAGGAAATGCCTTGAGCCCCTTTGATCTCAAATTACCTTAGTACTTTTGGGGAAATTAGTAAAACTCTTGAGGGGAAAAAATGATGAGGGAGGTTAATGAATTTGACTTTGCTTGCCGTGATTTTCCAGTGCATTTCCTGCTTTAGTACTTGTGATGAAAGTAAATGATTAACCAACATGTAGCAGCATTATTCATCAGATAACACTTTGCAGCACCATCTACCTACCCTATCTACTTAACACTACCATTTTGTCTTCTTTATTAGGGTGCATTTAGACTTGCAAACCCTGATCAATCTTTTCTTTTTACATGATGAATCTATCTATTTCTACCCTTATTACATCCAAGGGCTCATATTAAACTGTTGAGCACCTTTTATTCACTCTACCTAGCTACTTATCTGCCAAGATTAAACTGTTTGGCTAGATATTTATTTTCTAATCTATAACATGAAATTGAAATATGACTAAGCCAAGTTTAAACAGTTTGACTTATTCATGAATTGTGGCAAAAATTTCACAAGCTGCACACAATTGATTTATTTCAACCGAGTAAAAAGTAGTGGCATTTGGATTTGCACACTTTCCTCGGGTCTATGATAGGGAGATTCAGAAATTTTTAGTGTGTAGAAGAGTTGGAAGACATACAAGTTGATGATGAGCAGTAAATTGTTGAAAACCAAAATAGTAGCCCTTTCAAGAAAACAATGGCTGGGAAAAACATTATAGATCTGAAAACTAACTTTGTTCCTAAGGGTTTAGTTCCTTTAGAAATACTGTTTGATAATAATGATGTTTTTCTCAAGCCTGAAAGAAAATTTGATGGAGAGAGTCCAATGGAATGTAACATTGGTATAGAAGACCAACTAAGATTAGTCAAAGTGTCCAAATTACTTCCTTTGGAAACCAAAACAAAATATATCAAATTGCTGAAGGAATTTCCTGATATTCATTAGGGAAAATTTCAGGTCTAAAATGGGCATCATAAGGAAATTATAAAATAATAGTGGAAATAATAAAATAAGATTTGATTACATCATCAAATTTTACAGGGAAAAAAGGAAAAACTAGTTTTTCAACTTGTATTTTCAACTTACCTCCCTATGGTTTTACTCAAATTTCGAGCGGAAACACTCATTGGATGCAAAATTTGATTTCTCATCCAAGGAGTACCCCTGTTACATACTTTCAATGTACATTGTTGCATGAAAAATGAGAAATACATGAAAATCGTGATTGTAAACACGTTTTTTCATGTATTTCTCATTTTTTGTGTAGCAGGGTCCATCGAAAGTATGCAACATGGGTACTCCTTGGATGAGGAATTAAATTTTTCATCCAACGAGTACTCTTGCTCGAAATTTTAGTAAAAAATTAAGGATATAAGTTGAAAAAGTAGTTCTATTATTTTTACCTTTTTACTCTAAAAATGGTGAATCATCCCCCATGGTTGACATAATCATCTTGAATCCTATTGGTTCTTATAAAGTTTATTTTTATTGTTCATTTTTCTTAGGAGGCGCATTTTAGACCTCAAAATTCCCCTAATGTTTGCATTGTCTTATAGTGAGCTAAAAACTTATGATAAGAGCATAATGGAGCACAAGATTCCTTTGAAAACAGATGCAAAGCTTGTAGCACAAAAAATCAGACACATCAATCCCATGTTGCTCCCAATCATTGAGAAAGAAATCAAAAAATTATGGGAAGCAACGATAATTTTTCCTTTGATATTTTCTAACTGGGTAGCTAATATAGTCTCGGTCTGGAAAAAGAATGGAGAGATAAGGATTTGTGTTTATTTTCGCAATATGGATTATATCTTGTAGAAGGTTGTAGGATCCAAAATATTGTCAATGATTTATGGATTTTCAAGCTATAATGAGATTTCAGTTGACATGCAAGACAAAGAAAATACAACTTTTACCACACCTTGTGGCACATTCATGTACAACAAAATGCCATTTAGTTTTATGAATGCAGGTGCAACCTTTCAAAGGGAAATGGATATTTCCTTTGCCGGAGAAAATGGCATATATGTGGTCATTTATCTAGATGACTTTACAATTTATTAAAAATCTAATGAAGACCACTTGAAACATTTGAAGCAAATTTCTAACAAATGCAGAAAGTTTGGTTTGTCCTTAAACCCAAAAATTTCATCTTTTGTTGTCCAAGAAGGTAAGTTATTGGGACATATTGCAACATAAAATGGCATATGTATTGATCTAGGAAGAGTAGAAGCTACTCAGAATATTGGTTTGCCAAGAAATAAAAAGGAATTGCAGTCATTTTTAGGGAAAATCAATTTTCTGAGGCATTTTGTTCCTAACTTTGCAAAGTTGATCAAACATATAAATGTCTTGCCGAAAAAAGATGTAGAATTTAAGTGGAGAGCTGAAGCAAAGAATTCTTTTTCACAAATTAAATCTACCTTGACTGAAGCTCCATTTTTGATTAGTCCTAACTTTGAAAAGGATTTTCTGATTTTTTCATATGCTTCAAAAGAAACAATTACAAATGTTTTATTACAAAAGAAAAAGGAAGATTTGGAGCAGCCAATTTCATTTTCCAGTCGTGCTTTAAGGGATGTTGAATTAAAGTACAGCTTGACTGAAAAGCAATCATATGCACTAGTTAAGGCTTTGAAGTCTTTTCGAGTTTATGTGTTGCATTCAAAAATAATAGTTTTTGTGCTCGATATCACTATTAAAGATGTGTAGTTGCAGCTAGTTGAAATCAAACCAACTAAATTGATAAAGGGTTAGGGCTTGGCTCGCTTGATGGCTAAATCTAACTACAAGGCTTTAAATCTGAATGTAGAGGCAGCTAAAGGAGAAGATGGAGAAGGTATTGCTAATTATCCTGAAATATTTAATTCAGATTGGTAAAAGGATATAGTTTACTTCTTGTTAAATTTCAATTGTCCACCTAAAATGGAGAAGTCTAAAAGGAGAGCTTTCAAATTGAGAGTTGTGAAGTATTGCATTTTGGAAGACCATATTTACTAGAAGGGACCCTATTGAAGTCTTGTTAAGATGTGTATATGAAGCAGAATCCCAAGAGATTGTGACAGAGATACATTGAGGAGTATGTGGAGGACATTTGTATTGGAGAGAAACTACAAACAAAATCTCAAGAGTTGGCTATTATTGGACAACTCTTTTCTCTGATGTCTTTGCCAAAGTCAGGAGTTGTATCAAATGTCAGAAATTTTCTGGTAAAAATAAATTGCTACCATTACCTCTCATCCCTATTTCAGTAGATGTTCCTTTCCAGCAGTGGGGGTTAGACTTCATCGGTGAAATTCATCCACCTTCATCAAGACAACATAGATGGATTCTTACAGCTAAAGACTATTTCACTAAATGGATTGAAGTTGTACCAACTAGGAATGCTACTAATACGGTAATTATTAAATTTATGTTGGAAAACATTATGTCAATATTTGGTTGTACACAGAAATTAGTAATTGATAATGCAATGGAATTTAAGTCTACTAATATGTACAAGTTTTGTCAGCAATATGGGATTGAATTGACTCATTCCATGCCTTACTACCCTCAAGGTAATGGATTTCCTGAGTCATTCAATAAAGTTTTGGTAAGGATTATTAAGAAAATGCTACCTGAAAATAAGAGGAATTGGGACACTCAGCTGATACATGCTCTGTGGGCAGATAGAGTAAGTGGTAAAAAATCAATTGGAATGTCTCTATTTGAGCTTATATATGGTACTGATGTTTTAATTCCTTTGCAATTAGCTCTTCCTATGATGAATTTCCTACAATATGAATTTTATCATGAAAACCCAGTTCAAAGGAGAATGCTACAGCTGATAGAGGCACACCAAATGAAGGAGTTGATCCCCTTCCTGAAGGTTTCACTCACTAGTGCACAAAATGAGCTCCATCTGCAAACCCTCTCAGAGAATAATGCTGTAAGAGGAAGGGACTGCGCTAGGCATGAGAGAAATACATATGGCTTGATGCAAAATCTGCAATAAAGCTCTGATATGGTCCTTTTCTGATCTCCTAGAGAAGGAATGAGCTTCCCCTCTACAAACCAGCTCCGGAAGTGGTGATGACGATCCCTCACTGCAACACCAGCAACTCCAGTGTTCTCTTGCTGCAAGAATAACGCATTACTGCAAATGACTGCTTTGGCCTCAAGCCAAGATGTGAGGAAGATGAATAAAAATCTCTCCATTGCCTCCCATGGAAGAGAAGGGCATTCCTAAATAGGAATCCCTCTTGTGCTAAACAGCAACAAGTTGAAGAGAGCTTCAACTTCGAATTCTATCTCCAAAACTGATCTCCACAATATCTCTCCTTCATCTTTTATACAAGGCATGCTTCCTTGCCATGGACCCCACTCACATTAGGGTTTCTCCCATTTCGAATTTCCCTCCACTCCAACTACGCAATCTTCTTGTGCAAGCTTTCCCTCTTAGGGTATGTTGTTGACTTTGGTCAACCATGGTCTAGCTCACTTGCCTTTGGCCCTTCTCACACTTGGGGCTACTATCTTAAGCCACTTAAGTGACTTTTTGCACCTTAAGAGTGTTTATTAAGTTGCTACTTGGGCTCCCTCACCCATTTTATTCCTTTTATTAAAATAAAATAAAAATTAATGTTCCAAATACTTTATTGCAAAATTTGGAACATTACAGTCCTCCCCTCCCAAAACTTGCTTGTCCTCAAGCAAGAGCAAGAATGAACTGAAAAAGTCTTCCACTCAAGGCATGGAATCTGAAATAGCCTCATGTGAATCCTCCATCCCTCAAACAATCAACCAGCAAAATGAGTCACCCTCCAACTAGGAAACTCCTGAAAGTGCTCCTCCACCTTGTGCTCATGAGAAATAGGTGGGCTGAATTTCTGAACTTGGTAAGCTTCATACCCTACCCCACGCTGTCTTCTACTCCACTTATGATGAATGTGGAGTGAAAGCTAAACTTGGGCTGCAATAGTGTTTCCTTCAAGAGGCAAGATGAAGTCTAGATCCCCAAAGGACCTCTCCTCCAACGCTGCAAATCAAGCTGGCCCAAATCATCTCATATGTGATGAGTTGGAATTCATCCACATATGGCATCCAAATAATCATATGTTCCACCTCATGGAAAAACACATGGCTGCACATGGTGACCATATCATCTTCCATACTCCCCTTGGAGCATGTGCTGCAAAAAGAATGGAGGTCTTTCCTCCCAAAGGGCACATCCACCCAATGACTTTCTCCCTCCTCATGATATATATGGGGATGCTACTGATATATAGCTGAAATGAAATGGTCTTCAAAAGAGACCCAAGCCACCCCATCAATCTTACAAACCATGAAATGCCTCCTCCAAAATTTTGAATTCTCCAAATAACTCCTCCCACATGAAGGAAATAGATGAGGCTTGGAAATCATGGGATGCCCATTGCTTCTCCTGAAACATACAACATGAAAAGTAGGGAGAATAATACTCCTAATGGGCATCTTCAATTTATTTCCCTCCTCCAAAACAGTGCTTCCTCTGAAGAGCGTTCCACCAGCAACACATGGAAGCATAAACTTATGAGAGAAAGGAGGTGAAATATAGTTCCATGTGTGGAACGAGTGCAGGGCATCATTGGCCTGCCTCAAAATAGAAAATAAAAAGTGTCTTTTTAACCACTTTTTTACTGCCACATCCATCCTGCAAGGTGTGATCATGAAAACACATTTTGGTGCCAAAGGGCTCACCAAAATCCATGTGGATTTCCCCCACAAACCACTGCTGAAATAGCCATCATTTTGCTGCAATGAACCATAAGTACAACAAAACACAATGTGCAAGAATGAAGGATCCCTCTTGATCTAATATTCTTCTCATAAAGATAAGAGAGTACAAGGCATGTCACAAAAAGTTACCTCCCTCATCATGTACTTTGGCTTTTGAGTTGAAATGGTTCAAGTGAAAAGTCCCCCTTACTGCAACATAGTAGGGGAGTGGTTGTGCCAACCATATTATCATTTCTTGGGCTATGCATCTATCCAAATGATGATATACATCCATGAGAATTCCCTCCCAAGTGGATTCCTCCATCACTGAATAATATGCAGTAGTATGCATGAAAAGAGATCCCAAAATTTCTGCATGTAGACCTTTCTTCTTGTGCTTGTGCAACCAAGCCAAGAGATTCAAAATGTGGTAAGGAGTTCTCTCCTCCATTACTCCTTCATGCTCATCACCTACATGCCTCCAAATTACATTACTTTTGAAGTGGTTTGAAATTCACTCCAACAAGTAACTCAAGCTCTCAAGTGACAGCGTTGCTGGCCTTTGGAGTAGGGCCAATGTCATCTCAAAGCTCCCTTATTTGACATGAATCTTCCCAAAGACTCCTCCATCATGTTGTTGTAGATTTGGAGCCCCTCCCATGAGGAAGGTGCTACTTGGGCATCCAATATCAAAGAGAAATCCTCTTGCACCATGCTAGTGCCTCCTCTTGCTCCGCAACATGCAAAAAAATCTGAGCAATAAGAATACTGCTACTCCTCCCCATACTTCCACCATGCTAAATCTCAAAAGCAAGCATAATGAGTGGTAAGAGAAATTCCATTCCATCATTATGCACCCATTCTCTCCTCTTTGTCCATCAAGAGCAACAATTGTGGAATGATCCTGGGAGCTGTGGGTTATGGATCCTCCACATTTTCGTTGGGCACACTCCATCCATAAGGCTCTGCTCTCTGGTGTAAGTATCATGCCACTTGGTACCTCTTTCACAAGAGCTACCATTGTCCCAAAACAGATTTCTCCCTTTGCATTTTATGGGACTTTGAAATGCAATCTCCTCCCTGGTCCATGTCTCAAACCCCAACCTCATGTGTGATGCATGACTCATCAAGGGTGTCTGAGAATAATAGACTAGTGTGGTGAAAGTACCCTCCTTAAGACAAACAGCATGAAATAATGTACAATCCTCCATGATAGATTCAAACTCATGCATACCTTGGAGAAATCGGGAATAATCTTGTGTTGCTACAAGAGTCTCTTCCTCAAGTGTGCTGGCTACCTCAATAGCTGAAGGTGGAGGTTGCTCTTCCATGAATGTAACAGCACTAGCATGTTCCTCTGGTGGTGAGGGTTCCTCCCTCCTTTGGCCAAATATTCTGATAAGGATCTGAGAAAGATCAGCAAGTGTAGAAACCCTTGCATTCCTCCCATGGATGAACCACCAAGTTCTTTACTCTTTCTGCTGAACAAGTGTGAAAAAATATAGAGCCTCTTGGAATACTCTAGGGTTTGTTCCATATTCAGCAGATACTCACTTAGAATTCGAATTCCAAGTGTTCCCCATGCTTCTGCTCTGCTCCTCTATGAGAATAGGAAGTGCATGGTCCTTCCTCTTCTCCTTTCTTCTATCTCCTCAACCTCCTTGGAGAGGTTGTTGCTGGACCCAAAACTGATGAGATCAATCTCATCCTCTACATCATTTTGACCTAATATTCCTCTGGAATTCTAAATTCACAGGCTGAACCAAGTTTGAAGCTCTGATACCACTGTAATGTCCCAAATGGGGAAATTTCTGCAATGCCAGGAATATCTTGAGATATTCCTATTTTCCATCTCTAGGAGCAATAACAACCAACATTGAATTATCTCAGAGATTGACTGTAGGGGAATTTACTAGATATGTCATATTCACAAGGAAGAATGAGATCCAGAGGCTACCTGTCCCACTAGCAGACTCTGACAATAGAACTTGTCAAGAGCTAATAATTCCCTGTAAGGAATTTCTGCAACAGCTTCCCATGAGGACATTGTATAAGGAAGCCATTGTGAAAATAAGGAAATCAAATGCTAAGATGCCTTAGAATATGTCTGGTAAAAACTCCCTGCTGAATATAAGTTCAAAGAAATAACCTTAAGTAGGTTATTCAGATCTCCCACCAACAAATATACTGAAATAATGCTCATTGAGAAACCCTTCAGCAGTATTAAACCTCCAATATGAACAACAGTGAAGAATACATAATATAATGACAAAAGAGTACAAATCTGATACAAAATGTATAGAAGAAAATATTATACAAGATCCTTGAGGAAAATACCTCTCAAGGTGAGTGAAAATCAGCCTCTAAAGAAAATGTACATAGACATGAGAATGCATTGCTGCATAAAACCCATCTACTCTATAAATGCACAGTATATGAGGGAAAATGAATGCAAGCTGATACATATGGAATGATATGACATTATATGCTCAAATAAATATGGGGGAGCAAGATCTCAACCCCAAAAAACATTATTGCATCAATCCTCCAAGGGATTGGCTAAAATACATAAAATAGTAAAATGTCGGAGTTCAGTGTAGCTGCTGCAACTCAATAATAATACAAGAATGGAGAAGGAAGTAGATGCTGCAATAAAAAATGATACCTCCTCCAATGATCTCCAAAATGAAGGAATTGATCCCCTTCCTGAAGATTGCACTCACTAGTGCACAAAATGAGCTCCATCTGCAAACCCTCTCAGAGAATAATGTTGTAAGAAGAAGGGACTACACTGGGCATGAGAGAAATGCATATGGCCTGATGCCAAATCTGCAATAAAGCTCTAATATGGTCCTTTTCTGATCTCCTAGAGAAGGAATGAGCTTACCCTCTACAAACCAGCTCCGGAAGTGGTGATGAAGGTCCCTCACTGCAACACCAGCAACTCCAGCGTTCGCTTGCTGCAAAAATAACGTAGTAGCTGCAAATGACTACTTTGGCCTCAAGCCAAGATCTAAGGAAGATGAAGAACAATCTCTCCATAGCCTCCCATGGAAGAGAAGGGCATTCCTAAATAGGAATCCCTCTTGTGCTAAACAGCTACAAGTTGAAGAGAGCTTCAACTTTGAATTCTATCTCCAAAATTGATCTCCACAATAGCTCTCCTTCATCTTTTATACAAGGCATGCTTCCTTGCCATGGACCCCACTCACATTAGGGTTTCTCCCATTTCAAATTTCCCTCCACTCCAACTACACAATCTTCTTGTGCAAGCTTCCCCTCTTAGGGTACGTTGTTGACATTAGTCAACCATGGTCTAGCTCACTTTCCTTTGGCCCTTCTCACACTTGGGGCTACTATCTTAAGCCACTTAAGTGACTTTTTGCACCTTAGAAGTGTTTATTAAGTTGCTACATGGGCTCCCTCACCCATTTTATTCCTTTTATTAAAATAAAAGAAAAATTAATGTTCCAAATACTTTATTGCAAAATTTGTAACATTACAAGTGATCATTGTTTATTTCACGTGTATGTATATTTATAAAGCTTCCGATGCATGATGTTGAATCGGCCCCATTTCTCTGCCACGTCACCTCTGCTCTCATCGCACATCGTACGTAGCCATTTTCAACATTTAACTCTCAAATTTCATAATAAAACTTCCGATGCGTGATCTATGATCGGTCCCACTTCTTCGCCACGTCATCACCCCCCTCGATTATCATTCATTATGCTCCATGTCTCCTCTATCAATTAAACCTGTTTCAAATGGTTTCTTTGTAATTTCTCACAAAATGAACCCCTGTTATTCTATCCAAAAGTTTCGGGTTTTCAACCATCACAAAGGGTTTTTCTACCAAAAAAGGGGAAAGGTACAGTAGCAGAGTTTCTCTCAAATAGTTTTCTACCACTACTCTCAGTACCAGCACGTTTTTACCAGGCACTAAGCAGTGCTCAAGGAACATCCACACACCATTTTCACTATTGTTTGCACCTTTTTTGGAGTTGATTGCACCATAACAGAAGAGGATTCTTCCCTTAAAACTGCCACATCATAAAAACCACTTCAAATTGTTAGACTTTATTTTTTTATTTTCATTATGTCATAGCACTTTGTAGTTAAGATTAAAGGATAAGCCTCATCTCTTGCATGAGATCGTAATAAATTTGGGAAACAGATTCACCTTTTTCTATGGAAGATGATAGTATCATATTTTTTATATATATGCCAAACTGATATGAAGTCAAGGTTGGTTGGTGGTTATAGAATTTTGACTTATATGATCTGTAACCTTTTTTGTGAATGAAATGGAATGATACTACTGAGGACTTATTACCAATTTTATGTTTGTATTGTCTACTTTAATTGTGTTTCCATGTCTCCTTTCTTCCAGTTCCAGTTTGAAAATCATCATACGATTATGTGCTTTTATTAGTCTCTTAAGCCCGATATGTGTTTTATCAGTTTTTGTTAGTCTCATACAGTGAGACTTCATGGTAAATATATATATTGAAATAATGGAAGAGCGTCACTCCTGATAGTTATTCTTCATGATATTTCAATGAGAATCTTGTCAGACTAGAAATAGCTTTCTCTCAATGGAATATTGTCAAACTACTAATTTTGTGAATTTCTAATAAATGTAGTATATTTCTATTTTAAATACCTACTGATTCTTCTCTCATCTCACAATTTCCTCTCCTCATAGACTACAAAATTTCACTCTGCTACCACATCATATTCCAATAACCTCTTTAGTAAAAATGTGGATTTGACAGAAATCTCTCTTCAGTGAATCAGAGTTTATACCATCTTCCAATCCTGTAAAAAAAAACATTAAAATTTCCTTAGAGTTTAAGATGTGTCTGGTCAGGCGCTTTCTGCAGTCCAAGTGCTTATTCCAGCGCCAATATATGCTACTATTTTTAAGAAGGGAATTCCGAGTATGACACTCAAAAAGAAATTAACATGTTGTTAATTATACAAAAATTTGTTACTAGCAAGGGTATATTTGGTTGTATGTTTGTCTACCATGCCAAGCTATTAATGAATTTCCTAGAGGATGGAGAAATAGACCTCCCATACTTCCTACTAAACATCCTAAAGAAAATGGCAGAAAATGGGCAGAAAAGAGTCTAATTTATAGACAATACCATGCATCATCATGGACTGATAAATATACTCATTAAATTTCATTTAAAGAGTATAGGAGACTCCTGGGAAAGTTTCCTAATCAGAAATCATTTTCAAGAAGAAGCACTAGAGCAGCCTAAGGATGACAAAACCAAAAGAAGTAGGAGGAGAAAGGTTGATACCTGCATTGAATACAAATCCCCACCTCAACCACAGCAAGAAGAAGAATAACTCACCATTGCAGAATTACTGAAGAATAAGAAGAAGAGTCGAGTCAAAAAGAGAGGTAATGTAAAGGAAAAGGAAAAAGTTACCAATTCAGAATATTAAGCCCTTCACAGCCAAGGAGAAGCTCCAGACTTCATAAACCCTTAAATAAGACACCTCCACAGGAAGCAGAGTTTGTTAATTTATATGAATAGCCCCAATTACATCGCCCATTACTGCCTCTCCTATGCACATTCCTTTGCATTTTCTTATACACAGTCCTATAGACTCTCATATAAATAGTCCTATACATATTCCAAGAAAAAGGACCTCAGAAATTGACACGGCACAACAGGAGATTTATGACTACATTGAGTCCTTGGATAAGAGACATCCAAAAGCAAATCAAAGTGTTGAAAAATAGCCTATCAGTCCATAAGAACCTTTGGTTAACACCTTGAAGCAAGAAATCTATGAACTAAAGATACTAAACAGGCACATCAAGCAAGAAAATGAATCTCTGAAGGAATAGAATCACTTGGAAGAGGTCATCAATGACAATATTGTCCTACATTTGGGGCTATGGTATAAAAAGAATAAGAAACTAAAGAAAAGGAATAGCTTTATAAATAGGAAAGTCATCAGCTTGAAGTACAAACTCCTCATGAAGAAACCAAGAATTGAAATCAATTCAAGGAAAAGAAAGAAGAGGAATTTGGATGTACTGGTAGAGGTATCAGAACAAATGCAGTAGAAGGCGAAGGGTCACAATTTTGGAAATTTCACGAGGAAATGCCATGGTCTCTTAGTGGGGGTATGTTGAACCTCAAAACTGTTCCTAATTTGACATCATTTCCATCATTTCTTCTTCCTTTTTCACAAATTCATGAACTAAATCAGTGATAATTGACATATTCCACTTCTGCGAAGCCATTTAGATGATCTCTACTTTATATTATAATGTTTCTTATTATTTAGATGAATTTATGTAATTAGCTATAGAATTTGTGCAATTCTGTAGCTAACCTTTTTTTCTACAGCCACTGTTATTGTTTGACGGGTTTTGAGAAGCAAATGAAGAAGCAATTCATATGGGTATCTCTGAAATGGTCCATACATGGATTGTATCCCACTTACCTATTTTAGTTCAAGAAGGAATCATGCCTACGCTCGTAGTCAAAGATCATTCATGGAATGAGATCAAAAGATGAAATACTCTCGATTTTCTCTTACTTAGCAAATAGAGAGAGAGCCATGAAGAATTTGATTCTAAATAGACTTCTAATTTTAGTTTTATTTTTATATCTTTAGGCAGAATTGTCTCATACAATTAATTCAAAAACCTGTATAAATATCAGTTTGTTGAAACCTGGAATAAGTTTAATTTTGTGATAATATTGTGTTACGCTTCCAAAATATGTTTTTCTAATAAAGAAGACCAGTTCCAGACCTTTGATATGTAGATAATCTACGTAGATTTCACACTTGTTCTTTTGTAGAGGGCCCTTGCACAGAAAGGAGGTTTTTATAGTTGTTTTTTAATTTAAGTTTACTGTCAATTTCATAGTTTAGTTTCCTTTTGATGCATAGTTAATTTCTCATCAATTCATAATTAGATTCTCATTATTTCATATTTATATTCTTGTTGATTCATAGTTTAATTTCTCACTTTTTTTTAGTCCAATTTCATGTGAATTAGTTTTTAATGTTTTCTAAATTAATTGTTTACATTTATAGTTTACTATTGGATCTTATGCTCACCCAAATCATCTCATGAATGTGACTTTGTCATCTTCCAATTGAATAGATTCATGCATTTGGTTATAAAACAACCATAGGCTTTAAGACTAAACATGTTTTTCACAATAGAAACTCTGTCATTTCTTGCTTGCCTTAGTTAAATTTGATTTCAATCAAAACAGTACTTTAATTTCATAGACATAGAATTTATGCTCTCATTCCATGGAATGTAGAATAGAATTTGATTAAATTTATCTTTCAATCATTCTTATATTTAAAACTAGGACAGAGTTAGATTAGAATTGTGTTTTAATTATTTTAGAAGTAGATCAAATGCTTTGCTTTCATCGAATTAATGCTTTCAATGGATAAGGTAGTATATGGTTTCATTTATGTCATGTTGATAGATAGAACATCATTTAAACATCAGTAAAATGCAATCAGATTTAGAGTAGTGTTTTGTTTAAATAATGAATCAATTTAATTAGATGCTTTCCATAGATGTTTTTGCCGGCCTAAAATAGTCTAACATATCTCAGATTTTAACCATTCAAAGTTTGATTTATTTTTGTGCAAAATAGATTAGTTAATTAACATTTCCTTTTCTTCCTTCTTTTAGATTTTATATTTCATTCATTTCATTAAAATTAATTTTTAAATCAATTATTTTTTTAGAAATAAAAATAACATTTCCTTTTCTTTCTTCTTTAGGATTAAGTTTTCATCATTAAATGTCATTTAGATTTATTTGTTCACTAGCATTTAAAGATTTCAATTAGAAACATAGATTTCATTCCTTAGATCAATTTCGGTTCTTAAACTTTAGGCATAAAATACAAAACCCCCAAAAAATATAAAACATACACAATGAAGTAAGAAAGAAGGTCATCTAAGAATATATAGCGCATGACACTTCATCAGATTACTAACCTTGGTCGATAATTTATGATAGCAATTTAGGACATTAAATTGACTAAACAGTACTCTTGTTGATATTGTTAAGGTTTTGTTAAGTAAATCTAAAAAGTGGTAGAATTGGATGCTCTCAGTTGATGTTATGATTATGGTCCTTGAAGTATGAAGATACTATTATATGACACTAACCCTTGATGAATGCATGATGACATGATGATGACTTGTTATGATATATGTCTGATAAATTGATATAGTTTGTGATCTAATAGTTTTGTTGTAGCATGAAAATATTATGATAGATAGGTTGATGTCATGAAGGATGATGATTCAAGAAGCTTCTCATTAAGAGGGAGAAACTATTCATAATATTTAACTCCTATCATTATTTCAGAATATACTTGACTATTGAAGGAAGGATTCTGGACATGAATAACCATATGATGTTGTTTAATAAGTTTTTGCAAGTTCTGATTTGAGAAGAGAATTGTTTTCCTATTCCAAGGCACAACCACTAGGAGAAATAATTAAGGGTGTGGTTATAAGCCTCCCAATGGCACATAAGAAGGCCTATCGATTTGGTTGAGCATATAGGACACAAAAAGCTAAAGGAGTGCACCACGAGTATAAAATACCTACATATATGGATAAGATGATGGATAGTTCTATGAGCATACAACATTGTATGGTTTGAAGTAATCTCTTTGAGCCTGACATGACTACACTAAAAGTTACATGGTGAAGCTTGGAAGAAAATCTAATACAAAACTATAAGTTGATACAAGGTATGCCTTTGATTTTGATTTTGGTTTGATATGTTGACGATATATTCTTGAGAAGTAGTGAGCCTTTGATGATCAAGCATAAGAGGGAGTTGTCCACTGAGTTCAAGATGAAATATCTTTTGTAAATATGAGTCTACATGGATACTCTGATGATTGGGATGGAAGCAGAAAGAGAAAATTTGGGTGTTTTTTTAGCTAGATATTTTTTATGATGATTAAGAAATATATTTTCATAGCTTTAAGCACGACTGAGGTTGAGTAAATTGTTGCTAGCATGGCTAGTTGAGGGGCGGTTTGGTTAACGAATCTCTTAGGATATTTGTTTGAGCATGCTCTAGATATGAAAGTGATATATTGTGATAAAAAGGGTGGAATTATATTGGAAGAGAATCTCGTATGTAGCTAGGACATATATATCTTCATATATTGAGACAATGTGGTTCTATCAGACAAGACTAGAATTATGTTGTTGCCTTTGTGAGAGGGTGAATGAATAAGGTATCCTTTGTGCTATAGATTTTCTGTAACACAATATTTGATTTTGATGTCCTACATGAACAAGAAAACAGAGGATTGTTTCTCTTGATGATGTTTGAGGAAACACTTTAGTGTGTTGGTTAAGTTGGTACAATATCTCATCACATTCATATGTTTATGATCTACAAAGAGTAGCATGGATTGATGGATGTGACCCTCCTTAGTAAGTGTTTGGTCTGTTCGAGGACACTAAGTTATCTATTTCGCCATGTCTTACCTCCCATGGTGAGGAATTAAGATGTGGGACTCCAGGGTTAAGGGATTTCTCGACAATAAGGTATCACCCCTATCTGTTACCCATAGGGTGGAAGATGTAGCTCCCTTATCTTAGTCTATGTAGAGTATAACCTAGTTGGAATATGTCTTTCCCACCCATATGTCCAATGGGTGTTGGCAGCTTGAGTAAGGCATGATCCTTACTATTTATGGTAAGTGGCATCCCACTTAAGCTAGAGATGCAGGCTTTCTACCACTTGAATCTTTAGAGTCATATCGAGAAGATCAGCAGATAATAGGATAGGCATTATCATTACAATTTATGGAAATTGGTATCCCTCATATTATCATCAGGCAATGGGATAGGTATGATCCTTACCTCATAACGTAAGTTTCATCCCTCCTATTTTTTATGGTTTCATAGTTCGTAGCATTGGCTCCCGGTTGGCATAATTTTCCTAGGTCATAGCCTTGGGCTCCCCATTCGCATAGTTTCTTCACTCATAGCATTAGCTCCCTTTTAGTAGAATTTTTCTAGGTCAACGCATTGGCTTCCCACTTGCAGATATTCCCAGAGCGAAAAATTGGCTTCACACTGGAAGTGATTTTGGGTAGTATAAGTGGCTCTCCGATGGATAGAGGTTGTATATTGAGATCCCCTCCTATGTCAAATTCTTCTTATTTTAGATTAGATAGTGTTTAGAATATGAGAAGAGATAAGAAAGAGATGAGCATGGATAAACAGAGATGAACCGAGATGACCACTGAGAACATTTGATGACAAGATACTTGAGATGGGACATGATATGATGACACGATTGGAATTTCTACCTAGCATAGAGGGAGTGCTAATTTTTTCAAATCAGTGACAAAATCCAACCATGAGACTAGATTCCTCTTTTTCAGTAGACCAATTTTTACTATTGAAGGGCTCAATATGGACAAGGGAAAGTGTGTTTTTGAATTGAATCCCACGTGTGCACAAAAGGATAGGTCAGACCAAAATATAAATTGGACACCCTTAGATGGATATAAATACAAGTCAATTTACCTTCATTTGGACATCATCATGACCATTCTTCTTTCTTTGGTTTGGGTTGCACATGTCTAAGGTAGTTCACGGAAGTTCGCTCGCATGGGTCTGAAATTGCAGGGTCTAAAGATCGCATGTGTGTTTAAGGTTTGGTTTCCAACCACAATATTGACACGGGAAAAATTTTATTACAACTGAAAGCATGCAAGCTCGTGAGTGTTGCTGGAGGGTTTCAGCCGCAAGCACGTATATTCTGTGTGTGATTCGAAACTAGGGGTTGGTTTTTCAGTAGACTTCAATTGACCAAAAAAATTATAATTTTATCAAAGATAGTGACAGTTGATCACAATTAGTGAGAGTTGACCATAGAATTCAAAAAATGATCATAGATAGTGATAGTAAACTGCATGCTTCTAAATCAGGTTTTTTCTTATTGGAATTTTTGGTTCATCTCATGGATGTTGTTTAGTTGATTTTCTTGGATAGTTTTTTGGTTGTAGATATGGATCATTATACTCTCTCTTTGTTGATGACAATCTAATAAGAATAATAATTTAAAAGGGTTTTCCCCTTTGTGGGGTTTTCCCTAGTCTCCGACCAAACTTGGTGTCTCTATATGTGAATGCTTTTCTTCTATTGTCCCTTTATGTTCGCCTGCATTGTTGATGATATTTTTCTTTCTAGGTAATTGCATATTTTTTCGAATAATTTTATAATGTTTTTAGGTGGATTCAATGTGTAAATAATCAATTGAAATTATCTAAAGAAAAGAAATATATATATATCCCTGATAAAAACAAACATTACATATGATATAGTTTCACCTTCCAATTTGGTCAGACAAGCTCACTCCAAGAGTTTTCTCATGCATAGGTCGTCCTGCATCATCATTTCTCCCATCATCGACCATCATTGTAGACTAGAGAGAGAAAATTTACCATGGTGGGTTGGAGTAGTTTTCATACCAATGTACAAAGCCTATCATACACATGAGATTTAACTGAATGCACCTTTAGTTAGGAGGGAAGAGCACATATGATAAGAATCAATGGTTGGCTGGGTGGATTAATTTCCAAATCGTTTCATAATTGTTTGAAGGGGATGACATTTTCCTCCCCTTAAAATAATTTTTATTTAAAAATAATGAATTTATTATGAAGCTCGTTAAGAGAATTATTAAGGAATGGGGGCCTCTAAGATTGACCCATTTTCAACTATAGTTCTTGGAAATAAACGAATTTCCTAAATTTCCATAGATTGTTTATGGACTTATGCTCTCTAAAAATGTGGATTAAGGATATAAACCTATCAAGGGAGGATATATAGAGCTTAATAATCCTAGATAAAATTTATGCAAGTGCCAAATTTGTAGGAATAGTATTCAAAATAATATGTTGTATTATATTATGGGTGTCCCATATTACTGTTAGAGAACTAATTCTCCTATCATGTCTTGAGAGAATGAAAAATATCTCCATATAAATAACGGGTGCATCTCTCTCTCTCCTATCAATTAATCATGTTCCAATACAAAATCATAGTCATCTAGTTGTACATATTGAATTCAATATTCCCATTCCAGTCTCATATCTGAATGGATACATCCCTAACTGTTACAAGTACTCTCATATCCTCGAAGCTTCCTTCTTTGAAGAAAATGTGGGTTGGTACGATACACAAACACAATTATCTCATTGTGTCTTCCCTCGTAGAGTTGTGAGTTGCACCACTATATACCACAACAATCCACTTACTCCCTACAACATCCACACTCACAAATTTTAGATATTTTTAGCTCAGGTCATGATTTCGAATGGCCTTCTTAGCAGAAGTTTTCCCCCAAACCTACATCACTCCCATAGATTTTTTTTCTTCTTGCTCCATAGTATCAAACTTATGGTTCAATTGAAAATTCTTCATTGTATGATCATTCACTATGATCCAACATGAAATAGGTTTCTTCTCTTCCCCTTTCCTGTCTTGCATCAGTCCATCTTATTTTTAAGGCTTCCATTTTCCTTTCATCCTTGTTCTTGCCCTTTACACTATCATGCTCTCTTCCTTATGTATTCCCTTAACTCCATAAATCCAAAATCTTATATGGTCTAGTTATAGTTACTGCAAGAGGCTACACATTCTACCTTATAATTTTAATATGTTCCCATGGCCACAATCCAACCATAAAATTGAACAATTGACACTCCTCAGGCATATCCTTAATATCAAAAATGATCTCTAAACATTATTTGAGGTAGCTTTGAATGAATCCTATATATTTTTTATCCCTCAAACTATTCCTTACAACACATCATTGATTTCCTAGTCCAAACTGCATATAAAAAGTTTCCTTCAATTCTACCCATGTACTGATATTGTCAGCAATGTGACCCATTTCCAGGTCTTCCATCCTGGATCTCCACCATATTTTTATTGTCCCTATCAAATATGTAGCAATATTTCAGTTATCACAAAATCGGACTTGATGGGCTGCTCATCAAGTAAACATTTTGTAAATGTTTCAAACCAATATTTTGGCTGAGGCTTAGCCTCCTCAACTTGAGAGGGCTCTCTCAAAAGTTGATGATTTTTGATAAATAAGTAGATGGCTAACTCTAAGGTAAAACATGTATATGATATAACTGGTTGTAAATCACATTATCAAACATTCATTGGGCTATGGAGTCAAGGTAACTTCAACAAAAACATCACAGTCTATCTAGCATGGAAGCCAAGGCATTTGGAGTTCAAATCAGGGAGTAAAACATATAGAACATTGAAACACACAGTCAGTTTATATATGAAGGAAGTTAGAGAATTATGAATGAATTCTAAGTATCATAAACAAACACCACTGCAGATAGAAATATTGAATAATTCCAATAGAACAATAATGGACAAGAACTCCTCATGAATCTTGAGTTGTCTAAACAAAACTCTGTATTAAGCTGAAAAAAAAACCATTACATACAAAACACAGTCTTTTCTAATAAAAATGTCCAACCTCTTGGATTTCGATCTTATTATCTTTATAGAACATTTACAAAATAGGATTCCTTCTTCTCCACAAGATACATCGAACTCATAGAGTTTGACACCTTTCCTAATCATAAACATGCTATTTATTACAAATTGACAGCTATAATCCTAATGAAAATTCCTATTTCTGATAGGACTAAAACTCTTTAATACCCTAACAACCTTATCTAATATTTATTACATCTTTTGCCACCTACAATCCCATGAAGCCGAATTTTGATGATGATCTTTAACTTGATGTGGCCATGGTGTTGATGATAATGTTCTCCTAAAATCTAGGAAACATGTCTTCCTATTTTTTAGGCCCTTTGATTCCCTTATATTTTTTGAGCACTTTTACCATTAATGAATCATGTCTACATTTCTCTTGTTGCCAAATATTACACCATATGTCTTAAATTCTCCAGCTGTGCAGAATCTAAACTTCAAACAATGCAAAAAAAAGGTAAGAATAAACTTGCGCTATGAAAGCAGCACAGTTTCGTAGCTCAGTGTTTAGCTCCCTTTCTAATCTGCTTTTAATATGTTTTCTTCGGGGAAGCCTTCATTTTCCATTAACACACTTCCACCAGCAATTTCAAAACAAAATTCACCAAAATTACCTCAAAATTTGATATCAAAATATGATATAAGACTGCTTCAGCAATTCCGTAGCGCATTTCATCATATTTGCACTATCTGCACTACGAAACTGTTGTGTAAGCAGTTTTGTCAAAACTGTCTTCAAAATGTATACTTTGGAGATACTTAAACTTTAAGGGTATTGGTATTATTTCAAAAACACAACAATATGACCCTAAAAACATAATCTTCATCAAAATTTACCTTCATTTTGATCAGAGATTGTCTTGTGGATTTATCATTCTGTTTCAATGCCTTTTTAACTTTTCTTGAGACCTTGTCAATTGTATCTCTAGATCTTCCACCTATATTCTTAACCTTCTGTTGCTAGCTCTCAAATGAGTGTTGATCACTCTTACAAACGTTGCCTCCTTAATGGCTAGGATTGTCCATCTGAAGAATTGTTCTTCACTGCTTGGTATTTCTTATTTGGAGACTATTTGACCTTCCCAAAAAGCTTTCATCTTATTAAATTATGTTTTCTCAATGACATGTTTTCTAGCTTTTTATTCAACTTCACAATCTCATGGTTTTTTGATCTTAACTCCTTCTCCACGATTTTATACTTGGTCATTTCTTCAGGTGTTGTGATTACTCTTTTTTCTGCATGTTCTGCTACAGGTGAGGAAATATCAACTATATTTTCAAGAACAATAGTTGCTTCATTGGTTTCTTCAAC
The DNA here is from genome assembly GCA_034641835.2 of Pinus albicaulis. Taxonomy (NCBI): domain Eukaryota; kingdom Viridiplantae; phylum Streptophyta; class Pinopsida; order Pinales; family Pinaceae; genus Pinus; species Pinus albicaulis. The sequence continues at coordinate 1,009,813,390 of CM076575.1, read as the reverse complement.
TTCTGCATTAAGTTCCTTGAGCCTTTTATAATGTCTAGTTACAGGCTTCCTAGCTTGGAAAAAAATGTTGCATCTTCACCCTTAAACTCTAGCTTCTTTGTTGATTTCACCTTTTTCTATTTTCTTTCATTTATTCCTATGAATTCAGCTTGCACTATAGGTGATTCTTCTATGTCTACTGCATGCAATATGTCATCCAATTTTCCTTTCAATCCTAGGCTGTCATTTGATCCTGAAGCTACTGTCTTTCCTTTTGATGTTGCAGCTTGGCTCCTTGTAATTCTCTGAACTATTTTCTTACCAAATGTTTGTTTTTGTTTAGCTTCCTTGGTACTTTATAACCCTTGTTTTGCAGGTGAAGGAGTTTCTGTAATAATCACAAGTGTTCTTTCTACCTTATCTTTCACTTGTTTCCTTGGCTTCAATTTCACAAACCTCCTTGTCCTTATATCTACTGGTTGACTGGATTCTGCTGATGGTGATGGATTTTCCTTTGCCTTGGGGTTTTTAGCAGGGGTTAGAACTTCCATTTAAAATCCACTTATAAAAATAAAAGAAGACCAGTCCCCACTAATCTTCTGGAGCTCATTCAAGACCAACAGTTTAATTAAACCATGGTGAAACAGAGATGTTTCACAACCCTCGGATTTTACTTGAACTTTATCAGCCATTTTGGAAATGCTTCTATATATGAAAAATGGTAAATCTAGTGATATCATACCTGTGAAATGTAATAGGAGTTTGAAATGATAGGTGTAGACTTTGTGGTACCTGTCTTCGCATGTGAAATATCTTTGGATTTTGAACAATAGTTTGGGATAACTATCCTTAATACAATTTCTAGGAACTACACTGTTCAAGTCCATCTCTCCATATTTTGGCTTCATAAATATATTTCATGCCTCCATATCGAATCTAAAACCCTTAAACCAATTTTCCTATCCTCTAGGTATTTCAGTCACTAGAGTTATGGTTTCAGGTGTCACTGACATGTTTAACATTCCAACCTTTGTATTTGTCCCACTGAAATGTGATGAAAACTATTTGGATACCTGAGTATGTCCACCTTGCAACTTTTCATAGAACTTTAAACAACCTGCTTTACTAAAAGCATCCATGACTATTTGATCTTCAACTAAAACTTTTGTCCTTTCAGGTTCAGATCTCAAACAATGTCCTCCTCTGTGGTTCTTTTTCTCCTCAGCCATGCTTGTTTCAGAAAAACTCTGTTGGCTTCCCTCGAAATTTATAAAACAACCTCTCTTGATTTAATTTCGTAGCCTCGCTTGATTATGTATGAAAATAGCCTTGGTATAGAACAACCACATGCTTAACTCTAATACTTTAGAGTTTGAAACAGATATGCTTCACAGTTTAGTATGAGCAAATGTAGCCTGGAATGACTGAAACAGATAACACTTTTCGAATTTCAAATCCCATTTACCAATATGAAACGCCTACTATGATAATAATGGATATGAATGGTTAAGTACTTCGAATATGACCTCTAACTGACTCACCATGATGTTACCCCATCATTACCTAATGGATTTCTGACAAATTCTGGGTTTTTGACATGAACTTTTAATAATTTGCGCTTTCGTAGCACACATAGTGTATTTTTCGCACTTTGTACTACGAAAGTAGCAGCGCTTTCGTAGTGCAAAACCCATTTTCTGAACTAACCGCGCTACGAAATTATTGTTTTGTGGCTAATTGCAGGAATTTCATCCGAAACCTAATGACATGATCTCTAAGTGAATGATAAGACTTTTTAATCATGGAATGAGACTAAAAGATTTATTTGAAATTGAAAACTGACCTTTGAGACTTCTAAATCTATGACCTTACCTTTATCAAGACTAAAGTGACTCAAGACCTACTTGAAACCATGACCAAAATAGTGTAAACTTACAGAGTTTAGAAAAAAAAATTATGGTGATAACAAGTTCCCACTTTCGCTTCATGTGAGCATGCACTCATCTAACTCAAATACTACTCCATGTCCCAACAAAAGTTGCATAGTACTTTTTCACTCATAGTACCATCATATGCATTTGGTTCTTTTGCCTTTACCCTTATGAAAGTGTTGGAATAATTCTTCCCAAAAACCTTTTTCAATAATGCAATCGTCTATTACTGCTCACTAACCAAATCGATAAGATCATTCAATCTCTTTGATTCAATCTATTTGTTCTCCATAAATATCGATTTTATCAATCAACTAAGATATAATTCTATATAATCCTATTTAGCGGAAAAATCTTATCTTGATAACATGATATATCTCCCTAGACTTGGAAACCAATTCTAGAAATAAACAAAAAAAACATATGAAAACATTCCATAATTTGTTATTAAATCATAGATGTACATGGGATCCAAAGCTCATACCTTTTTCTTAAATGCTTGATGATGATCCTTGTTGTTGTCCCTTGTAGCTTTAGTCTCATTCCAAATGCTCCAAGAAGTGGTCTACAAAGATAGAAACAAACAAATGATCAAAGCATATAATACACCATTGATATAATAATAAACTATGTAAGTGATCAAGGAATCTTACAATAAACATCATGACAAATGTATATGGGAAAAAATGATATATTTGTATTAAGAATGGAGAAAATTAGAGTTAAAAATAGGCATTGATGTTGGAATCCTCCTTCCAATGATCCTCAATTCAAACCCTTGCAATCAGAAACACTAGAATTTATACTTGGACAACATGGAAGTATAGTTCAAAAGTCATAAATGGAAACCATGTTTTATTTGAATACATTTCACCTATAGGGAAAGTGTGGAATTAGATGAGATCTGTGAAGGAATGGGTGAGATCCACAAGGGAGGAAATGAGATCCATAATGGAAGGAAAGTGGTATAGAATAGAAGGAGCTCAAACAAAATCTCCATCGCTTTGGAATAGATACCATTCTCGAGTCTTCTAGAATAGGAATCTTCTTTTAATTTTTTAATATTTACCTCTATAAGAATACCATCACGCCTTTAAGAAAGAAAAACCATGATGACATCGCTTTGTGTTTACTTTGCAACATGAGACATCATTGGTTGCGAACTGAGGAGCCGTGATGATCAAAACAATTACGGTTTTTTAAGTTCTTAATTTACGATTATTATACTTCATGGAGAGATATTTCTTCCATCTTTCTTGGGGACTCATGACAATAGTTCATTGGATAATTAAAGATCTTTATTTGGCATCATTTGCATGGATGTGATAAATTTATGTGTAACATATCAGCCCCTAAAGTACAAAGTCAGGAAATGTATGATTGTTGAAATGTTTTATCATGCAAAGGTTGGAATCAAGGAGTAACACGTTGGAGACATGCAAGTGAACAAACAATGAATTATATTATGTTATCACCAAAAAATTATCTCGTAGCCATTTCTAACTAGGAGGATCGAAATACACCACGTAAGTTTAATTCTACCACTGTAAAATCACTTTCACTATAGGAAATAATTAAATTGACCAATTTTATTAAGTTGTTTCTGATTAAAATTAAAAAAACCCATGAGAATAATTAAATAAACCATTATTTATTTAATTTTCTCTAGGAATAATTATTAAATCATTGTTTGATAATTATTAATTGTTGCATTTGACTAAATCACCTAGGAGTAATTAAATAAATAACTATTTATTTAATTTTCTTTAACTCCATTCTTGGAATAATTGTTAAATCACTATTTAATAATTAAAGCATGTTCACACCTTTCTTATTATTCACGAAATAATTAATAAATCATTTTGTTTGTTAATTATTTCTAAACAGATATATTTGACCATTTTGAATATATTCTCCCTCTCCAAAAATATAATAAAGTATTCCTAATGGTTAGATCTAGATTTTGGTCAATAATATTTTATTATACTCCATTTTTTAGATCAACTCAATACATTATAAATAAGAGGTTTTTTCATTCATTCTCGATCGTGATTATTATCATCGTCACCATTATCATCTCCATAATTTTGAGTCCCCACTAGATTTATACACATTGTTTGGACTTTTACATATTGAGAGATGAATATCTAGTACTGAAGCATCAAGGACATCAAAGGACCCATCCCATGGATGTAGATTTATGACCCTTTTATAAATCTCCTTCACCAGGTACTATTAAAAGATCTATTCTTTCAAATTATTTTCCATAATTAGTTTATTACATCGGATTTATTTTGTTTTTTTATCATTTTAGATCACATACATCTATTTTTTTTCATGTTTTTCTCACATTATTATTACATATCTGAAGTATAAGAAACCAAAATTGTTGTTAGGGTCGCTAATCACATGTAACTTAAGTGATATTTTGGTACACCTTCCAATAAATTTCATACTAATACAGTACAATATCATCGTATGATCATCACTGAGGTAGGCATTCCCATACTCAAAGTACCAGTATTTCAAAAGTAAACCATAAAAATAAGAAAATATCCATATCAAGATGAGGTCATCACCACCTGATATAAATCATGGATCCATGCTACAATCATGGGTACTCTAAACTCCACGCAACCTGGACATATCAGGTAAGATCCAAGGTCTTCATCTCTATCTATTTGTAGTATGAATCTATCCATGTGAATGAATGTCTTGAAGTCAAACATGGTAGAAACCATCTGATTACCAACCAATAATGAGGACCATTAACAGGAGTGATAAAAACCACCAATAGTTACAATGGCTGTCAAGATAATCTAGAATATTCTATGAGGTATGAATAAATAATTTGAACTCAAACATCCATAGAATCATCCGACCAAAGGTCAATGATGAGGACCTGTCACCAAAGGCAAGGAAACCTTCCAGTGAGGCATGCACGCTCCAAGGTACTAAAAGGGTGTTTCTATATCAACTTCCTAGATGATTTTTTGAAGTGGATAGGAAGTGGTCCATCGCAGGAGTGCCTATGACATGAAACAAATTTCAAGTTTTCAAGAAAAAATTAGGAGTGATTTAGGAATGACTTGGGGATGGATGACAGGATAGAAGGTTTTAAAGACGACAAAGTGATTTTAGCTAAGGTTGAACTTATTTTGAACATATTGGAAACACAAAAATTGAATTGGAAAAATTTAACACAAAGTAGGAGCCAAGACCAATATGAATACTTTCACTAAGGTATGATCAAATGTGATACAAATGGATTTCCTAAATTTGGAAAAAAAAGTGACAGAGTGTGATGTTCAAGAGCAACATACTGCCTTTTAAACTACAAAAATGAATACTTATTTCTCATTTTCCCCACCATTATTGGCAAAAACCTCTTTATTTTTACACAAGCTTGAGGACGATCACATACTCTTATCATATAAGCTCATCCTTTAGATGAGTCCTTAGGAGTATTTTTAACGAACCCTAGGAAGGAGTGGTTTGGTCCAATAATGATTAATGAGTCCTAGATTTTTTAAGTTTTACGAGTCCAATAAATGGATAAATCAATGTCATTTTTATATTTAGAGAGTTTGAAAATGCATAGGAAGGAAACTCAAACATGCCCTTTTTCTTTTAAGTTTAACAAGTCTGAAAAAAGGATAAAAGATAACGCGTTCACTTCTTTCAAAGTAAAATTTTAACATGCTTGGAGAAAGTAAAGCTCGGTGAGTTTTCATATTTAAGGAGTCTGAAAAGAACATAAAGAAGACTCTAAGGGTGTTATTTTTCATAAATTTAGTCTCCTAGGGCTGAAAAATGATAAAAAAAGTACAAAGGAGAACTCTTCTAATCATGAATGACTAGAGTATACATTTTTTATGATTAGCCTAACCGATCTGAAAAATGGGTAAACTTACACCAAACAAATTCCACTTCAAATATTTTTAATGAGTGTGAAATGAAACAAGTTCACTTAGAAAAATTTTCATGTTTAGGGAGTTTGAAAAGAGCTTAAATAAAAATCCACAAAGTTCTCTTTTCATATAGATTTTGCGAGTCCAAAAAAAGTGATACAAGTATCTTCGGTAACTTATTACCATGTATTTACGAGCGTGAGAAGGAACAATATTTAAATAGGGAAAAAACTATGCCTAAGAAATATTCCATGCCCCCAACGTAATGGCCTAGGCTAGTGGCTTAATTCTAGCATGATGAATAGAGTAATATGCCCCCGAAACTTTATAGAGGGAGATATATTTCATTTTTTTAACGAGATTGACACAGGAAAGGAATTATGTTCATGTGACCTGTTTCATTTTTTAATGAGCTTGCCACATAAAATAAATTATTCTCGTGGTGCCTTGTTTCATTTTTTAATGACCTTAACACATGAAAAGAACTATGATCATAGACCTTGATCATGGCTTCCAAGAGGAAAAATATATGGAAATAATGCATTCCAAGGGACACACCTCAATCATGGCTTCCATGAGGTCTTCATCAAATGTAATAACAATTCTCTGGAAGGAATACATGTCAAGGTACTCAATAGGGATAGGAACACCAAGCTCCAATTTCCCCACTGAAGGGTGTTAGGGATCTGTAATTTTAGCAGAATGGTGAGACTAAAACTACAGAAACAACATCATTTCAACCAACTTTGGGATTCTAGGATCTAGCCCTCCTGAATCCGGAGAGGGATCTCTCCAATAAGAGCAAATATGGATTTGTCTTTGAAGTTTGTGGTAATGATATTAGGATAGTTATGAAGGCCAAGGTTTTTGTTTGTTTTTGGATGGTTGATTATGAATACTGATTTGAGGGGAAAGTTCTAAGTGCAAAGAGTTTCAAAGGTGACAAGTTGCAAGTGGATAGAACAGCTAGGTTAAAATATAGATATAACGTTGGTTTTTAGTCCATTGGGCTATGGATTCATAAAAGGATTTAATTGAACAACAACATCAAGAGTGATCCAAGGGGCAAGTCATCTATGTCACAAGATCATTGAGATTGAAATGATGGGATGGAAACAATAAAGTGTTGGATGGGTGGAAACTGATAATAATTTCACAAGGGATTTATAGTCAGTCCGAACAAGAAAAAGCCTCTTAAGTAACTGTTTAAAACCAACCAAGTGCAGGGCTAACCATTGACTTCTTGGGAAAGTTTGTATTAAAGCAGCTTAATTGAAAAACAATCCAGTAATCCACATAATTACCTTCAGAAAGTATGAAAACACATAAGAGAAAACAAAGTGTAACTTAAGATCAGATAAAGTACTTGTAAACCTAGTCTGCTTTCAGCCAACACCAAAGGAAACTTTCAGAATCTGCCTTTGGAGAATAGGAGCTAGAAACAGGACAAACCATCACTTTCTAGTCTAACTTTAATAGGCAAATAAGGAAAATAACTTTCAAGAGCAATGTTTAAAGTAAACAGTAGGATGAGGGAACTCCATCATTCCTAACTACTTAAACTGTATTGAATCATTCTTAAACAAACAAATAAGAGGAAAACATTAAGATAAATATTTTCAGTTAGAGAAGGGAATTGATAAACTGTAAATCCTAACTCTGTAAATGTTGTTCTTTATCAGAGAATAGTGAACAATATGGCATACATAGAAGGAAAAACAAATAACGAAGAAAGGGCACTTCACCAGTAATATAGACCAGGATCCCAAAAAACAGCTTGTTATTGATGTCAAACCAGTTACAGTCTTCAAGTCCAGTGTTTCAGTTCATCAATCATCTTCACTATTTAGCCTAAATTATCTATTACGAACAGAGCTTCAAGGGCTAGTGAATAATATTTACAATCAGAAGTTTCAGGCTCAATTACATAACAATGCTCAGCAACATGGTCAACCAACAATTGCTCATCTTCTACTGAGGTATTTATAGAAGAATGAGGAGGTGAGAACTAAAAAAAGATCTCAAATATCATTAATACAGATTAAATGACTTCCCGGCCTTTTAAGGGGCTCGATGGAGAAGTTTATAGGTGGACTACTGTATTAATGTTTTACAATTATGAATTTAAACTCGGTGGGAGCCTTATTTGACTTTGAGGCTCTGTGTGCTGTGTGGAGTAACTCTGCAGATATTTTATTCATTAATTTCTTTGCAGAAGAACTCTCTAGCTATGCTTGAGACAAATATATGATTTAAAACAATAAATTCAGCCTTTGTTTGAAAGGTTTGAGGCAACAGGTGGCTTTGTGGTAGCTGAGGAATCGATTTGCCTCAAATGCAGCGATGGAGTTCTTTTCTGCCTGATAGATATTCTTGATTTTCTATTAATTCTGTTTTAATTTGGGGGATTAGTCTTTTGATATTCAATCTTAGCCATAATCCCCAAATTTGTCTTCAATCTTCATTCTGTCGTGCTTTGTCTTCAACAACTGATACTCTTTAACATCTTGTTTTAAACATAGTGTCTTGTCAATGTGTAGAGTTGTGCTGGGCTTTAAAGGTATCAATGCTCATAGAGCATTGACAAACAATGAATAGAGCCTGGCGGACGCTCCTTTTTAATAGCTTAAAGGCGCAGGAAATGTCTTTCCCAGCCTTCGGCTTTCCTTCATTATTTCAATAGAAAACCATTAAAACACCTGCAAAACACAAAGACAAATTAAGAAATCCTGCAGAATTAGGTTTAAACTGCTTCAGATGGCGAGAGTGGAGCATAGCCGTTGGATCTAGACACATGGACAGTCCAGATCAAATCAGGAGTTTGCAATCGGCGGGAGGAGAAAGGGGTGCGATGAAAATCTCCGATGCGATTGCGTGATCGGGAGGGCGGAAGCGATTGGGTGATGGCCGTTGATCTAAGGGCGAGATCAACGGTGGAGAATGAATCGGGTGACTGACCGATTGGAGGGACAAATAAAATGCGTGCGATTTGAAAAAAGCGATGCGACGAAGTGCAGACCGTCGATCTAAGGAGTAGATCAACGGTGATGAACGAATTGGGGGACTGGCCGATCGGAGGGGGAAAACAAAGCATGCGATGTAACTTTGTGATGCGATTTGAAATCGCCGATGCAAAGGAGCGATGGCTATTTCATCGGCTTTCAATCAACGGCGGGGATTAGTTCTAAGAATGAACCGGCAGAAAACCATTTTAATATATGAAAACCTAAAAAATGAAATAAAACAAAGGTTTTTATGCTTTGGGGGCGAAAAAATATGTATAAAGCTGATAGGTGCCCGACTGTGGGACCTTTGGTCTTTATGAAAAGTTATATGACTCGGGGTTTATATAATACAAAGGGGCTAATCGCAATCGGGCCATCAAGCCCGATCTTTTTAATCTAACCATTGGAAAAATGCGATGCAATCCAGCGCTTGGGACTTTGACACTCGGTCGTAGGCATAAGTCATATGAAACGAAGGCGGGGGGAAGTTTTAACACACAAGACCCAATCGCATCGGAAATTTGATGCGGGTCTTTCAATCTAACCATTGTGAAAACTCCGATTGCGATTGCGCGATCGGTCTTTCAATCAACCCATTGAAATATTTCAACATGTGACTTGGAATTTTTAGTTAAAAATTTTGAAAAGTGGGTTTCTAGATTTTACAAAGGAAAAATGGATTGGGCATGAAGTATTTACAAGGTTTAAGTGTCGAGTCGGGCCCACGTTTTAATATAAAAATGACAGTGCAATCGAGGATTTTTTCAATATAAAGGCTGATCGCATCGGAACTTTGGATGATGGCAAAAGACTTGCACACTTTGGATTTGTGCGATGCGATAAGCGCCGGGAGGGCTTAGCTCCTAGTTTTCGGGTAAGGGTCATGTGGGGGGAAGTGATTAGGACTTAGCCCAAAGGGGCTTAGGTCCATAGTAATAAAACTTTGTTTTTATGAAAATTTCATAGTTTTTCAATGGGAATGGGGGTTCCGAAATAGTTAAAAAGTGAGTTTTTAACTATGGAAAGAGGGTTTTCATGAAGGGAAGAAAGGAAAAAATGGAAAAATAGAGGAAATTTATGAAGAAAAGGGGAAGCAAATGAAGGTAAATTTTGAAAGAAGGGAAGGGGAAAAAATGATGATTTTGCAGCAGTTTCTTCTCATGATTTCAGCAGAATTTCTGAGTACGAAAATGGGAATAGTAACTGAAGATTTTGGACAGAGGCATGAGGCCTTCAAGGAGTATTCAAGAGCCAACAATTTTTTAGTGATAAAATTTGTTCCTTGGAGGCTCAAAAAGTCTTAGCCACCTTTTGGTATAACAAATATTATAGGTGGCTAACAGTGGCTCCACTTGGCGATGATGCCTTCTTGAAGGCATCAAGAAATTCATACTTGCTTTCTCTGGGAGGCTGACCTGTGCCGCATCCATTATTCTTTCTGGGAGGCATACCTATGCCTGATCCATTGGGCTGCTCTTCCTTTGCTGGGATGATATTGCTCTGAAAAGCAATTTAACAGCCATAAAAACAATGGATCTTTCATCAATCAAGCTTTCTACCTACCCAATCCTACTTTATCTAACATTTTTTCTTCATTAGAGTGCACTTGGATTGGAAAACTCTTTTCACAACATTTTTATTCTTTTGAAAACAAGAAATATAATCTATTTCTACTCCTTATTTCTCCCTGAACTTAGATTAAACAGTTGAGTTCAGATGCTTCTCTACTTAATCTATCATCTGTCGGGATTAAACTGTCCAACAGATTTTTATTCTCTAATTTTTAGAACAGAAATTTAAAAGCATTCAAGTCAGGTTTAAACAGAATAAATTGATGCTGATCTATGGCATGAAACAAGCTGCACATAGACATTTATTTTGTATAAAAATTAAATCAAAATGGAAGGCTTAAGATCTGAAAATTCACGCACTTCCTTCACTCTTTTACAGCTCTGTCTTGACTCACTCTTGAGTTGTTTTTCATGTTTTCTGGTCTAGATTTTGAGCTGATTAGAACCATATTTACACCTTTTGACTCAGTAAATAAAACAGATTTGAGTCATCTCTTGCTTGGAAACTTAGGTTCAGGTTTTGAACATGTTTGAACCTTTCATTTCTATCCTAATCTACCTACTGATAAACCAAGATTAAACAGTTTGGCAAATCAATTTCACTATCCTATCAGCAGTAAATTCAAAAGCTCATTAGTCAAGGTTAGGCTGTTTGACTAACTAGAAGTGTGTTTAGTAGGAGTGGCATTTAAGCTTGCACACTTTCAGATTTGTTTCTCTCTTTTGGTATGGGGTTGTACCTTTATTGTTTTATCAATCAGCCCTCTTTTCTTTCTTTCACTGTTTTTGTATTTTTGATTTTTCTAACTTTGAATGCAATGGTGGATGAGATATTTATAATGGAAAAAAGATAAAAAAGGCTTCAAAAAATTTCATGGATCAAGATAAGTAATGCTTGAGCATCCTTCCATTGACAGGACCTCCAAACAATTCTGCTCCATTCAACTCCTGCAAGAAAAATGCATTGTTACCAGCAGCTGAATGAATTGAGTAAGGGCCAAGCCATAAGTTGTCAAACTTCCCATGCTTGCCCTTATCTTCCCTCCTTGAGTCCCACTTTAAAACTTTGTCTCCAATCTTGAAATTGCTGGCCTTTGTTCTTCTGTCAAAAATCCTTTTAATGTTGTCTTGTTTCTGCAATACTTTGTCATAAACTTCCTCTCTGGTTTGTTGAAGATGAATGGTCTGATTTATTCTTCTGATCATGTCATTATCTTCAGTTTGCAATTCTTGAATCAACTTCATTACTGGTACACCAAGGCTGTTTGGAAAAATTGCATCAATACCATACACGAGCTGAAAAGGTGACATGCCAATAGATTTCTTCAAAGTTAATCTGTCAGCCCAAAGTGCATGAACCAGCTTTGTGTGCCAAGACTTTTTTTTGTCCTCCAAAAGTTTCTTGATTATGTTCACTAGAATTTTGTTTGAGGATTCTGCAAGTCCATTACCTTGAGGGTAATAGGCCGTGGAATGCCCCAAAGTTATCTGATATCTATGACAGAGCTCAACCATCTTCTTTGATCCAAATGTTGTTGCATTATCAGTGATGATATTGGTAGGACAGCCAAATCTGGAGAGAATGTTAGTCTCCATAAATTTTATAATAACTGAATCATTGGCCTGTCTACAAGGTATGGCTTCTATCCACTTAGTGAAATAGTCTGTGGCAGTGAGAATCCATCTATGCTAGGCAGAAGATGAGGGATGGATATCTCCTATGAAGTCAAGTCCCCACTGTTGAAATGGGGCTTCAACATTGATTGGATGCAGAGGTAGGGGCATTAGTTTTCTTTTTCCTTCAAAAATTTGACATTTATGATAGGAAATGATCATCTTGTGGATATCAGGAAAAAGAGTAGGCCAATAGAAACCAGCCCTCAAAATTTTGTTGGTTGTTGTCTTCCAGTACAAATGGCCTCCACACTCTCCTTCATGGAACTCATGCTTACCCTTCTCTGCATCAAACTCAGGAAAACATTTAAGCAATAGACCACTTGCATTTTTCCAATAAATATATCTATATATAATGCAATAGTTTACAGCTTTCAATTTAAGGAATCTTGCCTTTGTTTTTGTCAAACTAGGAGGTGTATTCAATTTAAGAAAAACATAAATAATATCATCATACCAAGGAGAATTCATAAAATGATCTTCAACTATAGAAGTTGAGAATTCTTCTTGGTCATCCAAAGCATTAATCATATTAATATCAAGAACTTCAAAGTTGGATTCAGCCAAATCTAGCCAGACCTTGGCCTTTGATGAGTTTAGTGGGTTGTATCTCTAAATCATACTCAGGAATAACAGCAATCCACTTACCTCTCTTACCATCTGGGTCCTGTGTTAGAATGTATTTAACAACTGAATTTGGGACAAAGACAATGATGTGCGAGTGAAGGATGTATACTCTAAAGTCTTTCAACACTTTAACCAAAGTAAAAGCTTTCTTTTCCATAATGTTATACTTCAAAGGGGCATCCCTCAAAGCCTTGCTAAAGAATGCAATAGGCTGCTCTTGTCCTTGTGGATTTTTCTATAAAAGGACAGCAGCTATGGTATGCTCCGATGCAAATGAAAAGATATAAAAATATTTTGAAAAATCAGGACTTATTAGAACTGGTGTTTTGGTTAATGCTTGTTTCACCAGCTCAAAAGACTTCCTTGCTTCCAAGGTCCATTTTACCCCTTGCTCCTTCTTCAACATGTTTGTGATATTCCTAAGGATCTCAGCCAAATTGGGGATGAACCTTCTCAAAAAGTTAATCTTTCCAATGAAATATTGCAACTCTTTGATGTTTCAAGGATGAGAGATTTGCAATATGGCCTCAATATTCTTTGGATCTATCTTCATACCCTCTTCAGAAATAATGTGCCCAAGAAGTTTACCTTCTTGGAGACAAAATAGTGTCTTCTTAGGGTTTAAGGATATTCCAAACTTTTTTCATTTCTCGGAAACGTTTCTTAAATGTTCTAAATTTTCTTCATCTATTTTTGAAAATACAGTAACATCATCGAGATAGATAATGATGAAGTAGTCCAGTTCTTCTGAGAAAGCTATGTCCATGGCTCTTTGGAAAGTTGCTCCAACATTCATTAGACCAAAAGGCATTTTCACATACATGAAAGTGCCCCATGGTGTAGTAACGATTGTCTTTAATTGATCCGCAGGGTGAACTAAGATCTAATTGTACCCTGAATAGCCATCAAGCAAAGAAATTCTTTTAGATCCTACCACCCTTTGTAAAATATGATCCATCTTGGGTAAAGGGTAGTTGTCTTTCAATGAAGCTTTGTTTAATTCTCTAAAGTCTATACAAGGCCTGATTTCTCCAATTTTCTTCCAAACAGACACCAGATTATATACCCATTCAGAATATCTAATAGGGAAAATAATACTAGCATCATTCATTTTCATGATATCCTTCTGAACCAGCAATAAATGAACAGGGTTTATTCTGCACAACTTCTGTTTGAATGGTTTTTTGTTCCCCTTGAGGGGAATTTTTTGTTGTATTATTTCAGTGTCATGGGATTTAAGATCTTCGTAACTCCAGGAAAAAACATCATAAAACTCTTTAAACATCTCAATATATTTAAGTTTAATGTGAGATGGTAAAGTCTTAGACAGTTTAATCATCATAGGTTTAAGTTCACTGCCTATATTGCACTCTTCTACCTCAGTCTCTACAAGTTCTAGTTTTGGTTTATTTACCACATCATTAAAATCGAACAACTCTTCTAAAGGAGCCAGACCTTTAGGCAAACTTTCATCTTTAGAATGCAGAGTTTCTAACTCCTCTGTTTTGGATTCTGCATTCATTTCTATTTCGCTTTTAAGTTTTTTGACAACAGATTTATATCAGCAAGTTTAGGAGACTGTTCTTCTTCATCAAGAAAATTTTCTTCCTTGCAGTCTATTTCATAGTCTGAGTCCGAACTGTTTAGCTCGAATTTATTTTTGAATTGCATGAAGTCTTCTATTTGTTTGTCATTGTCAAACACCTGCCAATATTTCTCATTATCAGGCACAGCTGGTCTGAATTTTATCTGAGTTGTGCAGTCTTTGGTGTTATGTGGCATCAAGCATGTTCTAGCTGCGTAGGCTAAGCTGTGAGCCGCAATTTTTTTCTTTCTTGGGACAAAAACCAATTGGGACTCTTCAAAAGTTTCCAAAAGGTCCATGACATCATTTCGGTAGGCCCGAATTCTGGGATGATGAGAGTTATACTCCCCGTTAACTTTCCTAATGATTAACTCTAAATCCCCATGAACTTTAATTCTTTGGGCTCCTATCTTTTTTAACAAATGTAAGCCTAAAAGTAGGGACTCATACTCGGCTATGTTATTGGAACACTGAAAGTTTAGTTTACAGGAAATGTTTTCTATGTGATTGTTTTCAGTATTAGTAATCCAAACACCTGCGCCTGTGTTAGTTTTAGTGCAGGATCCATCAAAAAACATACTCCATAGAGGATTGTTTTTGGTTTCGACTGTTCGGTTACCGTCCTCTTCAACTAACGTTCTCAACATTTGTGGAATGTCAGCACTTAGTCACATTTGTTTTGATTCACCAGGATTTGCGTTCATTTTAGGGTCGTTTTCTTTAGTGTTCGGGTTCAAAAGCGAAGGACGTATGACCTGTAATTCAAGACTCTTATTTAGTTTACTAACGTCTTCCAATGCAGCAAACTGTTTTTTCAATTTTGTGGTACTTACCTCCTCCTCTCTATCGGCCTTTAACTCTGTCAAATTTATTTGTTCATCTAATTTTTCTTCGTTAAAAAGGATAAATGAATCAAGGCCGGTATCTACAGAGTATAAAGGGGAGTTCTGCGGTCTGTCTTGACTTGTAACCATGTATTGCATATGAGACTCCCTGTAAAGTCTTCTATTTTGATTGAAAACAGGGATAGTCGCGTATGTCATGTCCATTTGCATAGTCCCCTATAACTTAGCTCCCCAAGACCTTGATAGTAACATTCCATACTTGGGGGGAACATCGACCACAACAATATCCATAACAAGGCATTTGGCCAGAATCTAGGCTAAATTAACACAGAGGTCTTTGATTAATCCTAAACACCTTACTCTGCTAGAATCAAAGGAGTACATGTCTTTATATGTTCTGGTAATTTCTAAACCAAGGCTCTCCATCACAGCTTTAGGCATTAAATTATGAGAAGCCCCGGAATCATGCATAGCATTGTGTAAAATTTTGTCATGAACATTTAAACTTACATTAAAGGGAGGAACAGGTCCTTCTTGATATTTACCTTCAATCTTTGGACCAAAAATAAGCTCTGGCTGGTCATCATTAAGATTGACTGTATCCCCATTTTCCTCTATATTTAAAGCCTTCAAAATTTGGGTTCTATATACATGTTGGGCAGCTAACTCAGTAAAGGGAACAGAGATCTTGATTTTGGAAATTTCCTGCTCCAGGCTTAAAGGAATTTGGCTTTTAAAAGTGATGGTTTCAGCCTTATTAGCTGTCACTTTATCAGCAATATCAGTTTTTTGATTTGTTTTATTTACACTTGACACAGTCGTTTTCACAGGAGTACTAGCTGAAGTGTTAGTACCACTAAGATCTGCACTCTGTTTTTCATTGTTTTGAGTGCTTTTTCCTTTACCTTTATCATAATTTACAACTACTATTTTGTCCTTCTGTTTGACAACTTTAGGCTTGGTTGTAGTGTTGTTTTGTGAAGATTGGTCAGAGGTTTTGGTGTTGGGAGTTTGTGGACTAGTTTTTCTCCTAAGGTCATATTCTCTTTGAGACTCAATGATGACATTTTCCGTGTCTTGATAATTATTTCCATGATTATCTCTTTTTTCATCATAAGGTGTATATAGACCTCATTTTTTATCATAATGAATCTCAAAATCATCATCCTCTACCCCGAACATGTTGATATCGTCTCCCTCTGTTATCTCATCTGTTTCCTCCACCTCACTTACATAGTTTTGATGAAAGGGAGGAGTGATCTACTGATCATCTTCCCTAGGCCTGTTTGGAGGTTGGTTCCTTCTAACATTCTGATTTTGGTTCTGGTTTCTATTTTGAGGAGAAATTTGGTTTTGATTTTCTTGTGCTCTATTAATTATGCTCATATCTTTCATCATTTCTTCCATCAATTTCTCCATATTTGAGTTTGAAGTAGAAGGTGTGTTTTCCTCTCTAAAAGACACTCTCTTTTCATTTTTCATTCTTGCTCTCTTCTCCATTAAGTTGACTTCCACAGAAAGAGCGCCCCTTTGCATATCTTCAAGAGTTGCAAAATCTCTTTCTCTCAGCTGATAGGCCATCTCAGGGTCAAACCCTTCAGGAAACTTGTTTAACGCTGAGCCTTGTGGAGGTTTTAGTTCTGGGGAAAGCGCATTGTACACACTATTGAATCTAGTGCAGTAAGCTTGCACACTTTCCCCAGTGTTTCTATGGAGGTTCTTGTAATCAGAAAGGACTTGGAGCGGATTCTTCTTTCCCATTTGTTTAAGAACGTTTGATGGAAGCCTTGGAGATCATTAATACTATGGGGGGCTAAACCTTTAAACCATTTTCTTACTTCTCCCCCTAAGCTCTGAGAAAATAACCTAAGCTTGACAGAATCATCATCAATTTCATTTCTGTCAAAGTAGTCATTCATTTTATCTACATGTTGTGATGCAATTGTAGCATTGCTAGCATCATATAATGGAATCTTGGACTGATAGTCCTATGGAATATTGACTAGTGGTACAGGAAGGACTAGGGGAGCATACCATGCAGCCATGATAGGAGGTGGAGGTGGATTTACAAGAGGGACAGTGGACTGAAGTGGAGTGGTTTGGATAGTGGATGCAAGGTGAGTAGAAGTGGATGGACCAGGAATAGACTGCTGAGCTGATCTTGGATGAGAGACACCTAAATTGTGAAGGAAATAAAAATCAAGAGGTGTTGTTTCTCTATTACTAGGCTGCTCACTTGCCTCAAGGGATGAAAGTGAAAATTCAGAGTCTAGTTGAGTTATATCATCAAATGACCTAGTTCTAAATGGATTCACTAAGTCAAGTTGTGATTGTTGTAGAGCTGTAAGATTTTCAAGAACTGAATTTGCTCTCAAGGGTGATCTGAAAATAGTTGATAATTTAATCCTAGGAGACTTCCAAAGGATGCTTTCTGGGTCATCAACTATCTCAGGTGGATCCGGTTCAGGATGGGCTCTAGTGTGAATCTTTCTAGAAGCCACTATGCTATGTTTTCTAGACCTAAATAAACAAGAAAAGTTCAACCAAATATGACAATCTTTGAGAGGTTAACTAATATGTTTGAATTTCAATCCTACAGTCCTCTTACTGAGTTTGAAAGATGTTATAATGATAAGCGTTCTTCCCAGTGGAGTCTTAAGGCTTGTTAAGGATTGTGGAGTCGCCAAGTGGAAGTTTTTAGCTCTTAAGGAGGTAAAAGGTTTTATGGTCCACCACCATGTTTATTGAGAACCAGTCTGAAAAAAATTTAGGTTTTTCTAAGTTATTTTTTAGTTGTATGGTTTTTAAGAATATCCTAAATTTGTTTCAAAACTTAGCTACGGTTATGAGACAAAAAGAGTTTATTCTTATGGCTAAGCTAGCTTATCTTTCAAGGTTAGATAAAGTCTTAAGAGAATCCTAGGTCTTGCCTAGTTTGTCACTGAGTCAAACAAGTTTTACCATGACTACCATGACTTGGTAGTTCTTGAAAAGGCTGCTTTTTACTCTCAAGGTTTTATGAAGTGTTTAAGGGAAATTCCTTCCCCAGCGGAGTCGCCAGAAATGTTAGGGATCTGTAATTTTAGCAGACTGGTGAGACTAAAACTGCAGAAACAACATCATTTCAACCAACTTTGGGATTCTAGGATCTAGCCCTCCTGAATCCGGAGAGGGATCTCTCCAATAAGTGCAAAGGTGGATTTGTCTTTGAAGTTTGTGGTAATGATATTAGGCTAGTTATGAAGGCCAAGGGTTTTGTTTTTTTTTGGATGGTTGAGCATGAATACTGATTTCAGACGAAAGTTCTAAGTGCAAAGAGTTTCAAAGGTGAGAATTTGCAAGTGGATAGAATAGCTAGGTTAAAAGATAGATATAACGTTGGTTTTTAGTCCATTGGGCTATGGAGTCACAATAGGGATTTAATTGAATCACAACATCAAGAGTGATCCAAGGGGCAAGTCATCTATGTCACAAGATCATTGAGATTGAAATGATGGGATGGAAACAATAAAGTGTTGGAGGGGTGGAAACTGATAATAATTTCACAAGGGATTTATAGTCAGTCCGAACATGAAAAAGCCTCTTAAGTAACTGTTTAAAACCAACCAAGTGCAGGGCTAACCATTGACTTCTTGGGCAAGTTTGTATTAAAGCATCTTAATTGAAAAAAAATCCAGTAATCCACATAATTACCTTCAGAAAGTATGAAAACACATAAGAGAAAAAAAAGTGTAACTTAAGATCATATAAAGTACTTTTAAACCTAGTCTGCTTTCAGCCAACACCAAGGGAAACTTTCAGAATCTGCCTTTGGAGAATAGGAGCTAGAAACAGGGCAAACCATCACTTTCTAGTCTAAATTTAATAAGCAAATAAGGAAAATAACTTTCAAAAACAATGTTTAAAGAAAACAGTAGGATGAGGGAACTCCAGCATTCCTAACTGCTTAAACTGTATTGAATCATTCTTAAACAAACAAATAAGAGGAAAACATTAAGATAAATATTTTCAGTTAGAGAAGAGAACTGATAAACTATAAATCCTAACCCTGTAAATGTTGTTCTTTATCAGAGGATAGTGAACAATATGGCATACATAGAAGGAAAAAAAAATAACAAAGAAATGGCACTTCACCAGTAATATAGACCAGGATCCCAAAAAACAGCTTGTTATTGATGTCAAACTAGTTACAGTCTTCAAGTCCAGTGTTTCAGTTCAGCAATCATCTTCACTATTCAGCCTAACTTATCTATTACGAACAGAGCTTCAAGGGCCAGTGAATAATATTTACAATCAGAAGTTTCAGGCTCAATTACATAACAATGCTCAGCAACGTGGTCAACCAACAATTGCTCATCTTCTACTGAGGTATTTATAGAAGAATGAGGAGGTGAGAACTAACAAAAGATCTCAAAGATCATTAATATAGATTAAATGACTTCCCAGCCTTTTGAGGGGCTTGATGGAGAAGTGTACAGGTGGACTACTATATTAATGTTTTACAATTATGAATTTAAACTTGTTGGGGGCCTTATTTGACTTTGAGGCTCTGCATGTGGTGTGGAGTAACTCTGCAGATATTTTATTCATTAAGTTCTTTGCAGAAGAAATCTCTGGCTGTGCTTGATACAAATATCTGATTTAAAACAATAAATTCAGCCTCTCTTTGAAAGGTTTGAGGCAACAGGTGGCTTTGTGGTAGATGAGGAATCAATTTGCCTCAAATGCAACAGTGGAGTTATTTTCTTCTTGATAGATCTTCTTTATTTTCTATTAATTCTATTTTAATTTGGGGGATTAGGCTTTTGATATTCAATCTTAGCCGTAATCCCCAATTTTTTCTTCAGTCTTCATTCTGTCGTGCTTTGTCTTCAACAACTGATACTCTTTAACATCTTGTTTTAAACATAGTGTCTTCTCAATGTGTAGAGCCGTGCTGGGCTTTAAAGGTATCAATGCTAATAGAGCATAAAAAAAAAATGAATAGAGCCTGGCGAACGGTCCTTTTTAATAGCTCAAAGCCATAGGAAATTTATTTCCTAGCCTTTGGCTTTCCTTCATTATTTCAATAGAAAACCATTAAAACACCTGCAAAACACAAAGAAAAATTAAGAAATCCTGCAGAATTAGGTTTAAACTACTTCAGATGGCGAGAGCGGAGTGTAGCCGTTGGATCTGGACACGTGGACGATCCAGATCAAATCAGGAGTTTGCAATTGGTGGGAGGAGAAATGGGTGCGATGAAAATCTCCGATGCGATTGCGCGATTCGGAGGGCGGAAGCGATTAGGCAATGGTCGTTGATCTAAAGGCGAGATCAACGGTGGAGAATGAATCGGGTGACTGACTGATCGGAGGGACAAATAAAATGCGTATGATTTGAAAAAAGTGATGCGACGAAGCGCAGACCATCGATCTAAGGAGTATATCAACGGCGGTGAACGAATCGGAGGACTGGCCGATCGGAGGGGAAAAACAAAGCATGTGATGTAACTTTTCGATGCGATTTTAAATCGCCGATGCGACGGAGTGATGGCTGTTTGATCGGCTTTCTATCAATGGCGGGGATTAGTTCTAAGAATGAACCGGTGAAAAACCCTTTTAATATATGAAAACCCAAAAAATGAAATAAAACAAAGGTTTTTATGCTTCGGGGGCGGAAAAATATGTATAAAGCTGATAGGCACCCGACTGCGGGACCTTTGGTCTTTATGAAAATTTATATGACTCGGGGTTTATATAATACAAAGGGGCTAATCACAATCGGGCCATCGGGCCCTGTCTTTTTAATCTACCCATTGGAAAACTGCGATGCGATCCAGTGCTTGGGACTTTAACACTCAGTCCTAGGCATAAGTCATATGAAACAGAGGCGGGGGGAAGTTTTAACACACAAGACCCAATCTCATCGGAACTTTGATGTGGGTCTTTCAATCTAACCATTGTGAAAACTCCGTTTGCGATTGTGCGATCGGTCTTTCAATCAACCCATTGAAATATTTCAACACGTGACTTGGATTTTTTGGTTAAAACTTTGGAAAAGTGGGTTTAGAGATTTTACAAAGGAAAAATGGATCGGGCATGAAGTATTTACAAGGTTTAAGTGTCGGGTCGGGCCCACGTTTTAATATAAAAATTACAATGCAATCAAGGATTTTCTTAATATAAAGGCTGATCGCATCGGAACTTTGGATGATGGCAAAAGACTTGTGCACTTTGGATTTGTGCAATGCGACAAGCGCCGGGAGGGCTTAGCACCTGGTTTTAGGGTAAGGGGCATGTGGGGGTAAGTGGTTAGGACTTAGCCCAAAGGGGCTTAGGTCCATAGTAATAAAACTTTGTTTTTATGAAAATTTCATAGTTTTTCAATGGGAATGGTGGTTCCGAAATTGTTAAAAAGTGAGTTTTTAACTATGGAAAGAGGGTTTTCATGAAGGGAAGAAAGGAAAACATGGAAAAATAGAGGAAATTTATGAAGAAAGGGGGAAGCAAATGAAGGTCAATTTTTAAAGAAGGGAAGGGGAAAAAATGATGATTTTGCAGCAGTTTCTTCTCATGATTTCAGCAGAATTTCTGAGTACAAAAATGGGAACAGTAACTGAAGATTTTGGATAGAGGCATGAGGCCTTCAAGGAGTCTTCAAGAGACAATAATTTTTTAGTGATAAAATTTGTTCCTTGGAGGCTCAAAAAGTCTTAGCAACCTTTTGGTATAACAAATATTATAGGTGGCTAACAAAGGGTTCACCATGTCAACTACCGAAACTATGTCAAAAGAAGTTGAGCATACAGTGAGAGGCTCTTTTTCATCGGTAAGTGAAGGCATGGGACAAGTTTCCACATAAATAACCTATGGTGGGGGGGGGTGGGGGGGGATAAAACTATTGTATAGGGAACATTCAAGGAGGATGGATTGTTGGTAGTTGGACGAGGAACAACAAACAAAATTTGGTCAATATTTACAATGTTTCCAGTATGATAGAAAGACATCACATGAAAAGTTTGGAGACAATAGCTTTCATGACATAGACATAGTCTTGCCCAAGGAGAAAATTGAAATCCAAAGGGCCTTGGACTACCATTATATCAATACAGACATTTTTTACTTCCGAGTTAATGGGAAACTAAGGAAGGATCCTTAAAGATCCACTGGCTCTTCTATTAAAATCCAATAGATTTTGAGTAGCATGCACAAGCTGAGGGGAACCCAAAGCTTTCCAAGTTGTTAAAGATATAATACTAATAGAAGCACCTTCATCTATAACAGTGTGATGCACATTCTTATCTAAAGCCATAATAATGATTTGAAAAGGTATTCAATAAAGAATACGAGTCTCTATCAGTCTATTCCAATCAAAGGAAATGACCTCCATACTTGGAGGGAGTTTCATGGAAATGAGTGAAATGTCCTTTTTTGTGGTGGAATCTGAAGCAACAAGAAGAACATGAGAAGTATTAATTTCACTCTCTAAAGGGAGAGTGGGATCGGCTGAAGATGGAATCAAGTCGATCACTTCATCAACCAATGGTTCATCAGCCTGAGTAGTATGGGTTTCGCTCTCTAAGGGAATATTGGGATTGAAATAACTTGGAATTAGATCAATCACTTCGTCAACTAATGGTAGGTTTGGATCAAGCTTACGGTAACTAGTCGGAAGTTGTTGCTGAGAAACAGTAAGGTTTTCCAACAATTTCAAGGCTTCATACATATGACAGAAAATGTGATTTTGATGACTCCCTTCACATAACCTACAAGGAAACCTAACTTTAGAATATTTCCTTGGAAACTTATAATCATTAGTTGATGGAACAACAATAAGTTGATGAGAATCCTTATACCACACATATAAGACCTTAGGAATACCAATAAAATCAATAAGAAGGTGTTCACCCTTACACAAATATCTAGGGAATTTGAGCTTGCGATGTATATTGGAGGATTCCTCAACATTATCAACACTTACAACAATGGTTGGTTGGTTAATCCCCTATTTATTTTGATTATTCTTCTTCCTTTTCTTTGTCTTCTATCCTATTTGTTGCTAGCATTAAGAATTTAACCAGAAGAAGAAGAAGAAATGGAATAATACATAATGGGCAAAGAAGTTAAAGGGTCAACATGAGGTTGGTGTTGTTGAGGTGAAGAAAAAAATTGAGGTGAAGCATTTTGGATATTTGGGGCCAACTAAGTTCAAAAAAATGATACCAGTAAACCTATCGTGAATCTAGGAAGGGACAACGTAGTGATGTAAGGAGGACCAACATTTCCAAATCAAGGAAAAGGACTAGGATCCCCATTAAAATGGGTTCCTTGATTGGAAAACTCTAGAACTGTTGCCATCAGATTCAGCCTGAGGTCTACTAAAAAGTAAAACAAATAGCACACACTAACAAACATAAGGATTCAAACCACAAAAACACCCTTTTCATAGTGAAATCACACTTGTTTATGGAATCCAACATTGCAAATATCAATGTGAAAATTGGCTAGCGATAAAGCAGGTGGAACCAGTTACACTCATAACCTACTTAATGGTCACGACCTGGTGTAAGTAACTTCACATATAGTGAAGTACCATCTAATAAGGTCTGAGTGAGTCTAGCCAATGTTTGTTATAGGTACAATGGGGACATCCCCCCCCCCCCACCATAACCTTCAGTAAAAGACCTAAGATTATGGTCTCTAAGGTTACCACGTACAACAACCTCGCCTGGGGGGTCAGTCAATAGTCAGATGCACAGACAAGGGTAGGAAACCATAAGAACAATAATCCCCTTGGGATTTTTCTCCCAAGTGATTGTAAAGTGTCTTTCTACACCATTGTAATATGTGAAAATCAATTTTATCATAACCAATAAATCAGGTTTGATTACTTCACTGGGTTTAATATGACCTCAGGCTTAACTCCATTTTTAGAGTAGCTTCCCAAACTCAAATTATAGAAAATGGATTTACTCCTTACTATAAGCTTCTAAGTTTTTTTGCAACTTTAGAAAGTTAACATTCACTCCTATTCCAAATCCGTACAACTGATCTAACGTAGGTGTCACTACCATATAAAAATAAAAAAATCTAATTGATTTTATTAGCATCACTTTTAAGTCTATAATTACTCAATAGATTGATGGACATGAAACTAATGGTGTTATGACCAGACTTAGAACAGAACCATGATCAAATATGAAAATGTAATCTTTTTCAATTCGATGAATACTAAATATAGTAAGGAATGAGAGGTTTCATGCAACAAAAAAGTGTAACATTCAAAGAAAGAAACATGAACCACTTTTTAAATGAAAATAGAATAAAATTCAAGATACACAAAAGTTAAAAGATACTTCACTGATGAAGTCTAATACAATATTTTTTCCTTTTTGAAATGAAAATATTCTATGGAAAGGAATAAGAAATATTTTCAAAAAACACTCCAACAAGAAAATCTTTGACAAAGTAATCAAATGTATAAGAACATTGTAAATACTTAAATCAACAAATAAAAATGATTATGCCAAATAAATATAAATGGAAACTCTTCACAAACAAAAATATTTTCCACAATGAGCTAAAAATGAAGTTTTTGACCTATAGCATATCAAGAATAGACTCAAAAACCAAACTAATATTCAGATTGAAGATCAAACAAAAAATGACTCAAGAAAATTTCATTTTATCTCTGACAATCGCAGGTCAAAAATACACACCAATGTGATAGTTGAAATTGTTAGGCAAAAAAGTGTGATGACATCACATTTTCTCTCACAAAAAGATGCGATGGGTGCAAAAAAAATCCAAAATATCTCACAGATTTGGGTTTTCAAAATTAATAAGGGTTGACCTTATACTAAGAGAAAAGTTTGAATTTTCATAAAATCAATGAAACTAAAGGAACAACTTTTTCCCTAATGGATTCGCCAATTTATTTTGGAGACAAATCTTATCCTACTAATAAGATACATATCCCTAAACTCAGAAACTATGTCTAGAAACAAATAAACAAACATATGAAAACATTCCCTAATTTATAATTAAATCATAGATTTAAATGGGACACAAAGCTCATACTTTTTTCCAAAATTCTTGTTGATGATCCTTGTTTTTTTCCTTTATATCTTTAGTATTTTTCCCAATGCTTCAAGAAGAGACCTGCAGAGACAAAAATAAAGAAATAATCAAAGCATATAATACACTAATGATATAATCATAAATTATGTAAGTGGTCAAGTAATATTACAATGAACATCATGACAAATTTATATGGGAAAGAAACATATATTTGTATTAAGAGAAAAGGAGAACTACAACCAAGACTTGGTGTTGGAACCTCCTTCCAATGCTCCTCAATTCAAATCCTTGCAATCAAAAAGTATCCAATTGATACTTGTACATCATGTAAGTATATTTCAAAAGTAAAAAATGGCAACCATGTTCTCTTTGAATGCATCGTACTTATATGGAAAGAGTGGAGGTTAAGATCCATGAAGGAAGGGGTGAGATCCACAATGGAGGGAATGAGATCCATAATTAAAGGAAAGAGGTACAGGATAGAAGGAGCTCGAACCAAATCTCCATTTCTTTGGAATAGATACCATTCTCGAGGCTTCTAGAATAGAAAGCTTATTTTATTTTTTATTTTCACCTCAGTAAGAAGACCGTCATGAATTTAAAAAAGGAAAATCATGATAGCATTGCTCTATGTTATACTCTGCATCATGTGACATCATAGGTTTTGAACTAGTCACCCACGATGATCTCCAAAATTATATTTTTTAATTATTTAATACAGGATTCATGTTCTTCATAGAGAGGTATTTTTTCCATATTTCTTAATGATTCATGACAATATTTCATCAAATGGTGAAAGATCTAGATTTTGCATCATTTGAATGGATGTGACAAATTTATGTGGAAAAATCTCCATTTTCTATACAAAACCAAATCACTAGGGTCTACACAAATTCCCCTAATAATAAAGCCTAATAAAAGAAAAATCCAACCCAATATTTACCTTCTATAAATTGATCACAAAAATACCATGATAACCATAAATAGTAGGACCTAAAAACCTTGTAAATCACCTCCTCAAAGTGATACACTACCCACCAGATAATCCTTTTCTGAAATTATCTCAATGATGAAGAAGGGTATCTATGTCCATGAAACTATCAAAATATCCTTTTAAATCCACCCTCTGGTGATGTGGATCCCACCATAATTATCTTTGATACCACCCACAATTCCCCAGATCATTCCCATGGGTTAAGGTGTCATTACCTCTAAGTGTGTGACACCGACATGCTTTCTCAATAATGGCACAAATAAATTGCAAGTACAACACCTGGATTGTGCCTTTCCTTTATACTTATCATCTGATTAGTTAACACTTGTGGAATTACAAGAAACTTATTACCAAGTACGACATGAAAATATATACAATCATATAAATTTGCATCATAAATTCATAAACATCATAAATTAATGAACATCACATATAAACACATGATACAATCATCCAGGATGGAGGGTCGTAGCGTCCAAAGATTTTACAATTATCTCAATTATGAAATTCAATGTAAAAAAATTGAGTTACAACACAAGGGAGGAGGCTAGGAGAACTCCCCTACACTTCATCTCTAAATAAAAATAAATAACCAACCTCAACATACAATTTCAGGTCACCTCGAGTGGGATCAACCCAACCCATTCACCCATCGGGTAGTAGAATCTACTCACAACTTGAAACTTCAAACTTGTTCATCAGCATGCACCTTTTGATTGTACCCTTTTCCTACACCTCAATCATGTACCTGATAGCTTCTCTACTCTCTATCGGCTTTTTCAATCAACTATCACCATAAGAAACATTGGTTCCTGACCTCAGCCAAGTGTATACCATATCTCGTCTCATTTCTCTTCTTTGTTCCATTTGGTTCTCCGTCATTTGACTCTGTACTCTTTGATTTTTTCCACCGATTTTTTTTTTTTTTTTTCTTGTGTCTCACCGCCATTAGCTTTTGGAAATATATACATGTCTACGATGAAGGGTGCTGAAGGATCATGACTGATTGGCTACTTGTGTCGACGTATGGGTCATCTCCACCAATGTACATTTTCGTGCACTGTGCATGGTTTTTCTTGGTTAAAATCATTCGTCATACTCGACTCCAGTTGACATGCCTCAAAATCTCCCACTCAGTTAAACATGTCATTGTGGGAACCTAGCCATGTCAGTTTGTGGAGTGTGGACGCATCCCTTAGGTCTGCTTGCCTCTTAACCTCCAATTCGCTTGGTCCACCATGTGCACGCTCGACTCATCATGCCAGTGTCGCCCGATACTTGCTTGGTGCTCTAGCTCACATGATGGGTGAGTTGGCCCGTCTTTGGGCGGAAACCCCTAAACGTCATGAAATTACACATTTTTTGTGATGGGAATTCCCCCGTGCTCTCCATATTGATTTTGCTCTATTCACATGTGAGCACTCTCCATATCCATATCCATCCTCCCCCACTAATAAATTATTTTCATCCTTGACAATGAATCTCCTTCAGCAAACTATCCATCACCAAAGTTGTATTTACATCATAAGGAATGTTCTCATATTTGACACTACATATCATCAATATATGAATAGCCCTGCATAATTGTCATGATTTGGATCCCATTATGTCTCTATCTAATTAGGTAGTTAACATTATCATCGCACCAATTCCACTAGAACACAGATCATTAAATACAAGTGAAAACACATTCAAATCACATTGTCATCCAAACATCTTCCTCGTCAACATTTCTGATTAAGAAAGCACCCTAAGGAACTCACAAATCTAGGACTTTCCACATATATTAGCTAATAGCAAGCCCATCTCTAAACGGCTCATTGTGATGATGAAGTGGATTAACCTCGATAAATACCTCTCCCAAATCCATGTTATACTCCTCATGATCCTGCAGATCTCCTCGTGTAGTCAAGTAATCTATCTAATCCTCGAAAAGGTTCTATATTTCTTGGGATTACTCCTCCATATCTATTTGTAATGTATCTCAACAAAGAAGGGTAGGATACAATCCTACCTTCACTCTCCTTAATCATATGCTCCATCTCTAGATCCTAAGGCCATCCATCCAACTCTAATATCTACCTAGAATAACCAATCTCGCTATTGGCTCATCTATACCAAGCCTCATTTTCCTATCAATCATCTTGGAATACTAATGTAACCCTTACATACTCATCAATTCAATTCAATCATCACAAGTATTCTTCGCATCATCGTCATCATCATCAACATTGGGTGATGATGTCCCATCACTACCATCCTCATCTACTGCATGATATTTTGATGATAATATTAGACTCTTATTTTTCAAAGTCTCCATAATATTCACATGTTGCAATAGAATAAACTCCACATGGTTTAATCTCTGATATGCCTCATTAATCATTTTTCTATCCTCCATGAAGATATGGCATCCTCAAGTCTACATCCATGTTGTCTCTCATTTTACACACTACAACTAGATCTTGTCCTGATATAATGAACAATATTTCCATATGAAGAAATTGTACAACTCTCTCTCCTATTAATAACCCTTATCCCATTAAAAAATCATACTCACCTAGTTATATAATAGTAAATTCAAGCTTCTCCTTCCACTCTCCTATCTGAAATAATACATTATTGACTTTTCTGAGTGCTCTCCTATCCTTAGATTTTACTGCTTTGAAGAGCATGTGAGTCTATGAAATCTTCAAACCCAACTATATTTCCATGTCTTCCCTCATAAATTTGTGAATAATAACACTATATACCATAGAAATCCATTGAATTTCAAAAATATACACACTCACAAAGTTTAGTCATTTCCAGCTCTGGTCATACTTTGGTGATCCTAATTTATGAAGGAACGAAATGAAATGCATACTTAAACAACAACATAGAGATAGTGTGAAACAGAAATTCAATTAATAAATAGTAACTGTTGAAAATTGTTTACATGCAGAATTCAATTAATAAGTAGCATATGTTGAAAATTGTTTACATGTAGAATGAAAACAAACTAACTCAAGTGATGGTAGATTATCTATGAGAAGAGATGTGACACCTACATGCATCCTGAACTGAGTTATAATGAGACTCTGAGGCCTTTTATCATGAAGAAACAATGAGAAATCCTAAACATCCAAAAACCTAAACCTTGGATATGAAGCGACAAAAGCTTGTGGGCCCCGATGGGATTAGTTGGGATGTCGACTACCCAGGGTTGTAATTTCGGCATACAATATTTGTTTAGTATGCACGATGACCCGTTATAAAGGTCTATTCAAGAACAAAAACTTTCAACTAAAACCATAGTATTTGACTTTTTTCACTTGTTTCCCTAGAAAATGTCATTTAGGGCCTAAAATGACTCTAGAAGTTCAAGACCCAAAAAACTGCCAAAAATACAAAATTGTTGAAATAGGAAATTATGCTTGAAAATAAGAAACTGAAAGGAAACAATGCCGGGGGTCCAAGTAGAATAGGTGGGTGGCCACCAATATCCACTTGGATCATTTGGAATGGCCTTCATAGTAGAAGTTTCCCCCAAAACCTACATCACTCCCATAATTGACTTTTCGTCTTGCCTCATAGTAGCTAGGTTCTTCTTAAATGGATAATTCTCTGCCATGTGATCCTTTTCATAAATAAAACCTAAAAGAGGATTATTCTCTTCCCCTTTCCTGGCTTGCTTCAACCCATCTTCTTTTGAAGACTTCGCCTTTCCTTTTCCATCGTTCTTCTTTCCCTTTCCACTTTCATTCTCTCTTCCTTCTATCTTCCTTTCACTCTGTAAATCCAAAAAATTATCTCTTATAGTGATAGATATTGAAATATATTGCACATTCTTCCTTCTTATTTCAACTTGTGCCCATTGCTATAATCTAACAAAAACACTGATCAACCGATCCTCCTACGAAATATCATTAATATCCAACATGAGCCTATTTGTGGTGCTGGATATCGCCAACATACAAGGGGTATCCCTTATGTTATGTCCCAATTATACCTCGTACCGTTTGGCGTAGTAGCCCCATCTGAAGTGTAATATTCCCAATTAGCCATGAGCTAGTTGAATATTAATTTTTGCTTTTTCTTTCTTGTTTGATGAATAAGAGGATATGGAGATCCATAAATCTCTGTAATATGAATAAAATAAATGCTAATGTGAAAGGAGGACACCTTAGTAGCTTAATTGAGCACCCTTATGTGTGAAAAGGGGATAGAACACCTAGACTGGGTCAACTTTGACCAAATCAACAGCGTTGTTATGGAGGAGTGGACATTTATGGAGGGATAGTGCAATTTTAGATGGAGACTCTTTGCATGGAAGTAGTGTCATAAATGAATGGGGCTTAGGTTTAGGAAGCTCATCACTTATATAAGGAAGAGGATGGCAGCCATATTTCATTCATGTTTTGTATCTAATATTTCTGAATATATGTTATGTTTAGACATATAGCTTTCTTCAACTGTTTAGCTAAGATTGCAGTGTTGTTTAGCACAGGGTTTTCTCAAGAGGGAATCCCACCTCTTTACTTGATAAGCCTCTAGGAAGAGCTTTTCACTACATTCCACATTGAGGCATCAGGCCAAGGCTTCAGCCTCAACATATATCGTAGTTCATGTTGAGGTTTTGTATTGTGTTGCAGGGCAGAAGTTGTGGAGGATTGATTTGGGATATTTCTGAGCTAGATCTCATTGGAGGAAGGTTCCTTTCTCTTGAGAGGCTATTAAAGAAGGCCCTGGAGCATTATTGATACAGTTTTCATCAGGCCATAGTGTTTTTATCCCCTACAGTGTAGTATCAATTTGGATCTGTGTTAGTTTAGGGAGGAGTTTCAGGGGTGTTTGCAGTAGGTGATTTGGAGAGTGATTTCTTCAGTGAAGGGGAAAACCTTTCATCCGAAGGAACCTTTGGAGGAGAGAATATTCATTTTATTATCAGCTTCAACCATTTTTCTTCATTCATTTGTTGCAGCATACTTTTCAGCCCTAGGGCTACAGCTCATATTCTATTATTGGGTGTTTTCCTCGGATACCCTTTTGGGTTCTTTTCTGGAGGTTCTATAGATCCTTGATCTTCATTATACATTATTTTTTAGGCACATATCAGCCCTTATCTTTTGTGTCCTCATTGGCTGTAGTGGTTCATCCATGACTGCATTGTAGGAGTGTCTCCAACATTTTGATATAGTAGCAGCACCTCAATATTGAGGGTTTTCTTCATTGGAGGCTTATTTTGTCTTGTTATGTGCTTTGTGGCCCATTTTTTTGTACTATTTTGTCGTTTTTGTAATGAATAAGAAGGATACATATTGGTCTCCATTATTTATGTCATGATTTACACTGCTATTTCCATGGTTTTGAATTATATTCCTGCTTTCCTAATTGGGAATATTACAGTGGTATCACAGCATAATCTTGGCTTAGCCTGTGCATCTTGAAAGCCAATATGTAATCATAGGAACGATATCCTCTCACAGATATAGAGAAGAGGTATCTCAGAAGAAGAAACCATAAGTTTTATTATACAAATGACAAAGAAGACAAGGGTAAAACCCCTTTATCAGGAGAAGATGAGAAGGAGTACCCAAAGATTCTTCTTAGAACTATGCAAGACATTGCTAGAGAAATAAAGGATATGAGGATGGATAGCTACAAGGAATCCCATAAAGGATTTCTACATGGTGAAGGCTTCGGCATTTCTCATCACTAGAGTGATCAACTAGTGAAGCAGTAGCAAGTTTCCCAATGCTCTACAATTCCTACATTCTTACCAGTGGGAAATGAAGGGTTTCAAGAACAAGAAACTCTTGAAGACTATTTCATGGAGTATGAGTCTCAATCTCAGAGATTCAAGGATCACTTGAGTTTTCAAGAATTTTGTAAGATTAAGGACAATAGGAGACCCATGCATCATAATGGAGGTGGAGGATTCATTCAAAATCATGATCTACACTGAACTATGGGTAAATTTTTCTTACCCAAATTTGATGGGTCATCTAAATACACTACCAAACCATGGGTAGAGAAGCTTGACATCTACTTCCAGCTGAACAAAGTACCAGATATGGAAGCCATCAAGATAGCAGCGTTGCACCTTGAGGGTGAGGCACATGACTAGTGGTTTCATGGCTTGTCTACATTGGGTCATGCCAATGTGACTACATATTCACAGTTCACTAGGAGGTTGGTGGAGAGGTTTGATCAGAGAGACTCAAAGGCACCATTCATGGGGCTAGCAAAGCTCAAACAATTCGGTAATCCAGAAACTTACATTTCTAAATTTCTAAAACTTCTTGTTATGGTTCCTGATTTATCTGCAGCAAGAAGGGTGTATATGTTCATTGATGGGTTAGCATAACCTCTTCATGGGTTGGTGACGTCTACCAAGACCACTACCCTTAAATATTACATCGAAAGGGCTAGAGGTCTACAAGAAGCCTTGCCAAAAGCAAAGGAAACATTTTATCAAAATCCCTCTTTTCCATCAAAGGGAAAAGAATATAAGGCTCCTTTCTCAAAAGAGAGCCAAAGTAAAATACCTCTTGGTGATGATGTATGAAGAGATTTGAGGAGAAGGAAGCTTTACTTTACATGCCAAGAATCATGGGCACCCGGACATAGATGTGCAGCAGGAAAGGCACACTATATTGAGGTCTTCTCAGATGATCAGGAGGAAGAAGAAGAGGAACTAGAGAGAGATCACAGCGCTGGCATAGCTGGAGATGATCCACCACCATCAGTAAGTGGGGATGGGGAATTTTCTCCCATTGGAGGGGCTCTTGCATCATTGATAGGAGTACCCATGTACTTGACCTTGAGGGTTTGAGGTTCCATATTAGATCATAAGGTTTCAGTTTTGATTGACAGTGGGGCTACCCACAATTTTTGATGCCCAAATAGTGCAATGGAGGGCAATACCCACTGATTATTTTGAGGGATTTTCTATTTTGGTCCCAGGAGCTAGAACTATGTAGTGCATGCATTATGTTCCATCTTTATCTGTCACCATGGGGACATATACATTGACTAATCACTTCTTTTTGGTTGACATACCTAACACCAATGTGATATTGGGTGTTCAATGGTTTATTACTTTGGGGAAGGTCACCACATATTTGGATACTTTGCAGATGGAATGGGTGGATAGAAAGAGTGGCAAACATCAGATGGTTAAGGGCATGCACACATATCCCTCACATACAACTTCCACATAGAAAAAAGAGATGGATTTTCATAGAGGAAGAAAGGACCTAATATTCCCATATATTATGCACATGACTTTGGCCCACTGGACATTATTGTTTTGTGGAAAACCACCTGGGAGGCTATAATATTCCAAATTAGGAACAGCTACACTATTGGTAATAATATGACTTATTACAAATGTGGAGCTACAGAAATATGTCATATACAGATACAAAATCACTTAACCTTCACTAAAAAATGCAGCAGCAACTTTATACAGCATTTTATAAGGAAAAAGGTGGGGAAAAGTGAGGATTTAGGCCCTAAAACGAGTTTATTTAGATATATTCGTAACAATAATATGGGAAAGTGGTTTTATATGATATATAGGGTTATGATGGACTCCCATGTCGAATTTCAGAAAAAAAAAATAAGTTTTTCTATGTTAAACAGTTCCTCCTTTCCTAACTAGGCTAGAAAACCCTGATTTCCCATGACTAGAAGTATGCAGAAATTTATTGAAGCATGGAGCATAATTTTCTGAATGATTTGGCTTAAATAGGGTCTGAAAATTGATAAATCATATCTCATACATTTATAGAATAAATAATGAGACAATACAGAAGAAATCCTCAGAAAAGAGGTGCTACAACCATGTTAAAAGACTACATAACCATGACAGTGTGACTTTTAGGGCTGAAGTAGAAGTTTATTGATTCTTCAGATATATATCAGATATTTACATAAAAATATATATCCAATACAGATCCATGTACAAGAAAGGTTGATCTATACATTCCCCTTGGGGATTTGCTCAAAACATGAAGCACCGGAAGTAGATCTGAGATCTAAGAATGCAGATCTGCAGAATGATTCATAATTTATGAATAATAAAATTACATAGCAGATCATATCTGAAACAAACATGGATTTTATGGCCACTCCATGGATCACCACACTGAAAGGAAGAATCCCAACACCGGAGATCTCTTCTCCAAAATGCAAGAAAAGCACCCTGCAGCTATAGATCTGCAAATAACGTTGTCTTAGGGAGAGAAACATTTTTTCAGCTTCTGAAGATGATTTTTCCTGATGCCAAGATGTATATCTAAAGTATAATCAGCTAATGAACTCTTCCAGGAGGTTAAAAGACACACTCACTAAGAAGAGCCACTGCTTTCATCTAGATCTAAGCAGATCTAGTCTTCCACTTGTTGCAGCTCACAAGACAACTCAACCCTCAACATGAGTAGCACTGTAATGTAAGGTGAAGCTTGGCCCAAGCCTGATGGTGGACAATTTTATCACAATTCTCCTCCAAAAGCTACTCAAGGAAGGAGGTGGGATTCCTGAACAGGAATGCCCAACAAGGGATGTCTAGCAGACAATTCCTTGTGAAATGATAATTTTCAACAACTTTCCTTGTTGCCCTCCTCTTCCTTTTATAAGATAGGATTCTTGCCAAACCCTAAACCACCTTGAATCATTTAACCCTTTTCACATTACAACCTCCTTCTAGAACTGCATTGTCCCTCAAATAAGTTCAATGCGTCTAGACTACGTTGTTTGACTTGGTCAAATATGAGCCATTCTTGTGATTTAACCCATTCAAACCTATAGGAGTTTATTTGTATAGCCCATATATGTCTTTTTTCACATAGGCATTGATTTATTCTTAGTTTTCAGGTGTTTTACATGTCCTCCTTTACAATTTATTCATCAATTATGAAATGCAAAAATAAACAAGGCAAAATTAATGTTCTATTAGCTAAAGCTATTTTAGGAACATTATAGTCTCCCCTCCCAAATGTTGCTTGTCCTCAAGCAACTGCAAGGGTGCTGCAAAAATTCCCCTTCTTCTCTTGTGGCCTCCTCATCTGTTAGTCTCCACATTGCTCTGAATCTTTTGCAATAGCTCTGTCCTCCAATGGTCCTCCCTCAATATGTAAGTTGGCCTTTGGTGAATAAACCCAAGGGCTCTCATCATGAAGAAATGGAGGGTTGTTGTGGGAACCTTCTTGCTGATCCATGGCCTCCTCAAGATAGAAGTGATGACAATCATAGGGATTTTCATGATTCATGATAGTCTCCCATCTCCATGCTATCATCCAAATGAAGTGGACTACCTCCAATCTTGGAAATCCATAGAAAAAATCCTCCCCAATACATATGAGAGGCATTTTACCAACAAACATATGGCTCACTTTACAAAGACACAAGTGATCTATCATAATGGCCATACAAAATCTCATGCTCGCATTGAAGCATGCAATGTAAAAAGAATGGGGAACTCCTTTCCCCAAGGGCACATTCAACAAGTGTGCCTCTCCTCCAACTATGCCCCCAACAAAGATAAGGACATCTTCAGCTTGTGGGATCATGATTAGGATCATGCTAGCTGCCATGTATGATAAATGAGAAGGAAGATGTTCCCTCATGTGCAACCAGCGCAGTTTTATCCTTAACTACCATAGAATAGGATGTGACAAGTGCCTCCCCCAACACTTGTTTGCTGCCTCATGTCTTTGGAATGCTTGGAGAATGTACATCACGGTTGGTGTAAGAGAATCACACCATGAGGAATATAATAGCTTTCCAAGGTTCTCCAAGGAATGTCCTACATCAACATAGTTCATGGCCTTGAGTAGCCCATGAAACCCATCATAAATAGTGCCCCTTTTTGGAGCAATGTTCTACAAATGAAATTTAGAAAAATATAAGCATATACGAGATACACGATAATGCTCAAGAGGATGAGCCTCTCTATATACTTGTTTTACTTCAATGGGGTAACTCATGGATGAGTTCCCTCTCACACTCGATGGGTAAGGAGATGTGAATGATGGCTCTTCCCAAGAGCTATGCTCCTCCTCCTCTACCAAGTAATCCATGCAAATCTTCATGTGAGAGTGCACCTCTTCATTGAAACCTTCCCATATGAATCCACCCAAAAGAGTATGATATTCTTTGACAAAACCAGTGGGTTTGGAAAGTAGGATCTCATAGATGGCATCTAGTAGTCTCTCCTTGAGCTTGGAGTCACTAACCAAAAGAATAAGATTATAGAAATATATAACTCCATCCACCACCTTGAACCTTTCATCCACTACTTCCCCATAAAGAACCCCACATGTGAAAAGGTCCTTGGAGTATTCCATCCTGAGTTGGGAATCCCAATAAGGATCCAAGCTCTTCAACAATGACAGCACTGTAGAGGTTTGAAATGCAGCCCTTGTCTTCTCATGGCTCCCATATTTGACATCATTGATATTAAAATCACATGTTGGAGCATCATAATATTCCCCTTGCTACCCCATTTGTAGTTGTTCTTGCACAAGACAAGATTGGAGCATATGGAAATCAACTTCCCCTCGGAACGTCTTTGTTTTCCAAAACCTCCTGCTTTTGGCCCATGTATATAAGAGGATTAGGATCCCCTTGCTATCTTCAAAAATATTCTTTGTGAATGAAGAGATCATGGGCTGCCCAAAAGATATGGAGTTGCCATGTGCCCTCATTCTCATGCTATCATAGATCTCTGATTTCTCCTTTCTCAGTGTTGATATCTGAGTGGTAGTTTGCAATGCCCCTTTCAGGAAATTGCTCATCTCTCTTCTGAATTTATGAGAGATTCTCTGCGTTGTGCTAGGTTCTCCCAAGGATCCCTCCTTAGCCAAGTATGAATATGCTGCCCATAGTTGAGAGAACACTTTATATTTCCTCCTATCAAGAGGTGCTCCTAGCAAAGTACCCCCTTGCAAAGAGGTGTCAAGGCATAGAGTAGAATGTGGATGTAGGTAGACAGATTTGCCCCTACCTTTAATGCATAAGTCCTCTTGCCTCCTTTGTGCCTCCAGGCTTTGAAGAAGATAAGGGTTCATGTTCTTCTCCTTATGATGCCCTTCCTCCTCTTCTTCTTCTTCTATCTCCAAGATCTCATCATTTGACAATGATGGTAAATGTTGCTCATGTGTCATGTCAATAGCTCTATGTGTGAGACCTTGTGGAACTCCTTGCAAGAGTGCAAGAGTTTCTTCTATTGGAGCAAGTGCTCCAACTTCATCTTCATGAGGTGCTTGAGGTGCCTTTGTTGTGACTGCATTATCATCTCCTGTCTTCTTCTCCTCTTCAATGACTGAAATTGTCTCATCATCAATAAGAGACCTTAGATCTTGGTCATCTATTGAAGGAGAAACCTTCATTCTTTCCTCTTGAGAAGAGGATCCTTCACTCAATGGAGATCTTGAGCTTGGAAAGGTATAAAAAAAACTTACACCTTCTTCCATGGTCTTCAGAAATGGAGTTGGATTCATAAACCCTTCCAACTCATGAAAAATATTTTTTTGATGTGGTTTGATAGTGTCAACAGAATATGTTACACATGGAGCTTCATCAAACCTTTCTATCAATATTGAAATAAACCTTGCATAAGTAGGTGTATTGGCATTCTTCAAGGAAAAAGACTCAAAAATAACCAAGCAAATCCTTTACCTTCAAAATGTAGCGTTGCTACTTTGATGGCTTCAATCTCTGAAACTTGATGTTGTTGCATGAAGTTATTTAGCTCCTCCACCCAAACCCTGACTGGACATTTAGGTGATCCATAAAAGATAGATAGATAGAATCTACCCTTATCATGTTGCGCTTCCTTTGTGTCTTTCCCTTCCTTGATCTTGCAGAACCCTTGGAAGTTCAAGTCATATTTGAACTCCCTGGATTGAGCTTCATACTCCTCCAAATACTCTCTAAGAGTCTCCTTTTTGGGCACACCTCCTTTCTTCCTCTTAATGAAGAAATCACAGATAGACTGTTGAAGCTTTGGTGATATGGCTAAGTGCACATATCCATAAGATGAGGATTCAAAATTTTCCTCATGTATATATCTTGTAGATCTCATCGGAAGATCTTTCTGCTCTTGAAACTTTCTAGGAGTTTCACTGCTTCTCCTTTCTTATTCTTGTTCAACCTCCTTGGAGAGGTTCTTCTTAGATCGAAAATATGATGAGAGTAAACCCATATTATTTATCATTCTGACCTTTCTCCTTGCTTTACAGCACTTTGGCTTCAAGCCACAGGCTGAGCCAAAGATCTTGCTCTGATACCACTGTAATATTCCAAATTAGGAACATCTACACTATTGGGAACAATATGAGTTATTACCAATGTGTGGCTATCGAAATATGTCATATATAGATAATAAATAACTTAACCTTCAATAAAAACTGCAGCAGAAACTTTATACAACATTTTATAAGGCAAAAGGTGGAGAAAAGTGAGGATTTAGGCCCTAAAATGAGTGTATTCAGAGATCTGCGTAAAAATAAGATTGGAAAGTGGTTGTATATGATATCTAGGGTTATTAGGGACTCCCATGTCTAATTTTAGCAAAAAAAAAATAATCTTTGTTGTGTTAAACAGTTCCTCCTTTCCTAACTAGGCTAGAAAACCCTGATTTCCCATGACTAGAAGTATGCAGAAATTTACTGAAGCATGAGAGCGTAATTTCTGAAGGATTTGGCTGCAATAGGGTCTTAACATTGATAAATTAGATCTCATACATTTATAGAATAAATAATGAGACAATACAAAAGAAATCCTCAGAAAAGAGGTGCTACAACCATGTTAAAAGACTGCATAACCATGACGGCGTGATTATTTGCACTCCTTTACCATGTATATGCAAGCCATTGCTCCAAGTAGGAGCATTCTTCCATATAAACTTCATGGCAAACTTTGGGCCATAAACATTGTTGAACATGGCCACTCCCTTGGAGGATATAGGGAGATAATTTACCACTTTGGGTGCACTCCAAAGGCACCAAACATTTCTAACCTTTTCAAAACTTGTGAGAAAACTATGGAAGCAAGAAAGTGGTGGGGAAACCACTTACCATATCATTATCTTATGTAGTCAAGAGATATATTGTGTTTGTTCCAAAAGTGGGACTATGACCCACCTCCATTTTTGCATATTTCTGTTTATATGTACTTGGTTTTGATCCCATATCATTAGGGGAAGTTTGAGGTCTAAAATGGGCCTCCTAATGAAAATGTACAATCAAAATTCACTTTATGAGTACCAATCACATTTTAGGGGATGACATCATCCCTAATGGTTGAGGTGGCATTGCTTGAGTTAAAGGTACTTACTTGTCACATTCTCAATGGTGGATAAAAACTCAAGTTTAACCATGGTAGTGCCCTAAGTACTTTTAAAGTCAAAGTAAAGTACTCATAATAAATGTCGTTTCACACTTTTTGAATAAAAATATATTATTTTCATTTCATATTTCTTGAAAGAAACAATGCATATCCCTATACATTTATCATATTATATTATATTATATTATTTTTATATAGCATATTAATTACATGTTATTATACAATTTAAATAATATAAATTTTAATTAATAACATATTATATAATTAAGAATTTATAAATTTATATTTATATTTTATTTTAACTTATTTAAGTACAAAGGACAAATGCTATAGTTTTTCAATGATAATGACTTTTTCTTAAAAAGCTCATTCTTATTTATAGTCATATCAATACAATTTTTTTATTAATTTTATTTTGGTACAACTTTTGAATTGAATGTAACTATGGTTACATGGATTGTGGTGCAAAAAGTGAATTGAAAATTCATAAATATTATTTTATTGGTTTAGCTATTATTTTATTATTTCCTTAGGAGGCCCATTTTAGATCTCAAAATTCCCCTAATGATTGATGATGTTCTTATTCTTATTATGGGAATGAATGGAGGAAGGATGGGAGGATTGCACATGCCTTTTGGGAGAGATAATATCCATGCTTCTCATGCTACATGTTTCAGGGAGAACACTGGGCATGTTATCACTAAAAAAAAAAAAAAAAAAACATGGCATGTCAACTCTGTTTTGATCAAGATATAAATAGTTTTGAAGGTCATTTGAGAATGGTTAAGGGTATGTCATATTTTTGGAGGTTTAGTGTTCACAATAAAAATTCAAAAGAGGTCTTTAGGTCCATTCCATAGTTAAAAAGTTCACATTTTTCATGTAAAGGTCATCTAAGTAGGTTTTAGTTTGATTTCCTGCAATTAGCTACAAATCCACAATTTCATAGCACCGACAGTTCAAAAAATGAGTTTTGCACTACGAAAGCACTACTACTTTCATAGCACAAATTGCAAAATTTACACTGTGAGCTCTACGAAAGCACGGTTTCGTAGCTATCGTGTCAAATAAGCTAGGATTTGTCAGTTTCAGTTGGGGAATGACATTATAGGAGTATGGTGAGTCAGTTAATTAACAGATTCATAGTACCCACTTGTCCTACATTCATCATTTTCATGATATGGTATCAATAAAACATCATTTGGTCGTGAAGTGACATCCCTAATTCGAATTTTTTTGTCTAATTAAGTCATTCTTGTTTCATTCACCTTCACTTATGATGTCCAAGCTCTGAAACAGTGAGGATAAGTTTATGGTTGTTCTATCCAAAGACAACTTTCATCAAATCAAGTGAGGCTGATTCATCAAATCAAGCGAGATTGTTCATCTGGTCAAGAGAGGCTGATTTACAGGTTTTAGAGAAACAAACAGGTTTCCTACAGGAAACATGGCAGAAGAAAAGAAGATCCACAGAGGGGGACATTGTCTTAGATATGAACCTGAGAATGCAAATTTTTTTATGGAAGATCAAATGATGATGGAGGCTTTTAGCAAGGTTGTCTGTATAAAATTTTGTGAAAATCTTCAAGGTTGCCACACTCAAGTGTCCAAAAAGTTTGCTCTACATTTCAGTGGAACCACTACCAAATTTGGAATGATAAATATGCCAGTGACACCTGAGATCATAGCTGCTGTGACAGAGATACCAAGGGGAGAAAAATCTTGGTTTAAAGGTTTCAGGTTTGACATGGAGCCATGCAAGGATTTTATGAAACCTGAATTTGTAGACATGGACTTGAACAATGCAATACCCAGGAGCTGTATCAAGGATAACTATGCAAAGCTGCTATTCAACATCCAAAGATATTTCACATGTGAAGGTAGGTACCATAAAGTCTACACTTATCATTTTAAGCTACTATTGCATTTCACAAGAATGATATCATTAGATTTACCGTTCTTCTTGCATAGAATCCTTTCCAAAATGGCTTACAAAGTCCAACATAAATCTCATGGTTGTGAAACATCCCTATTTCATCATGGTTTGATTAAGTTACTAGTTTTAAATTAGCTACAGAAAATAAATAGAGATTGGTCTTCCTTTTTATTTATGAGTGGATTTGAAATGGAAGCCCTGACTCCAGCTAAAGACCCTAAGATCAAGGGAAATCCTTCAACACCAATAGCAGAATCCAGTTAGCCAGTGATTACCAAAGCTAAGAGGTTTGTGAAGTTGAAACCTAGGAAACAGGTTGAAGAGAGAATTGAGAAAGCATCAGTACTTGTTGCAAAAACCCCATCACCTGCAAAAGAAAAAGTAGAAAAGGTCAAAGAAACAAAATAGAAACAGGTGGCCAGTAAGCAAGAGAGACAGAGAAAGACAAGAAGTCAAGTATCAACATCAAAGGGAAAATTAATTATTTCAATGGCAGAGGATATTCCAAGGATGAAAGGCAACTTGGATGATATACTGCATGCAATAGAAATAGAATAATCACCCAGTGTGCAGGCAGATTTTTATTGAAGTGAATGATCCTAAACAGAAAAAAATAAAATCAGCAAAGAAATTGGATTTGAAGGTGAGAATGCAGTTTTTGTTTTCCAAGCTAGGAAACCTCTAAGCAGACATGAAAAGAAACTCCAAGGAAGCAGTAAATATACCCAAGTAACTATTGAAGTAGCTAAGGCCCCTGAAAAGGTGATTGATCTCTCATCTCCTATAGTAGAGCATGTAGTCAACAAGTTGGAGAAGTGAAAATAACACATATCAGAGTGTCAGTTGTTGGAAGAAAGGTTGAAACTAGAAAATAAAGAAATGGAAATGATGAGAAAGAGGGCAAGACATCACAGCATTGAAAAGATAGAATTCAAGAGGCTGAAGTTTGTTTGGGAAGGTCAAACAGTTGCTAGGTCAAAGATCCCAAGCAATGCCCAACAGTTCTATACATGGACAGCTCCAGCTATTAAAGAGGAAATATTTGTTAGAGTGATCAACATTAATTTTAGAGAAAGCAACAAGAAGCTAAGAAGCCAAGTGAAATATTTGGAGCTAAAATTAAAACATTCTCAAGATGAACTAAAAAGCAGAGGTACAAAATGAAAAATTCAAAACAAACTCTAAATGGAAAAGAAGGATCAAATTTTGTGAAGATTATGTTTTTAGTTCAAATTTCTGATGGTTTTGATGAGGCCAATTCTATGGTACCTTTTTGTTTTAAAATTTTTTTAAAATCTGTAAAAAACTACTTGCACAGCAGTTTTGTAGCGCCTGTAGCGCAAAAAGGGTGAAAAGTGCTACGAAAATGTTGTAGCAGCCTTTTCACCCTTTTCCTTATCAAATTTGAGGGGAAGTTTTGAGATTTTTGCCCTAAAATTTCTAGAGGAAACATGTCAAGTGCAGATGAAAGCCACCTTGAAGGGAAAATATCAAAATATTAAAATAAATGCGCTAAAACACAGCGCTACGAAAAGCACTACGAAACTGTGCTACTTTTGTAGCACAGGTCTGTTTTCAATCTTTTTGGATAATTCGAAGTCAATGTTGCACAACTGGCACAGGGAAGTGATTGAAGACATATGGTTTTAGTTATTGACAAAAAATGGCATCTAAATCATGGTTCATAAATGGTCAGAATGTCCCAAGGAGTCAAAGAAATCAAAGGCCTAAAAAACAGGGAGATAGTTTCCTAGGTTTTAGGAGAATAGCATCATGAGCTTTATGGTCATAACAGGTTGGAGCTCATCTTCAGAATTTGACTTCATGAAAATAAAAGTGTCATTTGATGTAATTAAATTTAGATAAGGTTGTTAGGAGTAAAGTTAAATAGTTTTAGTCCTATTTGAAATAGGACTGCTCATTGGGTTTGCAGCTGTCATTTTGTAATAAAGACCATGTTTATAGTTAGAAAAGGTGTCAAATAGTAGGATTTCGACGTATCTAGTTGAGGATAAGTTTATCCTATGTTTTAAATGGTCTATAAAGAGGAATAATTAAAAATGCTAAGGGTTGGACATTTGTTAGCAAAAAGGCTCTGTTTTATGTAAGTGATTGTTTTCAGCTTAATACAGAAATTCTACTTTGACAACTCAAGATTCATAAGGAGTTCTTGTATGTTTTTGTTCTGATGGCATCTTTTCAATATTCTATTGCAGTGGTGTTTTCTTATGTTAGTCAGAATTCATCAATGATGCTCCGACTTCTTTCATAGACAAACTGATTGTGTGTTTCACTGTTCTACATGTTTATTCATTGACTTGAACTTTGATGTACCTTGAATTCCATGCTAGGTAGATTATCTTAGTTTTGTTGAAGCTATCATGACTCCATAAACCCAATGTACACTTGCTAATGTGATTTACAACTAGTTTACATCCTTTATCTGTTTTATCCCATATAGAGTTAGCCATGTACAAATTTATCAAAAAATCATAAACCCTTGAGAGAGCCCTCTCAGGTTGAGGAGGCTAAGCCTCAACTAAAATATTGGTTTGAAATAATTGCACAAGATTGGTTTGATGAGTAGCCTATCAGGTCTGATTTTGTGATAACATTTTGGTGCATCTGCTGAGAGTCTGAAGATTATACATTCCCGAGATTTTGAAGTTGAACTTCTGAAGGAAGCAGGAGCTCATGAATTTTTTCGAGGCTGCATCTACCTTGGTGACTCCATTTAAATTCTATATGTTCAAAGGTGGCTTCGAGAAGGAGATACACGAGGAGTAATCCTAACCTAGATCCACCTACCATTGTGGACAATCCAAACACCATTTTAAGAGGCAATCAATGCATTTCTGAAATATTAGGTACTCCATCTCATTCAAACTCCTTGCCCTCTGAAATATCAAGAAGTCTTGAAGACAAAAGAGTTCATGATAAAATTCATGAGGTTTTGTTTAGATCATAAAATGAAAAGGAGCTAATTGAAATTATCTTAGACTTACATAAGAGAGGAATTGACACCTCAGCT
Organism: Pinus albicaulis; assembly: GCA_034641835.2. Lineage (NCBI taxonomy): Eukaryota > Viridiplantae > Streptophyta > Pinopsida > Pinales > Pinaceae > Pinus > Pinus albicaulis. The sequence continues at coordinate 1,009,768,902 of CM076575.1, read as the reverse complement.
CTAGTAACACAAAAAGATAAAGAGGAATTATAGGAAGCTTTCACTTTAGAATTGTTGTTGGAAAAAGAGTCTCTAGACAAATTAAAGGAGCTTGATCCTTTCGAAGTATTGTTGAAAAGTAAAGTTGGTTTACCTCTTCTCAACTGGAGCTCAATTTTCAATGGCATACAAATACTAAGCAATTCTTCTCATAGAAGTTTATCATCTACTATTTTTTCCTTTCCTAAAATTACCACAGTACCTCTGACCATGGCTAGAAATCCACCTATTGCGCCTGCTATATACGCCCCTCTTGTTATTCCTGCTGTCTTACATGACCTCCCAAGTAAATATGTTGCTATAATTAAAACATGGGGAAGTGATAAAGACATTACAACAGAGGATCATGTAGATCAATTTAATGACTTTATAGATAGGGAGGAGGTTGATCATGAAGATGTTAAATTGAGATTGTTCACTCATAGTTTTACTGGTGAGGTTAGGAAATGGTATAAATCTCTTGCCCCTGAAAGTATTCATAATTGGAATGAATATGAAGATGTTTTTCTAAGAAAATGGGGAAATAGAACTAATCCAGTACAAGCTCTTACTGAATATAGTACTTTGAAAAGAGCTGCTGATGAAAATGTCCAAAAATTTTCAAAAAGGTTTAATAAAGTGTTAGATTCTATTCCTTCTCATTTGAAACCACCAGAAGCTTTAGCTCAAATGAGGTATGCTGAAGCTTTCAACTATGAGTTTTCCATACTACTGAGAGAAAGAGAATCTCCTACACTTGCTGAAATGAAAAATGATGCTATGAAGGTGGAGGTTAATTTGATAGCAGCTAAAAAGTCAAAAATGGGTAAGGGTAAGTTGAAAGAGGAGGAGAAACCTTCATCTTCTACCTCTCAAGACAAAATAGATTCAATGATGAAAACAATGGAAAAATTGATGGATAGATTAGCCCTTGGAAATACCTCTACTCCTCCTGCACAACATGAACCTAAATTTAGAAACCCTCAGTTCAGGAGACCTCAGAATTAGCAAAGACCAAGGGAGAATAGAAATCAGTAGCCTGATCCTCCAGTGATACATCCTTTTCAGCAGAATTTGGTTGATGAAGAAGATGACCCTGAAGAACCTGAAGAGTCTATTCATTTTTTTGATGAAGAAATGTCAGGAATTTTCTTGACCAAGGAAGAATATGATCAATTAGATCAAAACAATCATGAAGAAGAAACATCAGACTATCTAAAGGGATATCAACATGCCATTTTTGAGATGCAAAAACAATATAATCTCAGAAATAGGAATGTACCTATCATTGCAAAAAAGACACAACCTAAGAAGGATGCACCTAAGGCTGCTGATGTCAAGAAAGAAGCTCCTAAGTTCATTGAAGGTAAGAAAGATACACTTGTTGTCCTTCCTACCAAAGAAGCTGAAAAATCTGTTTCTGTTTTCAATCTTGAGAATGAAATTTCTAAGATAAAAATATCAATTATTTTTGGTGAAATTCTCAAGGTAGATGAATATAGAAGCAAGAAAAATGCTAAACTCGAAACTTGGAGCTGCTGATATCTTGAATGTATTAGAAGATCATCCTACCATATATTTGGGCCCAATACTAGAAGATGAACAGAATGAGGAAGTTCCTCCTTTTTATGTGAGTCTTAGCATTCACGACATGACATTGCACAATGCTATGTTAGATTTATGGGATTCTCACAATATTATGCCCAAAGTAATCATGGAAAGTATGGGGATAGAAATAACTAGGCCATACAAAGATTTTTTTTCTTTTGATTCAAAAAGAGTTCAATGCATTGGTCTAATCAAGGATGTTGTTGTTGGTCTAACACAAGTTCCTACTAAGACTGTAGTCATGGACATTGTTGTAGCAGACATTCCACCAAATTTTGGTTTGTTCAAGTCAAGGTCATGGGTAGCAAAAGTTAAAGGTACAATGCAGATGGATCTTACTTATGATACCATTCCAGTTTTTGGAGAGCAAAGAAGATTGTATCGAGAGACAAGGATGGCTTACATGGTGAGTAGCAAAGATAAACCCCAAAAATTTCCAATTTATGCTCTTGATACTGAGCTTGGTTTTGCTATTATTTTCAATGAATTGACTAATGAAGTGGAAGAAGAAAAGAAAGAAGAAAATCAGAGTTCTAAAATCCAACAGTCTGAAAATCAGCAAGCAGAAGGTCAGCAAGTCAGCAATAAAGAGGAAGAAGGTTGGTGGTCATTATATTTTTATGGGTCAGCAGGCAAAGAAGGAGCAGGAGTAGAGATCTAGATTATAAATCCAAGTGATGAAATGAAGTTCTTTTCTTATAAACTGAACTTTGATTGCACGAATAACATGGTCAAATATGAATCCTTGATTTTGGGTCTATAAGTGTTGAAAAGAATGAATGCTCAAAATATTTTTGTTTTTGGAGATTCAGAATTAGTCATAAAATAGATTGAGGGTGTTTATCAAACAAAGGACACAAGGATGAGAGCATATATGCATTTGGTTTTGGACATGTTAGAAAATTTTCACGCCTATTCATTCACAGTCAAAACTAGAGAACAAAACTCCATTGTTGATTCTCTTGCTGTCTCTGCAAGCCTTTTCATTATTCCTTTGTACTCCATAAAAAATTATGAAGTTGAAGTCCGCCATAGGCCAGCCATTCCTGACAATATTACTCATTGACAAGTTTTTGAGGATGATCAGCAAGTGAAAAAAATTTATCGAGTTAAAAGAATAATTTGAAAATGTACAAATAGATCAGCAAAACATGTTAGCTGAATCTAAAGGAAATTCAGAATTTTTGCAATTAAAGAATAATTCCATACTAAAGGGACTCATACCTCTAGAAAAATTTTTTGATTAGAAATATTTTTTTAAATCTCCCAAGATGCAAGCTGATGATGAAGAAGTTGAGAGTTGTAACCTTGGTACTATAGTTATGCCCAAAATGATTAAACTTTCAAAATTTCTTTCAGCTGATATGAAGTTTAAATATGTTGAAATGATGAAGAGATTCATAGATGTCTTTGTTTGGAACTATGCTGATTTGAAAGAATATGATCCCTCCCTCATTCAGCACACTATTCCCATTAAAGAAAATGAAAGACCTTTCAAGTAGAAGTTAAAGAGGATCAACCCACTTCTCATGCCTTTGATTGAGAAGGAGGCTAAAAAACTCTTTTATGCCAAAATCATAGTCCCAATCAGATTTTCAAATTGGCTTGGAAATTTGGTTCTGGTTAGGAAGAAAAGTGGGGAAATCAGAATATGCATTGATTTCAGAAATCTGAATAAATCCTCCCTGAAGGATAATTATCCTCTCCCAAAGATGGATCAAATTTTGCAAACTATTGTTGGTTCTCAGAGAATGTTTATGCTTGATGGTTTTTCAAGTTATAATCAGATCCTTGTGCATTTTGATGATCAGGAAAAAATAGCCTTTACTACACCATGGGGTACTTTTATATATTCCAAGATGCCATTTGGTCTCATGAATGCAGAAGCTACTTTTCAGAGGCCAATGGACATTTCTTTCTCTAAAGAGAAGGACAATATGGTGGTTGTGTATCTTGACAACATAACAGTATTTTCAAGAAAGGAAGAAGATCACTTGAAACATTTGGAAAGAATTTTGTTGAAATGTAGAAGATTCGGCATCTCTCTAGATTCATTTTTAAATATGGGATTAAGATTGATCCAAGAAGGGTCAATGCAATTTAGAAGGTGGATTTGCTAAGAAATAGGAAGGAGATTCAATATTTTCTTGGAAAAGTTAATTTTGTAAGACAATTTATTCCTAATTTTGCTGAGATTGTGAAGGATATAACAAAGATGCTGAAGAAGGTAATTGATATTAAATGAACAGTAGAGGCAATAAATTCATTTGAAGAAATCCAAAGAGCACTCACACAGGCACTAATATTGATCAATCCTGATTTTTCCAAGGAATTTCTGGTTTTTACCTTTGCATCAGAGAATACTATTGCCGGAGTTCTGCTACAAAAGGGACAGCAAGGTATTGAACAGCTGATTTCTTTCTTTAGTATGACATTAGCCAATGCTGAACTAAAGTATAATATCATAGAAAAGCAAGCATATGCTTTGGTAAAGGTTGTCAAATATTTGAGAATTTATATTTTGCATTCTCATATTGTGGCATTTGTTCCTAATACTGTTGTGAAAGACATCCTCACTCAAGCCGATCCTGATGGTAAGAGGGGAAAATGGATCACCAAGTTGCTAGAATATGATATTGAGATTAAACCGACAAAATTGGTCAAAGGGCAACGCTTGGTGAAGCTGATGGCACAGTTAAACATTGACTGTCTTGATTTAAATTGGATTGCAGAAATTTCAAATGAAGATGAGGAACTAGTTCCTATTGAAGAAAAATATATCACCTCAGATTGTTACAATGAAGTTGTTTTTGTTCTACAGCACCATCAAGCACATGCTGATTTGACAAAATCCAAAGAAAGGTTTGTTAAACTGAACTCTTTGAGGTATTTTATATTTGACAAAAATATTTTTTGGAAGGATACCGATGGAATTTTGTTAAATTTCTTGTTGGAGGAAGAGGCTGGTAAAGTTATTGAGGAATTTCATAAAGGAGATTGTGGAGGTCACTATTATTGGAAGGTAACAGTGAACAAAATTTTAAGAGCGGGGTTTTATTGGCCAAAAATGTTTAAGGATGTTTACAAGAGGGTTGTTGACTGCCATGAATGCCATATTTTCGAAGGTAAGAAGAAGCTTGTACCCTTACCTTTGATGCCTATTTATGTAAAAGTGCCATTCCAATAGTGGGGGATAGATTTTATCAGAGAGATTCATCCATCATCTTCAGGTCAGCATCGTTGGATTCTTACAGCGACTGATTACCTCACCAAATGGATTGAAGCAATCCCAACTAGGCAAGCAAATGATTCTGTGATTATCTCTTTCTTATAAAATAATATCTTGTCCAGATTTGGTTGCCCCATGAAGATTATAACTAATAATGCGCAAGCATTCAAGTCTAAAAATCTAATCAATTTCTATCATCGATATCATATTACTCTTGGGCATTCTACTGCATACTATCTGCAAGGAAATGGAAAAGATGAATCTTCTAACAAGGGCATTGCTAGGATCATTAAAAGGGTGTTGCAGGAAAATAATAAGGCTTGGCATTTGAAACTGAAGTATGCCTTATGGGCTGATAGGATATGTACAAAGAGGTCAATCAGAACTTCACCATATGAACTGGTATATGGCGATGAGGCCAGTTTTCCTACATCACTAGGAGTACATGTTATGAAGCTGATTCAAGGGCTAGAAGAGGAACCAAATGCAATATAGAGAATAATTAATCAACTAATAGCTCTATAAGAGAAAATTAATGAGGTTTATGACAACAATCAAAAATCTCAAAACAGAATCAAGAAGACATTTGATAAGAAGATAAAGGAAGAGAATTTTCAAATTCAAGATGAAGTGCTGAAATGGGAGGCTAGAATCGAAGAAAAAGGAAAACATGGTAAGTTTGAGAACTTATGGAAAGGTCCTTTCAAAGTAGCTACTTTCCATGGAAACAATACTTATATACTGTAGGAGATAGATGGAAAACCATATGCTAGAGGACCTGTCAATGGCAGGTTTTTGAAGCATTATTCTTCCTAAAATCTAATGGATTGTTCATGTCATTGTATATATTTCATTTTACAAGTTTTTATGCTAATAATGACAAGCAAAATCAGCAAGCTTGAGCCTGAGGTGAAGGTCATTACAGCTTGTGGAGGGAGCTTGGAAATTTCAAGGTTTTTAGTGTTTTGATCAAGAAAATGGATAGCAGCACTGAAACTAATAGTTCTTAGTGTACCACAGGGGCACACTATCCCAAGTGGAGCCATTGTTATCGCTATAAAAATTTAAAATTAAAACTTGGCATGTCAACTCTATTTTGATCATGATCTAAAAAATTTTGAAGGTCATTTGAGAATGGTTAAGGGTATGTCATACTTTTGGAGGTTTACTGTTCACAATCAAAATTCAAAAGAGGTCTTTAGGTCCATTCCATAGTTAAAAAGTTCACATTTTTCATGTAAAGGTCATCTAAGTAGGTTTTAGTTTGATTTCTTGCAATTAGCTACAAATCCACAGTTTCGTAGTGCTGATAGTTCAAAAAATGAGTTTTGTGCTACGAAAGCGCTGCTACTTTCGTAGCACAAATTGCAACATTGTGAGCGCTACGAAAGCGCAGTTTCGTAGCTATCGTGTCAAATAAGCTGGGATTTGTCAGTTTCAGTAGGGGAATGACATGATAAGAGTATGGTGAGTCAGTTAATTAACAAATTTGTAGTACCCACTTGTCCTACATTCATCATTTTCATGATAGGGTATCAATCAAACATCATTTGGTCATGAAGTGACATCCCTAATTCAAATTTTTTTGTCTAATTGAGTCATTCCTGTTTCATTCACCTTCACATATGATGTCCAAGATTTGAAACAGTGAGGTGAAGTTTATGGTTGTTCTATCGAAAGACAACTTTCATCAAATCAAGCAAGGCTGATTCATCAAATCAAGCGAGGTTGGTCATCTGGTCAAGAGAGGTTGATTTATAGGTTTTAGAGAAGCAAACAGGTTTTCTACAGGAAACATGGCAGAAGAAAAGAAGATCCACAGAGGGGGACATTGTCTTAGATATGAACCTGAGAATGAAAATGTTGTTATAGAAGATCAAATCTTGATGGAGGCTTTTAGTAAGGCTGGTTGTCTAAAATTTTGTGAAAAGCTTCAAGGTTGCCACACTCAAGTGTCCAAAGATTTTTCTCTACATTTCAGTGGAACCACCACCAAAGTTGGAATGATAAATATCCCAGTGACACCTGAGATCATAGACGTTGTGACAGAGATACCAAGGGGACAACAATCTTGGTTTAAAGGTTTCAGGTTTGACATGGAGCCTGTGGATGTCCCGTGTTTTGATAGTTTGGAAAATCAAAAGACAAGGCAACATCAGAACCAATATTTAGAGTTACAGGATCTATTCCTCCTATTCTCAGAGAGGGATCTCTCAAATTTTTGTTTGCAAAGGTTTATCTTGTGTGCTTTGAGTATTGGTTTTAGACTAGTTATTAAGTGTAGGTGTTTGATTATTTGTTTGGTTGAATTGATACAGCAGAACATGAAAGGTCTAGGAAAGATATATAGAATGGAGAAACATCTTTTTCATTGGGCAATGGAGTCAAGAAGAGGTCATAACATACTCATCAATGGATATGGGATATTAGAGGGCAAATCTAACTTGGCCGCAGGATCCTTTGGTTTTGGAATAAGATGGACATCAATGATTTGGAAAGAGAAGTTTAATTCTCAACAAAGGGAAATTGAAAACACTACTTGAAAAATAAAGAGCTATTTGACAGACAGGGCTAACCATGAATTCTGCAAATCACACCTTTAAGAAAATAATTATTCCAAAAAAACTTTTAAAATGAAATCTAAGATTTGGGGAACACCCTATTTCCTCAAAGATTTTATTTCAAATGACTTAGAAAACATAAAATATTTCACTGATAATTGCAGTCATAGAAGAGGGAACACCTAACACATCTATGATCACAACTATAAAATACCTTTAAGACAACTTTTTAAGCAAGTACAAAGGGCATGATCAGAACAGAACTCCTTGGCTTACTGTAAACAAAGATACTTCAAAGGGAGACTTCACTAACAGTGCTTAAGTGGCAACAGACAAGCAGGGAGAACCATAAATCATGATGAAACCAATTGTTCAAACTATTAAGGAAATAAACGAGCATGAGGACTAAAGAGAAAGATTTAAGCCTCTAAAATACCTCAGCAGAAGAAAACATGAAACACTGAAGGATGAATAGGTCTAAGGTGCTTCCAGGAGCCATTTCTTAGCCTAAAACTTTCAACCTACTGTAGTAAGAAATTATGGAACAGAATGAAAATAGGAGGAAACATTAAATAGTTCAGAATACTTCACCAACAGCCAAGCTCATGGATCCAATGATAGAGCCTTCTCAGGAACAATAATGCAACAACATCATCAAGGCTTCCAAGATTTCAATTTGTTCTTCAACTTCAACAGACTATGTATTATTTCAGAGAGTTTCAGTATTACAAATAGTGATCAAACAATCAACACTTTCTCATCTTCTCTAGTAGTATTTATAGAAGAATGAGGAGGTGAGATCTGATAAAAAGATCTCCAAAGATAATTAATACAGTCTTAATGGCTTCCTGGCCTTTGGGGGGCCAAATGAATAAGCTTACATAGGTGTCCTCTGTATCAAATAATTGACATTAAGTTTTAAGCTTGGTGGGAGCTCTTTTGACTTTTGAGGCTCTGTATTGTGTAATAGTTACTCTGTTGATATTTTTACATTAAGTTCCTTGGCAGAAATAACTATTCGGTTGTGCTTGAGGCAAATATCTTATCTTTATCAATAACTTCGGCTTCTATTTGAATGCTTTGAGGCACAGGTGGCACTGTGGTAGATGGGAGGAATCAATTTGCCTCAGATGTGGTGGTGGAGGCCTTCTATGTGATAAAACACATATGCTTTTCTTTAAACTGTGTTTTTAATTTGGGGATTAGGCTTTTGATAATCACCCTTAGCCGTAATCCCCGCAAATCGATCTTCAATCTTCTATTCTACAGTGTTTTGTCTTCAACAGTGATATTCTTTGACTGTGCTCGATTCACTGTGTTTGTTGGTGTGCAGGGCTGCACAGGGATAGAATGGCATCAATGCCTTATGAATCATTGATGAAACGTGTAGTTGAATCCTACGGATGATTCCCTTTGATGAATCGAAGGCGGGCGGATTGTCACCCTCAGCCTTTGAATTTTCCTTCAACATAGCGGAAAAACCATTTAAACCCTGCAAAACACGAAAACATTATGAAATCCTACATATATAGGCTAACTACTTTGGAAGGAAATGTGGGGAGAGCATGGCCATTGGATGGCATCATCCAACAGTCGGAATTTAGTCGGAGAGGTCAAAAAGGAAAGAGAAGGAGGAATTAATCGGAGCCGTCGATCGCGCAAATATCGACGGTCGGGAGCGAGGGTGAATAGTCAAAACGAAAGAGTCACTTTATTTGGAAAAACGGAGAAAATGGGCTAAAAACCTTTGTTTCGGCGAAAAATGGTTAAAAATGGCGTTTGGGGTTCGAGATGATCGTGGGCCGTCGGATGAGACCAGCCCACAAGATCAACGGCTGAGATCGAGTAACGACAAACCTTATAAAACATGCCCGGACTTCAAAAAGGTTAATAAAATTATGTTATATAAAGTCCCCCGGGTCCGTAACTACTGACTGGGCAAGGAAACAGAGCGATCGAGCTTGGGCCGTCAATCTGCAAATCAGATCAATGGTGGAGAATTTCAATGAAACGCGTCGTACCTTGGACTAACACATGGGCTTCTCCAGAGCACGATCACCATCCGATGAGCTGGCCTTAGATCGGACAGTGGATGCTAATATCGCTCCGGGCCCATGCCCGACTTTTAATGTGTGATGAGGGTGTTATTCAGAATTTGCGCAAGGCCACATGTCGGCTGGTGAATGGCATCGCTGCCAAACGGAAAAAAACCACCTCCCGCTCAGAAGCGGTGCGATGGATTCCACCTAGTTTTTAAACAGTGAGTGGCTGGCAGGGACCACTAGGGAGATAGATTGTACGTCGTCAATCTGCAGATCAGATTGACGGTGGAGAGCAAATGGAACTTTTCATCGATGGAAAACGTTATGATATAATAAAAATCGACAAATTAATATAGACGAAGGTTTATACTTCGGGGGGCGAAATATTTATTTACAATAAGGCCTGGCGCCTGTTTGTGGGGCCATGGGCCATATGGAAAGTAATATGACCGAGGGTTACAACGCACGGGGCTAATCGGCATCGAAGCTTTTAACATGGAAAAATAACTTATGCACTCAGATTTTGCGATGCGATAGGCCCTTTGTGGGTCTAGCACCTGGTTCTAAGGTGCGGGTACATGGAGAGAAAATAGTTAGGGGGCTTAGCCGAAAGGGGCTAAAGCCTGAAACATAAATCATGGATTTTCATGGATTTTTAAATGTTTTTCAAACAACTTTAAGGGTTTCGATAGAGGGAAAAAGGGAAAAAATGTGAAAATGAAGGATCATATGGAGAATAAGGGGGTAAAATGAGGTTAGTTTTGGAAGTGGAAAGAGGGGAAAAATGATGAATTTACAGCAGTCTTTTCTCATGAAATTAGCAGAATTTCAGAGTGTAAAATAGGCACAGTAGGGAAGATTTAGATAGAGGCATGAGGCCTTCAAGAGTCTTCAAGAGATAACACTTTTTAGCAATAAAATTTATTCCTTGAATTCTCCTAAAATGATTTAGCCACCTTTTGGTATAACAAATTTTATAGGTGGCTAATAGGGGCTCCACTTGGGGATGGTGCCCTCTTGGAGGCATCAAGAACTTCAAAATTGCATTCTCTGGGAGGCTGATCAGTTGCCTCATCCATTGGGTTGCCTTTCTTTTCTTGTATGATATTCTTTTTCTCTGAAAACATATTAGCAGCCATAAAAACAATGGATCTTTCATCAACAAGATATCTACCTACCCAATCCTACAGATCTAACATTTTTTCTTCTTTAGAGTGCACTTGGATTGGCAAACTCTTTTACAACATTTTATTCTTTCCAAAGCAGGAAATCTAATCTATTTATACTCCTTATTTCTCCATGGACTCATATTGAACAGTTGAGCCCATATGATTCTCTACCTAATCTACCATCTATTGGGATTAAACTATCCAATAGACTTTATTCTCTAAATTCTACAACAAAAATTTAAAAAGAAATCAAGTAAGGTTTGAACAATCTAACTTGATGCTGGTCTATGGCATAAAAACAAGCTGCACATAGACATTATTTTGCACAAAATTTAAAACAAAATAGAAGGATTGAGATCTGAAATTTCAAAGCATTTCCTTCCCCCTTTTTACAGCTCTGTTTTGACTTTTGTTTTGAGCTGTCTTTCCTTTGTCAACTGGTTCAGATTTTGAACTAATTGGAACCAGAGTTACATCTTTCTTGACTCAGAATTTGAAACAGATTTGATTCATTCTTTTTGGAAACTCAGGTTCAGATTTTGAGCATGTTTGAACCTTTAATTTCTTATCCTAAACTATCTATTGATAAGCCAAGATTAAACAGTTTGGCAAATCAAACTCACTATCCTATCAGCAGAAAATTTAAAGCTAATCAGTCAAGATTAAGATGTTTCACTAACTAGGAGTGTGTTCTTTAGGAGTGACACTTGAGCTTGCACACTTTTAGATTTGTTTCTCTTTTTTGGTATGGGGCTATACCTTTCTTGTTTTCACAATCTTCCCTCTTTTCTTTCTTTCTTTGTTTTTGCATTTTTATTTTTATAACCTTGAATGCAATGTTCAGACTATGATATTTACAATGAAAAAATAAAATTCTTTGAAACTTATGATTCCTGGCAGAAGTAATGCTTTATCATTCTGCCATTGACGGGACCTCCATACAGATCTTCTCCATTCAATTCTTTCAAGAAAAATGCATTGTGACCCCTCTCAGCATGGATAATATATGGCCCTTTCCACAAGTTCTCAAACTTGCCATGTTTTTCCTTCTCTTCTCTTCTTGAATCCCACTTAAGAAAAACATTTTCAACTTGGAAATTGTCTGCCTTAGTCCTCTTATCAAATAGCTTCTTCATATTTTCTTGGACTAACTGCGTTCTTTCATAGACTTCTTCTCTGGTCTGCTGTAAATGGATAGTTTGATTGATTCTCCTCTGCATATCATTCTCTTCAGCCTGTACTTCTTGAAGGAGGCTCATGACTGGCACTCCTAATGAGGTAGGAAATACGGCATCCATGCCATAAAATAGCTAATAGGGGGACATATTTATTGATTTCTTTGTAGTTAACCTATCAGCCCATAAGGCATGAACTAGTTTACTATGCCATGATTTCTGATTTTGTTCCAAATTTTTTTTGATAATATTGATGAGACTCTTGTTAGAAGATTCAGCTAATCCATTTCCTTGGGGATAGTAGGTAGTGGAATGGTCCAAGGTTATGTGGTATTTGTAACAAAAATCAACCATCTTCTTAGACTTAAAAGCAATAGCATTGTCTGTTATGATTTTCCTGGGACAATCAAATATGGATAGGATATTTGTTTCAAGAAACTTGATAATGATGGAGTCATTAGCATTCCTGGAGGGTATAGCTTCTATCCACTTGGTAAAGAAGTCAGTGGCCGTGAGGATCCACTTATGTTGAGCTGAGGAGGATGGGTGGATTTCCCCAATTAAGTCTAGACCCCATTGTTGAAAAAATGCCTCAACTCTGATAGGATGTAAGGGTAAGGGAAGAAGTTTTCTTTTTCCATCAAAAATTTGACACTTATGGCAAGACATCACCAACTTCTGAGTGTCTGGGAAAATGGTAGGCCAATAGTAACCAGATCTAAGAATTTTGTTTGGTGTGGCCTTCCAGTAGAGGTGTCCTCCACATTCTCCGTCATGCAACTCATGCATGATTTTTCCTACATCATCTTCAAGTAAACATTTAAGAAAAATTCCAACAGCATTTTTCCAATATAATACCCCATCTAAGATACAAAAACTCAAAGCTTTTTGTTTCAAAAATCTATCTTTAGTTTTAGACAAAGAAGGAGGGGCATTTAAATATAAAAGCACATAAATAATGTCAGCATACCAAGGAGAATTCAGAAATGTTTCTTCAATAAAAGGAGCAGTAGATTCTTCTATTTCTTCCAACACATCTATTGGCAATATGATGCGGAGTGTTGTCCTTGATGGAAACCTACTTGATGAAGTTGTCTTTGGACAAACAACCTATTTGATATTGATGTAAATATGATGTGGAGATTGTTGGCGTGTGTTGTCCTTGATGGCAACCTACTTGATGAAATGAGATTGTTGGCTATATGATGCAATGTGTTGTCCTTGATGAAAACCTGCTTGGTGAAGTTGTCCTTGATGGAAACCTACTTGATGAGTTTCCTATAAGCAACCTATGTGTTAAGTATGTAAAGATGATGTATCTACAGATCAACTTAGGAGTAACAGAAGAAAGGAATTTCAGGAAGTACCAAAGAAATGATAAATAAGGTATGTCACTATGCATACGCGGGTTTGTTAAGGCGAAGTTGCGTATGTCCGCGGAAAAGTACGTGCCAAATCGCGTATGCCTAATTGTGCTCTAAATTGATAAAACCAGTGGTTCTTACCATGGTATTGACCCATTGTATTGAGCGCTGGATTATCTATTTGATCCTGTCGAGGAATACCATTGGAAGTCGGGTGGTTTTGGCTCATGGTATTGATAAAGGCTAAACCTATATAAGGAGAAGAAGATCATTGTGTAAGGGTGTGCATGTGTCTGGGTATTGAATGAATACTTCACTTTGAAGTATATCTGCATGATTGAACTTTGTTCTTGATTGATAAATCTGAATCTATGATGCACCCGTGGATGGTTCAAAATCCTTAGATCTGATAATGATGAATCTCTAAAACGATCTTCAGAAGAAGAACTGGTGAAGATCTGGCGCAAAATTTTGCTTAAGGTAATGAAGAAATCTGGGTAAGTTTATAGATCTGGTCTGTTCTGCAAAGCTTTCATTTACAGATCTATACACGATTTTGTTGTGTAAAAAGCACGTGTATATGCAGATCTGATCTAATAAAAGTGCGTATGGGAAGTTAGGGCTTACTGAAAAATGCACATATGTATACGCGGGTTAGTTTCATGAAAAGCGCATGTATACGTAGGTCTGGTTAAATAAAAGCGCGTATGGTATTTGAACTAATGGTTTTTCATGGTTGAATGTGTTTCTGCATATCTATTTTGAAGTATGGGTAATCTCTGATATTCTGGTTACAGTGGTTTCACTGTTCTGTTTGAAGCATTGGGCAAAGTGTGTTTGTTGAAAAATGAAGGGTTGAGTTGAAGCTGTTTGATCCAATTTGAAAATTCATGAAACGTGGTCTGCAGTGGTGCTGAGGGTCGAAGCCTTCAGTAAGGGGGTAGTAGCTCCCTTCCAGTGATAGCTGGTAAACGAGAGCAGGGGGTAGTTGCTCCCTTCCAGGAGAGGCTAGTAAACGAGAGCAGGGGGTTGTAGCTCCCTTCCAGGAGAGGCTGGTAAACGAGAAAATTTTGTAGACTTCTACAGGTGGGTGCTTGCGTGATGGTATGAGTCTGCATCAGTACATAGTTGTAAGATGTTTTCTTTATAATAAATATTGAAGACTGAGACGACGATAGCGGTGGTTTTCTCCCGAATTGGGTTTCCACCTAAAATCCTGGTGTTCATGTGTGATGCTTATGTGTGTTGATTTATTTTGTTCTTACTATACATGTCTACTGCTTACTAAACATCTAATGAATGAATGATGCAATAATCTAAGACAAGAATTATCTGCATAAAAGGAGTTCTGAGCATACGTGAGTTTCCTTAAGGATATTCGCATATATATGCTGGTTTTGTTCTGTAAAGTAGCGTATGGGTTTTTGAGAAAAAAAAATTAAAAATTTGATTGACAGATCAAGATACTGATTCACCCCCCCCTCTCAGTATCTTTCTCAACAATTGGTATCAGATCAGGTCCTTCTGAAAAAGCTTAGCCGCTAGAAGGAAGATCAAGCAAGATGAGCAATCAAGATGGAACAGCATCTATCAAGCCTCTTCTCTTTAATGGAAGCAATTTAATCTTCTGGAAAACAAGGATGATATCCTATCTTCAGTCTATGGGAACATATGTATGGGCCATTGTTGAACAAGGATATAAATATCCATCTACAATACCAACAGATCCGACTGAAAAGGGGAATTATGAATCAAATGCAAAGGCGGTCAATGCTATAACGGGAAGTCTGACTGAATCTGAATTTGTCAAAGTCATGAAGATAAATACAGCAAAGGAAATGTGGGACAAAATCATTCTAATTTATGAAGGTGATGCAAAGGTAAAAAGTGCAAAACTTCAAACTCTCAGAATTGAATATGAAAATTTGAAGATGCATAGTGATGAGAGTATTGCCAGTTTCTTTTTACGTGTTGATGATGTTGTAAATCATATGAGAAATTTGGGAGGAACAATAACTGAATCCACTTTGGTTGAGAAAATTTTAAGATCGCTAACAGCAAAATTTGAGTCAAAAGTTTCTGATCTTGAAGAAAAATAGGATCTTCAAAATCTTACTATGGTACAACTTCATGGCATACTAACCGCATATGAAATGAGAAGAGGATGACCATATGAAGTCAAAGAGGTTGTCTTCAAAGCTTCTACAAAAGGGAAAGAAGTACAAGAAGCAGAAGGATCAGGATATATCTCAGAAGAAGATGAGGCAAATTTTGTAAAGAAACTCCAACTTGGCACAGGACGATTCAGAGGTAAGCTTCCTTTCAAATGTTTTGAGTGTGGAAGAATTGGTCATTATGCTGCTAAGTGTCCTCATAAAGAAACACCTGCAAAAGGGAAGGAAGTAGCAAGAAGGAATAAGAATCGGTTTAACACTAGAAAAAGTTACTATATTCTAAAGACAGTGATGGGTTATCTGATAGTGAGGAAGAATGTGAACAAGATCTTAGACTTCTCATGGCATTTGAATCTAGTGAAGAAAGGGAGACTTTTTGGATGCTCTAGAGGACAATTACTTTCTTGAAGAAAACAATCAACTCAAAATGCGCCTAAAAGAAAGTAAAATTCTCTTAGAAGAAAGGAAAATAATCATAGAGACTCTGGAAAAGCAGGTTGAAGAAGAAAATAAACACATTGAGAAATTAGAATGTGAAGTGGTAAGTCTAAGAAAATATTCTGAGAAAGTAAAGACTCTGAATCTTAGATTTGCTAAAGGATCTGAAACCTTAGATGAGATTATCAAGGTACAACGTTCTCCTCTTATAAAAACAGGTCTTGGATATACCAGAGAATCCTCTCAAGCTTCAGCACCATATTATCTAAAAGCAGCTACAGCTGGTTTACAAAATTCTGCCACTCAGCAAGGGAATAAAGAATCGTTGTAGGTAAAGCATGATCATCTCAATTCAAAGAACACTAACAGGAATATCTCTCAAACAAACACCAATCAACAGGTAAATCCAAGTAGAAGATTTCATGATCGCAGAAATTTCTTCTTCAATGGACAATGTTTCTCATGTCACAATTTTGGTCATAAAGCTGCTCAATGTGTTGCATATAAAACTATCATGACTAGAGAAGCAAGAAAGAAAAGGATTGAATTTGAGAAGAATACCTATAACAAATTTTCTCCTCTTCTAAATGAAGTTGACTATGCTTATTGCAATAACTTTGGGCATGAAGAATCTGAATGCAGGAGCAAAGTTCAGCCATAAGAGCATTTTCCTTCAAGATCCAAAGTATGGAAAAAGAAGGAATTACAGGTTGAAAATTGTGGCATAGCATTATTCGCAGAAGGTGAAGAAAAACAATGGTACATTGATAGTGGATGCTCAAGACACATGACAGGTGACAAAAACAAACTTCTTGCATATAGTGCTCTAGAAAAGGAAAATAAAGTTACATTTGGAAATGATAATCCTATTGTAATTAAAGGAAAAGGGTCTGTGTTTCTAAAATAAAAGGTGAAGGCCAATGATGTCATGTATGTGGATGGCTTAAGGCATAACCTGTTAAGTGTAAGTCAAATGTGTGATCAAGGAACTGAAGTTGTCTTTAGTTCAAAAGAATGTGTGGTTCGTGATCTTGATACAGGTAAAACAATTATAAAAGGAAAAAGAACTCCAAGCAATCTATATGTATTAAAGAACTGCAAAGAACAATGTTACTTGAGTCAATCATAAGAAAATTGGCTATGGCATAGAAGGTTGGGGCATCTAAGCTTCTCTCAAATCAAAAAATCAAGCAGACTTAATGTTGTTCGTGGTCTTCCCAATATTACTCTAACTGAAAGTATCATATGCAAATCTTGCCAATTCGGCAAGCAGACCAGAGTGCAATTTAATGCCAAGGAAGGATCCTCAAGTAGGCCTCTTGAACTCATTCATACTGACATATGTGGACCTATGAGGAAAAAGTCACCTCTTGGTGAACAATACTACATCCTATTTATTGATGATTTCTCTATAATGTGTTGGATTGGGTTGCTGAAGCACAAAGATGAAGCATTTGAGAAATTTCAGATCTTCAAGGCTCTGGTTGAAAATGAAGTAGATCTAAAACTCAAATTTCTTAGATCTGATCGAGGAGGAGAATATACTTCAAATGAATTCCTTGAATTTTGTGAACAACATGGCATAAAAAGACAATTTTCTGTAGCTGGAACTCCACAACAAAATGGCGTAGCAGAAAGAATGAATAGAACAGTTCAGCAAATGGCTAGAGCTACGCTTGATGATTCTAGAACACCTGACACATTTTGGGGAGAAGCAGCACATACAACAGTAAACATTCTCAACAAGGCACATGTTCGTGTAAATAGTGACAAAACTCCATATGAACTCTGGTATGGTAATTCTCCATCTGTGAAGAATTTTAGAGTTTTTGGAAGTAAATGCTTTATCAAAAATAATGATGAAAAACTTGGCAAGTTTGAACCTAGAGCAGATGAAGGAATACTTCTTGGTTACTCCTCTACAAGTAGAGCATATAAATGTTACAATAAAATACTTTGGAAGATTGTTGAATGTATTGAAGTTGTTATTGATGAGTCTCCTACAGCCCCAAAGGAAGAAAAACAAACAACAAATGAAGATGATGGTGACTTATGTCCTTCTACATCAAATAGCAATGATATAGACAGTGAACCCAATGAAGAACCTGAAGATGATTTATCTGGAAAGGCTCCATCCAGATATTTTCAAAAGAATCATCCAGAATCTCAAATTTTTGGAGATAAGGAATCAGGTGTACAAACAAGAAGGGCTCTTGTGGGATCTTCTAGCTATCTGGCATTTCTATCTACTATTGAACCTCACAATGTCAATCAAGCTAGCAAAGATGAATGTTGGGTTCAAGC
Organism: Pinus albicaulis; assembly: GCA_034641835.2. Classification (NCBI taxonomy): domain Eukaryota; kingdom Viridiplantae; phylum Streptophyta; class Pinopsida; order Pinales; family Pinaceae; genus Pinus; species Pinus albicaulis. The sequence continues at coordinate 1,009,750,820 of CM076575.1, read as the reverse complement.
CATGAATGAAGAGCTTGATCAAATTGAAAAGAATCACACTTGGGAATTAGTACCAAGACCTCATAACAAAAATGTCATTGGAACTAAATGGATATTCAAAAACAAGTTAAATGAGAATGGGGATATTGTAAGAAACAAAGCTAGACTTGTTTGCAAGGGGTATTCTCAACAAGAAGGTATAGACTTTGAAGAAACTTTTGCTCTTGTAGCTAAACTTGAAGCCATAAGAATATTTCTTGCCTTTTCAAGCTTTCAACAAATCGAAGTTTATCAAATGGATGTTAAATCTGCATTTCTCAATGGTGATCTAGAAGAAGAATTTTATATAGAACAACCAGAAGGATTCATTTTGGGAAATGATGAAAATTTTGTTTGTAGACTTAAAAAGGCTCTATATGGTCTCAAACAAGCTCCAAGGGCATGGTATTATCGTCTTGACAAATATCTTCATCAACAAGGATTTTCAAAGGGGTTTGCTGATAACAAATTATACACAAAAATGGAAAATGATAAACTTTTGATTGTGGTTGTATATGTTGATGATATCATTTTTGGAAGTAATGAGGAATCTATGAGTCAGAAATTTGCTTCTGTCATGCAGCAAGAATTTGAAATGTCTTTACTTGGGGAACTAACATTATTTCTTGGTCTACAAGTGCATCAAACTATAGATGGTATATTCTTATCACAAGCAAAATACCTTAAGCAAATTCTGAAAAAGTATGGCATGGAAGAATGCAAACCTGTAATTACACCAATGATAACCAGATGTAATCTCAGTTCTCATGATGATTCCCCCACGGTGAATCAACCAGAATACAGATCTATGATAGGAAGTCTACTTTATCTCACTGGGACTAGACCGGACATTATGCATGCTGTTGGGATTGTTGGATGATTCCAAGCTAATCCAAAAGAGTCTCACCTTCAAGCTGTCAAAATAATATTCAAATATCTACAAGGAACTCAAGACTTTGGACTATGGTATCCAAAGAATGTTGATCTTACTCTTCATGCTTACACTGATGCAGATTGGGTTGGAAATGTTGATGATCGGAAAAGCACGAGTGGTGGAGCATTCTATATGGGGCCCCGGTTAGTATCTTGGTTCAGCAAGAAGCAAAACTCTATTGCCTTATCTACAGCAGAAGCAGAATATGTGGCTACCGCATCATGTTGCACGCAACTTCTTTGGATGATGCAAACCTTACAAGACTTTCAAATCAAGTGCTCACCTCCTATCTCCATTATGTGTGATAATACAAGTGCCATCAGTATTTCAAAGAATCCTGTTATGCATTCCAAGACCAAGCACATTCCCATAAAGTATCACTTCTTACGTGAACAAGTGCTTGAACAAAAGGTGAAGTTGGAGTATGTTCCCTCCAAAGAACAAGTTGCTAATATATTTACCAAACCTCTGCCCAGGGAAGCATTTGAATATCTCAGATAGAAGCTGGGAGTAATCTTTGCCATGCATAAGATCGGATCTGCTTAAATTCAGAAGATTAATTTGGATACGCGGGTTTCCTGAAAGACAGTCGCGTATATACGCGAGTTTATACAAAGAAAACTGTGTATGGTTAATTGTTGACAATTTTTACTTGGGGTCAGCATTCTTCAGCACAGATGCAGTACTGTTTGGTATCTATGATGCTGTATGATATCTCTGATGATGTTTCAACTCTTATATTTCTATTTCATTCTTCGATATTGGGTGAAGATGCCTTGATGATTGGCTGTTGAAAGTGTTCAGGTTGCACAAGCTAAGGAGGAGTTTTGGTCATATGGAAAGGATGCATTGGATGCATAGTTTTAGGGGGAGCATTAGCCTTGCTGAATGTAATGCATTGTTGACATTATGATGATTCTGAAATATGATCTCTTTCTTGAGGTCCTTTTGGTATTTGATCATCTTTTTAATTTGATGAAAAGGTCATGTTGAGACCTATGATGTAAAATTGTAATATTCGGTCATGTAAGAACTTGAGTCCAATGTGTAAACCCACTTGGTTGGGTAGTTGAGTCGAAATATGTAAACCCACTTGGTTGGATACTTGAGTCACATATGTAAATCCACTTGGTTGGATCATTGATGTAAGTATGAGTCCTTGGTGATAGGAAAAGTCTTAGAGTCATGTACTTCATTGAAAAATATGTTTGAAGATTCAGCATAAACTCAGGGGGAGCATGGTAACTGCAGTACACATTAGATCGACTGAGCTCTTCTTTCTACAAGGGAAGAAAAACCTTGTTTTGGTTTCGATCCGCCCTTTTCCCTTGATGTCAAAGGGGGAGAGTATCATGGTGTTTGAATAATGGTTGCCATCAAGTCCAAAGGGGGAGATTGTTGGCAACATGATGCAGAGTGTTGTCCTTGATGGCAACCTACTTGATGAAGTTGTCTTTGGACAAACAACCTATTTGATATTGATGTAAATCTGATGTGGAGATTGTTGGCATGTGTTGTCTTTGATGGCAACCTACTTGATGAAATGAGATTGTTGGCTATATGATGCAATGTGTTGTCCTTGATGACAACCTACTTGGTGAAGTTGTCCTTGATGGAAACCTACTTGATGAGTTGCCTATAAGCAACCTATGTGTTAAATATGTAAAGATGAGGTATCTACAGATCAACTCAGGAGTAACAGAAGAAAGGAATTTCAGGAAGTACCAAAGAAATGATAAATAAGGTATGTCACTATGCATATGCGGGTTTGTTAAGGCGAAGTTGCGTATGTCCACGGAAAATTACGTGCCAAATTACGTATGCCTAATTGCGCTCTAAATTGATAAAACTAGGGGTTCTTACCATGGTATTGACCCATTGTATTGAGCGCTGGATTATCTATTTGATCCCGTCCAGGAATACCATTGGAAGTGGGGTGGTTTTGGCTCATGGTATTGATAAAGGCTAAACCTATATAAGGAGAAGAAGATCATTGTGCAAGGGTGTGCATGTGTCTGGGTATTGAATGAATACTTCACTATGAAGTATATCTGCATGATTGAACTTTGTTCCTGATTGATAAATTTGAATCTATGATGCACCCGTGGATGGTTCAAAATCCTTAGATCTGATAATGATGAATCTCTAAAACGATCTTCAGAAGAAGAACTTGTGAAGATCTGGTGCAAAAGTCTACTGAAGGTAATGAAGAAATCTAGGTAATTTTATAGATCTGGTCTGTTCTACAAATATTTCATTTACAGATCTATACGCAAGTTTGTTGTGTAAAAAGCACGTGTATTCATGGATCTGATCTAATAAAAGCGCGTATGGGAAGTTAGGGTTTACTGAAAAATGCACATATGTATACGCGGGTTAGTTTCATGAAAAGCGTGTGTATACGCGGGTCTGGTTAAATAAAAGCACGTATGGTATTTGAACTAATGGTTGTTCATGGTTGAATGTGTTTCTGCATATCTATTCTGAATTCTGGGTAATCTCTGATATTATGGTTACAGTGGTTTCACTGTTCTGTTTGAAGCATTGGGCAAAGTGTGTTTGTTGAAAAATGAAGGGTTGAGTTGGAGCTGTTTGATCCAGTTTGAAAATTGATGAAACGTGGTTTGCAGTGGTGCTGAGGTTCGAAGCCTTCAGTAAGGGGGTAGTAGCTCCCTTCCAGTGATAGCTGGTAAACGAGAGCAGGGGGTAGTTGCTCCCTTCCAGGAGAGGCTGGTAAACAAGAGCAGGGGGTTGTAGCTCCCTTCCAGGAGAGGCTGGTAAATGAGATAAGGTTGTAGCCTTCTGCAGGTGGGTGCCTGCGTGCTGGTATGAGTCTGCACCAGTACATAGTTGTAAGATATTTTCTTTATAATAAATATTGAAGACTATGACGACGACAGCGGTGGTTTTCTCCCGAATTGGGTTTCCACCTAAAATCCTGGTGTTCATCTGTGATGCTTATGTGTGTTGATTTATTCTGTTCTTACTATACATGTCTACTGCTTACTAAACATCTAATGAATGAATGATGCAATAATCTAAGATAAGAATTATCTGCATAAAAGGAGTTCTGAGCATACGTGAGTTTCCTTAAGGATATCCCCGTATATACGCTGGTTTTGTTCTGTAAAGTAGCGTATGGGTTTTTGAGAAAAGAAAAGTAAAAATTTGATTGACAGATCAAGATACTGATTCACCCCCCCCTCTCAGTATCTTTCTCAACAACATCTACCATATTCATGTCTAGTGCTTAGAAGTTAGACTCAGCCATAAGTTTTGCTAATCCTTGCCCTTTAACTACTTTGGTGGGCTTGATTTCTAAGTCATACTCAAGAATAGTTGCAATCCACTTTCCCCTTTTACCATCAAGGTCTTGACTCAGAATGTCCTTGACAACAGTATGTGGGACAAAAGCAATTATGTGAGAGTGTAAAATGTAGACCCTAAAGTCCTTTAAAGCTTTCACTAATGCTAAGGCTTGCTTCTCCATGATGTTATATTTGAGAGGAGCATCTCTTAAGGCCCTAATAAAGAAGGATATTGGTTGTTCTTGCCCCAAGTCATTCTTTTGAAGTAATACTGCAGCTATTGTATGCTCAGATGCAAAATAAAATATATAAAAGTCTTTGGTGAAATATGGACTAATCAGGACTGGTGTTTGAGTAAGAGCTTGTTTGACCATTTCGAGCGATTGTTTAGCTGGTAAAGTCCATTTTACACCTACATCTTTCCTCAGCATGTTTGTAATGCTTTTTAATAGCTCAGCAAGGTTGGGGATGAACCTCCTCAGAAAATTAATCTTTCCAATGAAAGATTGTAATTCTTTGAGGCTTCTTGGATGGCTAATTTGTAATATGCCATCTATCCTTGTAGGGTCTATTTTGATTCCCTCTTCTGAAATTATATGGCCAAGAAGTCTACCTTCTTGGAGACCAAAGAGTGTTTTCTTGAGATTCAATGACAAGCCAAATTTCCTACACTTCTCAAAAACTTTCCTCAGGTGAATCAAATGTTCTTCATCAGTTTTTAAGAATACGGTTATGTCATCAAGGTAAATGATTATAAAATAGCCAATATATTTAGAAAATTCTATGTCCATGGCCCTTTGGAAGGTGGCACCTGCATTCATTAATCCGAAAGGAATTTTGACATACATAAAGGTGCCCCAAGGTGTGGTAAAATCAGTTTTGATTTGATCACTTGGAAGCACTAACACCTGGTTGTAACCCGAGAACCCATCTAGGAGGGATATCCTTTTTGACCCAACCACCCTTTGAAGTATATGGTCCATCTTGGGTAAGGGGTAGTTGTCTTTTAAGGAGGCTCTATTTAAATTTCAGAAGTCAATACAAAGTCTGATTTCCCTTGTTTTCTTTCTAACAGAAACTAAGTTTGATACCCATTCTGAAACTCTAATTGGTACAATGATCCCAGCATCATGCATCTTTTCAATCTCAGCTTTAAATAAAGGTAATAAAAGTGGATTTGTTCTCCCAAGTTTTTGTTTTAAAGGCTTTTGATTTTCCTTCAAAGGGATTTTATGTTGGATGATGTTGGTATCATAAGACTTCAGATCTGTGTATGCCCAAGAAAAAACATATTTAAATTATTTAAACAGCTCTATGTATTGAGATTTTATGTGAGCTGGGAGAGTTCTGGATAGTTTGATCATTTTGGGTTCTGCTAGATTGCCTATGTTATGTGCTTCTATGTTTGCTTCCGCAGGCTCCATTCTCGGTTCTTTGGCTACATCGTTAAAATAGAAAAGGTGTTCTAAAGGTGTGAGACCTCTTGGAATTTTATCATTTTTTCATTGTAAAACTTCCAAGTCTTCTTGGTCTGTGTTGTCAATTATCTCTGCTTTCAAAGGATTCTCATAATGATTTATATCAGTAGTATATGTCATTTCAACTTCTGGGATTTGTTCAATATACAAAAAAATTTCTTTATGGCTGGTTTATGATATTGGTATGCTGAAATCATTTTCTGATTTCAAGAATTCATCTATGTGTTTGTCAAAATCAAACACTTGCTAGTGATCTTCGTTATCAGGAACAACGGGTCTGTTTTTTACTTTTACACTAAGCTATTCATTTATCTCGGGTATTTGGCAGTTGCTGGCATTGAAGGCGAGTTCATTTTCTAGATGATTCAGTGCTCTAGGAATGAAAATAAGTTCATAGTTTTCAAAGGTTTTTAATAAATCAAGGGCAGTGTTCTGATATTCCCTAAGCCTTGGATTTCTAGCTAAGTATTCTCCTTTGATTTGTCTTATGATAAGTTTAGAATCTCCTAAGATGGATATCTTTTGGGCTTCTAATCGTTTAAGCAACTGTAAGCCTAGGAGAAGTGCTTCATACCTAGTAATATTATTAGTGCATGGGAAATCTAATTTATATGAAAAACTCTTATTCATATTTTGAATCCAAACACCTACCCTTGCACTTGTTTTATTACAGGATCCATCGAAGTTTATTGTCCAAAGTATGTTTTCTTCTTTTCCATTTTCTTGTTGCTATTGATTTTCAATGTTTTGAATTTGATTGGAGGGAAGACTTGATTGTTCTAGTGAACTGATTGGGTCTACGTTTTCCTTATCTTGTTGAGTGATTTCATCTTCGTTACATAAGATAAAGGAATATAAACTTGATTGAATAGAATAGATTGGAGAGTTGTTTGGTTTTTCTATATTTCTCACCATGTACCTCATGTGAGATTCCCTGTATAGTCTTCTGCTTTGGTTAAAAACAGGGATGGTGGCATAAGACATGTCCATTTGAAGGCTTCCCTGAAGTTTGGCTCCCCGTGATCTTGATAAGAGCATGCCATACTTAGGGGGAATGTCAGCTACAACTATGTCCATTATTAGACTCTTAGCAGGAGTTTGAGCTAAGTTAACACATAAATCTTTGATTAAACCCAAACATTTGACTCTGCTTGAGTCAAAGAAATACAAATCTTTGTATGGTTTAGTAATTTCTAAGCTTAATCTTTCCATTACTACCTTGGGCATTATATTGTGTGAAGCTTCAGAATCTAACATGGCATTATGTAGAATTTTCTCGTGTGTGTTCAAGATAACATAGAAGGGAGGGACAACCCCTTCTTGGTATTTTCCCTCAACTTCTAGGCCAAACAACAACTCGGGTTTGTCATCTGTCAAGTTCAAGGTGTCAGTATCACCTCCTAAGTTCAAAGCCTTCAAAACTTGGTTTTTGTACACTTCTTGGGTTACTAGTTCAGCTAGGGGGATGGTAATTCTTTCTTGGCAATCCCCCCCTCAAGTTTGAAAGAAAAAATTGATTTGGTGATATTTACAATTGTCTTTTCAATTGAATTCTTTTAAGCAGTTTTAGATTGTTGGACTTTGTTTGGACTGGTAATTGGGATTGTTTTGTTAGGACCGCTAGCTGAGGTGCTAGGAGTACTCTACTCTATATTTCGCTGCATGTTTTTCTCTTTGTTTAAATCTGGTTTTTTAGCCAAAATGATGGGTTTGTCTTCTATATTCTTAGGGTGAGCTTCTGTGTTTTTCTTGATAGTAGTATTAGTGTTCTTATCCTTTGAATTATCTATGTTCCCCTTGCTCCTAAGATCATATTGTTTGTGCACCTCCATGATTGCATTTTCAAACCCCAATCTATCGTCATCAAAATCTTCATAGGTGTTTGTATTTTGATCATAAGAGAAAAAACCTTGTTCTTCTTCAGTGAGGAAAACATCATCCCCACTGTCTGATCCAATCAAGTTTACATGAGATTCTCCCAACCTTTCCAACTCCCTATCTTCCTCATATTGATCTCCATAGTTCTGTTGGAAGGGAGGTCTAATCTGTTGGTCATTTTCATTTTGCTTATCTTGATTTTTTTCTCTTCTATAATTCTAATTTCTATTTCTGTTTTGGTTGTTTTGAGGATCTCTTGGTGGAACTCTCTCATTTAAATTTATCTTCTCAAGCATCCTCTCCATTACCTTCACTAGGTTTTCAATTCTTGTGTCAGAAGTTGAGGTTGAAGGTAGTAGGTCATCTTTATAAGTTACCCTCTTCTCTAATCTCAACCTGTTTCTTTTCTCAATTATGTTTGCTTCTACACTCACAGCTCCTTTCTACATGTCTTCTAAGGTTAAGTAGTCTCTCTCCCTTAACCAATAAGTCATTTCAGCATCAAGGCCTTCGGGATACCTTACTAATGCCATGCCTTGAGGAGGTTTCATGTGAGGTGGAAGAGCATTGTAAACGCCATTGAACCTAGTGGCGTAGTCAGGAACACTCTCCCCTTGATTTCTCTTGAGGCTGTTGTACTCTGCTAGTATTTGGAGAGGATTCTTTTTGAGTTCCCATTTGTTGATGAATTTTTGATGCAAGGCAGGAAGATCATTTATGCTATTAGGAGGTAAGTTTTTAAACAATTTCTTTACATCTCCTCCTAAACTTTGGGCGAAGATTCTCATATTCATAGTTTCTTCTTCTATCTCCATATAATCGAAAGCATCTTCCATCCTATCTACATGATGTTGAGTTGTTGTAGACTCTTTTCCAGTGAAATGAGGGATTTTGGATTGGTAATAATTTGGTAGGTGAAGTAGAGGTTGTGGTAACACTAATGGGGCATACCATGCTTCCATAGATGGAAATAAGGGTGGATTTACAAGAGGTGGATTTGCTGGAGTGAAAGTGGGCTGAATAGGAGCGTTTTTCACAGTGGTAGTATGAATTGGAGTGGAAGAAATACTTGGGCCAACAAACTAATTTTGAGCTTTGTTGCAAATCTGCAGTGTCAATATCAGTTTGGTTTAAATCACCTTGAGATCTAGTTCTAAAGATGTTCTTTGTATGATGTAAATCAAAGTGTAAATCCTTCAAAACAACAAGGTTTTCAGGGAAAGATTTTGTTCTTAAGAGGCTCCTATTAGCAGCTGATTATCCAAAGTTAGAATTTTGCCACAGAATTATCTCTGGATTGTCAACGATTAAAGGAGGATTTGGGTATGGATGGGATCCAGTATTGATCCTATGTGAAGCCAGACTGTTTTTCAAAAATGAGAGAGGTTGAGGTTTTTAGGGACTGTTTTTGGGAGCTTCACCTCTCACTATGTTTTATCTAGTATGGGACTAGGATTATAAACTTCTTCAAGGCTGGTTAACACGGTCCTAAAGATATTTGGGGACCTAGATGAGTAATAGTCTTATTGGGGCTAGAGGAGTTGCCAGGTGGAAACTATTTAGCTTCTATGAAGGTAAAAATATTGGATGGTTCCACCACCATGTTTATTGTGAAGCCAAACTGAAATTTTTTTGCGTTTTTCTGAGTTATTTTGGTCTCATAGGTTAAGAGAGTGCTATAAGTCTGATTTTTCACTTAGCTAAGGTGTTCAAACAAACAAAGTTTACTCTTATGGCTTGGTAACAGGTTTCTTCAAGGTTTGATAAGGTCTTGCAGGAATCTTAAGGGTTACTTAGTTTCTCACTGATTCAAATAAGTCATATCATGATTAGTGTTATGCTTGGTAGTGCTTGAAGAAGCTTACTTATGTTATACTAGACAGTGAGTGTTTAATTTTGAAGATTTTACTCACGGTCCCACCGTGATCGCCATTATGTTGGTGTCTCGTGTTTTGATAGTTTGGAAAATCAAAAGACAAGGCAACATCAGAACCAATCTTTAGAGTTACAGAATCTAGTCCTCCTGTTCTTAGAGAGGAATCTCTCAAATTTTTTTTTGCAAAGGTTTATCTTGTGTGCTTTGAGTATTGGTTTTAGACTAGTTATTAAGTGCAGGTGTTTGATTATTTATTTGGTTGAATTGATATAGCAGAACATGAAAGGTCTAGGAAAGATATATAGAATGGAGAAACATTTGGTTCATTGGGCAATGGAGTCAAGAAGAGGTCATAACATACTCATCAATGGATATGGGATATCAGAGGGAAAATCTAACTTGGCCACAGGATCCTTTTTTTTTGGAATGAGATGGACATCAATGATTTGGAAAGAGAAGTTTAATTCTCAACAAATGGAAATTGAAAACACTACTTGAACAATAAAGAGCTATTTGACAAATAGGGCTAACCATGAATTCTGAAAATCACGCCTTTAAGAAAATAATGATTCCAAAACAAATTTTAAAATGAAATCTAAGATTTGGGGAACAACCTATTTCCTCAAAGATTTTATTTCAAATGACTTAGAAAACATAAAAGATTTCACTGATAATTGCAGTCATAGAAGAGGGAACACCTAACACATCTATGATCACAACTATAAAAGACCTTTGAGACAACTTTTTAAGCAAGTAAAAAGGGCATGATCAGAATAGACCTCCTTGGCTTACTATAAACAAAGATACTTCAAAGGGAGACTTCACTAACAGTTCTTAAGTGGCAACAGACAAGGAGGGAGAACCATAAATCAGGTTGAAACCAATTGTTTGAACTATTAAGAAAATAAATGGGCATGAGGACTAAAGAGAAAGATTTAACCCTCTAAAATACCTCATCAGAATAAAACATGAAACGGTGAAGGATGAACAGGTCTAAGGTGCTTCCAGGAGTCATTTCTTAGCCTAAAACTTTCAACCTACTGTAGTAAGAAATTATGGAACAGAATGAAAACGGGATGAAACATTAAACAGTTCAGAATACTTCACCAACAGCCAAGCTCATGGATCCAATGATAGAGCCTTCTCAGGAACAAGCATGCAACAACATCATCAAGGCTTCCAAGACTTTAATTTTTTCTTCAACTTCAACATACTATGTATTATTTCAGAGAGTTTCAGTATTACAACTAGTGATCAAACAACCAACACTTTCTCATCTTCTCCAGTAGTATTTATAGAAGAAGGAGGAGGTGAGATCTGATAAAAATATCTCCAAAGATAATTAATACAGTATTAATGGCTTCTTGGCCTTTGGGGGGCTCAATGAAGAAGCTTACATAGGTGTCCTCTGTATTGAATAATTGCCATTAATTTTTAAGCTTGGTGGGAGCTCTTTTGACTTTTGAGGCTCTGTATTGTGTAATAGTTACTCTGTTAATATTTTTGGATTAAGTTCCTTGGCAGAAATAACTATCCAGCTGTGCTTGAGGCAAATATCTAATCTTGATCAATAACTTCAGCTTATGTTTGAATTCTTTGAGGCACGGGTGGCACTGTGGTAGCTGGGAGGAATCAATTTGCCTCAGATGTGGCGGTGGAGGCCTTCTCTCTGATAAAACACATATGCTTTTCTTTTAACTATGTTTTTAATTTGGGGATTAGGCTTTTGATAATCACCCTTAGCCGTAATCCACGCAAATCAGTCTTCAATCTTCTATTCTGCTGCGTTCTGTCTTCGACACTGATATTCTTTGACTGTGCTCGATTCACTGTGTTTGTTGGTCTGCAGGGCTGCACAGGGATCGAATGGCATCAATGCCTTATGAATCATTGACAAAACGTATAGTTGAATCATGCGTATGATTCCCTTTGATGAATCGAAGGTGGGAGGATCGTCACCCTCAGCCTTTTAATTTTCCTTCAGCATAGCGGAAAAACCATTTAAACCCTGCAAAACACGAAAACATTATGAAATCCTACATATATAGGCTAACTGCTTTGGAAGGACATGTGAGGAGAGTGTGGCCATTAGATGGCATCATCCAACGGTTGATATTTAGTCAGAGAGGTCAAAAAGGAAAGCGGAGGAGGAATTAAATCGGAGCCATCGATCACGCAGAGATCGACGGTCGGGAGCGAGGGCGAATAGTCAAAACAAAAGAGTCGCTTTATTTGGAAAAATGGAGAAAATGGGTTAAAAACCTTTGTTTCAGTGAAAAATGGTTAAAAATGGCGTTTGGGGTTCAGGATGATCGTGGGCCATCGGATGAGACCGTCCCACAAGATCAACGGCTGAGATCGGGTATCGAAAAACCTTATAAAACATTCCCGGACTTCAAAAAGGTTAATAAAATTATGCTATATAAAGTCCCCCGGGTCCGTAACTGCTGATTGGGTGAGGAAATAGAGCGATCGAGCTTGGTTCGTCGATCTGCAAATCAGATCGATGGTGGATAAGTTCAATGAAACGCGTTGTACCTTGGACTAACACACGGGCTTCTCCAGAGTGCGATCACAGTCTGATGAGCTGGCCTCAGATCGGACGGTGGATGCTAATATCGTGCCGGGCCCATGTCTGACTTTTAATGCACGATGAGGGTGATATTCGAAATTTTCTCAAGGCCACGTGTCAGCCGGTGAATGGCATCGCTGCCAAACGGAAAAAAACCACCTCCCGCTCAAAAGCAGTGTGATGGATTCCGCCTGGTTTTTAAACAGTGAGTGGCTGGCGGGGACCACCAGGGCGATAGATTGTACAATGTCGATCTACAGATCAGATCGACGGTGGAGAGCGAATGGAACTTTTCATCGGCGGAAAACTTTATGATATAATAAAAATCGACCAATTAATATATACGAAGGTTTATACTTCAGGGGGCAAAATATTTATTTACAATAAGGCCTGGCGCCCGTCTGCGGGGCCGTGGGCCATATGGAAAGTAATATGACTGGGGGTTACAACACGCGGGGCTAATCAGAATCATATCTTTTAACATGGCAAAAGAACTTATGCACACATGTTTTGCAATGTGATAGGCGCTTTGTGGGTCTAGCACCTAGTTCTAAGGTGCGGGCACATGGAGAGAAAGTAGTTAGGGGGCTTAGCCGAAAGGGGCTAAAGCCTGAAACATAAATCATGGATTTTCATGGATTTTTCAATGTTTTTCAAAGGACTTTAAGGGTTTAGATAGAGGGAAAAATGGAAAAAAATGTGAAAATGAAGGATCATATGGAAAATAAAGGGGTAAAATGAGATTAGTTTTGGAAGTAGAAAGAGGGGAAAAATGATGAATTTGCAGCAGTCTTTTCTCATGAAATTAGCAGAATTTCAGAGTGTAAAATAGGCACAGTAGGGAAGATTTGGATAGAGGCATGAGGCCTTCAAGAGTCTTCAAGAGATAACACTTTTAAGCAATAAAATTTGTTCCTTGAAGGCTCCTAAAATGATTTAGCCACCTTTTGGTATAACAAATTTTATAGGTGGCTAACAGAGCCATGCAAGGAGTTTATGAAACCTGAATTTGTAGACATGGACTTGAACAATGCAATACCCAGGAGCTATATCAAGGATAACTATGCAAAGCTGCTATTAAAAATCCAAAGATATTTCACATGTGAAGGCAGGTACCATAAAGTCTACCCTTATCATTTTAAACTATTTTTGCATGTCACAGGAATGATATCATTAGATTTACCATTCTTCTTGCATAGAAGCCTTTCCAAAATGGCTAACAAAGTCCAAGCTAAATCTGATGGTTGTGAAACATCCCTGTTTCATCATGGTTTGATTAACTTACTAGTTTTAAATGAGCTATAGAAAAAAAATAGATATTGATCTTCCTTTTTATTTATGAGTGGATTTGAAATTGAAGCCCTGACTCTGGCTAAAAACCCTAAGATCAAGGGAAATCCTTCAACACCAATAGTCGAATCCAGTCAGCTAGTGATTACCAAGGCTAAGAGGTTTGTGAAATTGAAACCTAAGAAACAAGTTGAAGAGAGAATTGAGAAAGCATCAGTACTTGTCATAAAAACCCCATCACCTGCAAAACAAAAAGTAGAAAAGGTCAAAGAAACAAAACAGAAATAGGTGGCCGGTATACAAGAGAGCTAGAGAAAGACAAGAAGTCAAGTATCAGCATCAAAGGGAAAATCAATTGTTTCAATGGTAGAGGATAGCCCAAAGATGAAAGGAAACTTGGATGATATACTACATGCAATAGACATAGAATAATCACCCATTGTGCAGGCAGATTTTATTGAAGTGAATGATCCTAAACAAAAATAAAATCAAATCAGCAAAGAAATTGGATTTTGAAAGTGAGAATGCAGCTATTGTTTTCCAAGCTAGGAAACCTCTAACCATACATGAAAATAAACTCCAAGGAAGCAGCAAATATACCCAAGTAACTATTGAAGTAGCTAAGGCCCTTGAAAATGTGATTGATCTCTCATCTCCTATAGTAGAGCATGAATTCAACAAGGTAGAGAAGGGAAAAGAACACATGTCAAAGTGTTAGTTGTTGGAATAAAGGTTGAAACTATAAAATCAAGAAATGGAAATGATGATAAAGAGGGCAAGACATCACAGCATTGAAAAGACACAATTCAAGAGGTTGAAGGTTGTTTGGGAAGGTCAAACAGTTGCTAGGTCAGAGATCCCAAGCAGTGCCTATCAGTTTTATACATGGACAATTCCAGCTATTAAAGAGGCAAGGTTTGTTAGAGTGATCAACACTCATTTGAGAGCAAGCAACAGGAAGCTAAGAAGCCAATTGAAATATTTGGAGCTACAACTAAAACTGTCTCAAAATGAACTAAAAAGCAGAGGTACAAAATGACAAATTCAAAACAAACTCTAAATGGAAAATAAGGATCAAATTTTGTGAAGATTATGTTTTTAGTTCAAAAGTGTTATGGTTTTGATGAGGCCAATGATTTTCTGAAGCTATGGTACCTTTTTTATTTAAAATTTTGTGAAAATCTGGAAAAAACTACTTGCATCCAGGTGGAAAAAACTAGAAGAGTTGTGGATTAATTTTTTTTTGCTTTCTTGTTTGATGAATAAGAGGATATGGAGATCCATAAATCTCCTTAATATGAATAAAATCAATGCTAATGTGAAATTAGGACACCTTAGCAGCTTAATTGAGCACCCTTATGTGTGAAAATGGGTTGGAACACCTAGACTAGGTCAACTTTGACCAAATCAATAGCGTTGTTATGAAGGAGTTGACATTTATGGAGGGACAACACAGTTTTAGATGGAGACTCTTTGCTTGGAAGTAGTGTCATAAATGAATGGGGCTTAGGGTTAGGAAGCTCATCACTTATATAAGGAAGAGGATGGAAACCATATTTCATTCATGTTTTGTATCTGATATTTCTGAATATATGGTTTGTTTAAACATATAGCTTTCTTCAGTTGTTTAGCTAAGATTGCAGTGTTGTTTAGCATAAGGTGTTCCTGAGTGTGAATCCCACCTTTTCCCTTGAGAAGCCTCTAGGAAGAGCTTTTCACTACATTCCACATTCATGCATCAGACCAAGGCTTCAGTCTCACTGTACACCGTAGTTTCTGTTGAGTTTTTGTGTTGTGTTGTAGGGCAGAAGTTGCTAGAGGATTGACTTGGGAGATTTTTGAGCTAGATCTCATTGGAGGAAGGTTAATTTCTATTGAGAGGCTAGTAAAGAAGCCCCTAGAGCATCATTGATACATTTTTCATCAGGCCATATTTTTTTTATCCCCTACAGTGCAGTATCATTCTGGATCTATGTTATTTTAGGGAGGAGCTGCTAGGGTGTTTGCAGTAGGTGATTTGGAGAGTGGTTTCTTCAGTGAAGGGGCCAAAATTTAATCCAAATGATCCTTTGGAGGAGATCATATTCATTTTAATACAAAATTCAGCCATTGGTCTTCATTAATTTTTTGCAGCATACTTTTAAACCCTAGGGTTGCATCTCATATTGTATTATTGGGTGTTTTTCCCTTGTTAGCCACCTATAAATTCTAATATGCCTAGTGGTGGCTAAACTGGTTGTCAAACCTTCAACAGATATATTTCCTTTGAAAATCCATCATCTTTGAATTCTTATGATGATTATTTATCCTCTGAAATGATCTTCATTGTTGTTTCCCTATAAGCCCTCAAGAACCTGCTCATTACCAAAGAAAACTACTTAAAAACTCCATTTTCCCATCATTTCAATTATCCATTTTCACCATTTTTCCCTTTCACAAATCCCTCTGTAAACCTTCATTTAGCCTTCAAAATCACTCTAACCCTCTTTCTAGCCTATTATCTCCCCCTATTTTGGCTTTAAAATCCTCTTTTTAGCCTATCGGAACCTTCATTTTGGCTTAAAAAACACTATTTTGGGCCCAAAATCAATTTTCTACACTATGAGGTTTTTAAGCCCCTGAGGGCTTATTTCATTTAGCAACTTATCTTCATATGACCCAAAGCCCCGCAAACGGGCACTTAAAGGCTTAAAACCTTTCCCAAACCTTATTTCCCTTCCATTTTTCATTCCGAACGTATAATTTTGAAAACAAATATGGACCATTGATCTCTGCAGATCAACAGTCCTCGCGCACTCATTCTTCCGCTTTTTTCCCTCCTGCACTCTTAATCTTTCCACTTCATCTTTAAATCCTAACAGTTCGGTTTGATGATCCAATGGCTCGCGCATAACCCAACACCACCCCGTTGTCCGCTACGCGAAAAAATAGATGTCGGGCCCACAGCCTTTTCGCATTCTTTCCGCACCGTTGGATCTACCGCCCATGATCCGACGGTTGACACTCCATTTCACAAAACATTCTCGCCCAAAGTTTAATGCCCAATAATTTTGCGAAATGGTTGGTTTTCTTCTTCCACGTGTCAAGCGTTGTATGGAATCGCATTGCTCTTAGCTAATATTGCCTCCCCCATTTTTGTTACATGAAAACCATTCCGGTTTCCGCCATACCACCCTCTGTGACGTGATTTTAGCCTTTAATCCTGGACGTCAATCTTTGAGATCACACGACCCACGTTATATCGCGACATCAAATGCATTTCTTCCCATATCACTCCCAACTGACTTCATCAAGTGATCTCCACCGTAGATCATCCTGATCTAACAGTTCACGTTCATCCTTGCACCCAAATCCTCCTGAACCTAGTTAGTTACTCTGCCAAGGTTTGCTTCACATTTCCTGCTGCAATCCCATTCCGCCTTACTGCTCCTCCACCCTTGAAAGCCTCTGCTACAGTCATACCCCCTCGCAGGATTTATATAACATGTTTAAATTGTGTGTTTGCAGGTTCCTTATTTCTCAGTTTTTCTTACAGTCACAGAGGTGACAAGAATGATAAAGTGCGACGACCATACAGCATGAATCAAAGCATATAGGGAAGCGCCTGGGTTTAAAAGCTTGTTTTATCTAAGATCGGGGTTATTGACCCTAACATAAAACCCTCCAGTACCCCCTATAACCTGTATATTCACAAACACAGGTGCGCAGAAGTTTAAAGTGTATCAGAGCATAATTAAAGGGTTAAAGGCATAATATTGAAGGTTAATAAGTCTAATCCACAGTCGGCAAGGATAAAAATGATGAAGATGATTAAAGAGGCTAAATGGAGCCTAAACACAATTAGAGCCAAATCACTAGAAACAGTTCGAGCAGATCAATAAAGAAGGAGCACAATCAGGCTTAAATAATTTCAAGTACAGAGGGACAGATTAGTTATTGGCACAGAATGTTGACTAACACATACAGCCTACCTCCATGCATAGAAAACATCCCAGCGGTTACCACATCAAAGAAAAACACCACAAACTGTCAAAGAAGTTATTTGGAAGTATGGGGGGCCTCAAAACCGATGCTTGCACTTAACTTACACCAGGAAAATGGCAGTACTACTGCAGATAGTATTTCTTCCCAAAGGACACTCTGTAGGGTGTTTTATGTCATGTCAAAGGAACATCAACAAGCTACATATTTATTGATCATGTTTAGAATTCAATGAAATGTTTAAGGCACAGAATGGGGCATTCGAATTCCCTCTCCTATCTCTGATGTTCATTAAAAATTTCCTCACCGACTTTCCCTAATTTTTCCTATAAAGACTCTTCGAAGTCTCATTGTAAAAGGTTGGCATTTGGTGATTTCTAAAATAATACATATTGCTGCTTTGAAGAAGAATTGTTATTCTGAAAGAGTGTGAAGATCTTTGTTTTTATGTTGATGAAGGAGGTTGGACCATTGGATCCTTGAGCCTGGTTTTGGTGAAGTACTTCTTATTGTTAATGTTATTTCCTGTTTTCTACGTTGTTCCATCATGCTTTTCTTACAGTAGGATAAAAATTTTAGGCAGAGAAATGTATCTTAGAAGCACCTCTGACTTGTTTATCCTTCACTGTTTATATGTTTTCTGCTACTGAATTATGACAGGGTAGTCCAACAGCTCTTTTAAATAATCAGTTTGTTTTATTTCAGAAATGGTTATTTTAGTTGTGCTAAATACTGTTTAGGTGTTCCCTCCTTCTTTGCCACTGAATATTGTATCTGAAATCTCCCTTTA
This sequence comes from Pinus albicaulis, assembly GCA_034641835.2. NCBI lineage: Eukaryota > Viridiplantae > Streptophyta > Pinopsida > Pinales > Pinaceae > Pinus > Pinus albicaulis. Next base: position 1,009,732,695 of record CM076575.1, on the reverse strand, counting down.
ATTTTTAATGCTTGCAGTTTGACAGTGAGGTCTGTTTCAATCATACCCTTTGTTTCTTATTTTCATTATTGTGTTAAAGGTCCCTATAATTGCAGTCCTAGATTTCTAAGGTGTTCCATCTTCTTTGAATGCAATTTTATGTCTTTGTTGATTAAGCCCTTCAGCAGTAAACTTATAGGGGGAAATAGGGCGTTCCCCGAATCCTATAGTTCATTAAGAAGGTTTTAGTCTGCATTTCTCTTTTCTTTGAGTGTTATATTGATCAATTCCAAAGCAGTGAGCTTACTAGAGGAAATAGGGTGTTCCCCGAATCTTGTAAGCCATTGTGAAAGGGTTTAGCTTGTTTTTCACTCTTAGTCCTTAATGTTCATCCCATTTCACCTATATTATTCAACAGATCCTTGACCAAGTTAGATTTCCCCTTTGGTTTCCCTTCCTTCTCATTCAGAACTATTTGGACCTTCACATGACACCATTGCCCAATGGCTTGTAGATTCCCATGCTCTATCTATACCACCTGAAACACATTTGTCCAACCAAACAAACAAAAAAACCCCTTGTGCTTTAGAACTAGCCTAATACCTTAATTTGAACTTTAAAGATACGTTATTATTTACCTTTATAGAGAGATCCCTCTCTAGATCCAGGAGGGCCAGATCCTGAGATCCCAAAATGGTTTTGATGTTGTCTTGTCTTTTGGTTTTGCCTAACTGGCCAAAACATAGGAACCCCAACATAATGGCAATCACGATGGGACCTATTGAGTATATGATAGTCTAGCTAACTCTTGTGCACTCTTTAGTCCTACAAATCTCTAAGAAAATTAATTATTAAGCCATAGAGTAGACTCTATTTGTTTGAGCACCTTATCTAAAGTGTAAGATCAGACATAGGACACTCTCATAACCATAAAATGTACAAAATCCAAAAATATCTTAGATTGGCTTCATAATAAACATGGTGGTGGAACCATAAACAATTTTACCTTCACAAAAAGCTAAAAATTTTCCACCTGGCGACGCCATTAGCCCATTAGACCTATTGCCCATCTAGGTCTGCAGATTTCTTTAGGACTATGTTAACCAGCCTTGAAGAAGTTGAGAAGCCTAGTCCCATATTAGATAATACATTCTAAGAGACAAAACTTTCAAAGCAGTTCCTACAAACTTCAACCTCTCTCAATTTTCGAAAAGCAGTCTGGCTGCACATAGGATCAACACTAGATCCCATCTAGACCCTAACCCTCCTACAATCGTTGACAATCAAGAGAGAATTCTGTGGCAAACTTCTAGAGCTGGAAAATCAGCTACCAATAGGAACATTCCAAGAAAAAAATCTCTCCCTGAAAACCTTGTTGTCTTGGAGGATTTACACTTTGACTTACATCATACTAAGAACTTCTTTAGAACCAGATCTCAAAGTGTTTTAAACCAAACTGATATTGAAAATGCAGGTTTGCAACAAAGATTTAGTATGGAAGCTTCACCCTCTACTCCTCCTGAGTCACATCTTCTCCACCACTTTAGCCTTTTTCATAACCAATCTGCTCAAAACCAGTTTGTTGGCCCAAGTGTTTCTTCCACTCCAAACCATACCACCATTGTCCAAAACACTCCATTACAACCCACTTTCCCTATTTTCAATCCACCCACTATAAATCCACCTTTCTTTCCAGCCATTGCAGCATGGTATGCCCCATTAGTGTTACCACAACCTATGGCTCCCTTGCCAAATGACTATCAGTCTAAAATTCCCCATTTCACTGGAAAAGAATCTACCACAGCTCAAAAAAATGTAGATAGGATGGAAGATGCTTTTGATTATATGGAAATAGAGGATGAGACCATTACGATGAGAATATTTTATCAAAGTTTAGGAGGAGAAGTAAAGAAGTGGTTTAAAGGCTTAACTCCCAATATCATCAATGACCTTCCCTCTTTGCATCAAACATTCATAAACAAATGGGAAATCAAAAGAAACCCTCTGCAAATATTAGCAGAGTATAACAGTCTTAAAAGAAATCAGGGAGAGAGTGTTCAGAATTACTCCACTAGGTTTAACAATATCGACAATGCTCTTCCACCTCACAACAAACCTCTCCAAGGTATGGCCTTAGTGAGATATCTTGAAGGCTTTGATGCTAATATGGCCTATCAACTAAGGGAGAGAGATTATTTAACTCTAGAAGACATGCATAAGGGAGCAGTGAGTGTAGAAGAAAACTTAATTGAGAAAAGAGCTAGGTTGAGATCAGAGAAGAGGGTAGCTTATAAAGATGATTCTGCACCCTCAACCTCATCCTCTGATACCAAAATTGACAACCTAGTGAAGGTAATGGAGAGAATGCTTGAAAAGATAAACTTGAGTGATATAGTGGCACCAAGAGAACCCCAAAACAGCTTCCAAAATAGAAATAGAAATCAGAACTTTAGAAGAGAAAACAATCAAGATAGGCAAAGAGATAATGACCAACAAATTAGACCTCCCTTCCAACAAAACTACGTAGATCAAGAGGAAGAAAGGGAGATTGAAGGATTGGGAGAAAACCATGTAAACTTGATTGGATCAGACAGTGAGGATAATGTTTACCTCACTAAAGAAGAACAAGGTTTCTTCTCCTCAGAACCGAAAGAAGACACACATAAGGAGTCTGAAGATTATAGATTGAGATTTGAGAACGCAATCATGGAGGTACACAAACACTATGATCTAAGAAGCAAAGGGAACATAGATAATCCAAATGACAAAAACACTAGCTCTGCTATTAGGAAAAATACAGAAAATCGGCATAAGAAAGCAGCAGAGAAAACCCACATTTTGGCTAAGAAAACAGATTTAAACAAAGGGAAAAGCAGTCAGCCAAATGTGGAACAGAGTTTCCCTAGTACTTCTACTAGTGGCCCTGTTAAAACAGCCCAGATTGACAGTCCTAATAAAACTCAGCAAATTAGAATTGCTGAAAGAAATTCAATTGAAAAAACAGATGTAAATACAACAAAATCAATAGTTCCTTTCAACCTTGAGGGAGAGATTGCAAAGATCAAAATTAACATACCTCTGGTTGAATTAGTGACTCAGGAAGTGTACAAAAACCGATCCTAAAAGCTCTGAATATAAATATTGATACTGATACTTTGAACTTGACAGATGACAAGCCAGAGTTGTTGTTTGGTCTTATAATTGAAGGAAAATACCAAGAAGGGGTTGTGCCTCCCTTCTATGTCAGCCTAAACATACATGAAAAAATATTACACAATGCCATGCTTGATTCAGGAGCATCACACAACCTTATGCCCAAGGTGGTAATGGAGAGCTTAGGCTTAGAGATTACTAGACCATATAAAGACTTATACTCCTTTGATTCCAGAAGGGTCAAATTCTTGGGGTTAATTAAAGATTTGTGCATTAACTTGTCTCAAATTCCTACCAAGAATATTGTAATGGATGTGGTAGTAGCTGAAATTCCCTCAAAATATGGCATGCTCTTGTCTATATCATGGGGAGCTAAGATTCAGGGCACCCTTCAAATGGATATGTCTTATGCCACCATACCGGTGTTTGGTCAAACTAGAATATTATATAGGGAAACCCTCATGAAATACATGGTGAGCAGCAAGGACAAACCTCACAACACTCCTGTTTATTCCACCCATTCTAATCTAGATTCCTTCATTTTATACAATGAAGATGAAGTCACCCAAACAAAGGAAGGAAATGAAAAGGACATTAGTGCACTAGAGCATTCAGAATTGTCTTCCTCTCGACCTCTAGATATCTCAACTTCCAGCAGCCTAGAGCAACATGAAACAAATGAGAATGAAACAGAAACACTTTGGAGAATGAGCTTTGATGGCTCTTGTGGAAAAAATAGTGCAGGGGCTGGTGTATGGATACACAACACAAACAAAGGACATGCCTGCAAATTAGATTTTTCATGCACTAAAAACATTGCAGAATATGAAGCCCTTCTCCTAGGCCTTCACATACTTAAAGATTTAAAGGCCAAAAAGATAGCAGTACAGGGAGATTCTGAGTTAATTATCAGACAAATCAAAGGGGAATATTCAACCAAAAACCCCAGACTCAGAGAATATAGAAACACTGTGTTATATCTCCTGAAAATTTTCAAAAAATATGAGCTTATGTTCATACCAAGAGCCCAAAATCACCTGGCAAATGAACTGGCTTTTGCTGCTAGTAATTGCCAAATACCACAGATCGATGAGCAGTTTATTATAAAGGTGAAAAATAGACCAGAAGTGCCTGGTAATGAAGATCATTGGTAGGTTTTTAACAATGATAAACATATAGAGGATTTCCTGCAGTCAAAAAATGAGTTTTCCAAAGCATCACCAAGTTTCAGCCATGAAAAAGAATGTTTAGAGGAGGAAAAAATTCCTAAAACAGAGTCCTCCCCTCCTACTGATATAAATCATTTTTATCATCTTTTCAAAGCAATATTACCTAATGATCCAAATCAAAAGGGCCTCGAAATTCTAGAATGTAAAGGTGATACCATACCCAAAGGCCTTGCCCTATTAGAAAAACTCTTTGATTTCAACGATGTGGATAAGGAACCAAAGGCAGAAACCATGGAAACTAATGTGGAAGAGCACAACATAGGTAGCCCATCTGAGCCTAAAATGATTAAGTTATCTAGCACCCTTCCTGCCCACATCAAACAGAAATACATAGAACTCTTCAAAGAGTTTTTAGATGTTTTTGCATGGGACTATAAAGATTTGAAATCATATGACACTAGCATCATTCAGCACAAGATCCCTCTTAAGGATAATCAAAAACTTTCAGACAAAAATTAAGGAGGATAAACCCTGTTTTATTGCCTGCAGTAGAAAAAGAAATTAGGAAGATGTATGATGCAGGTATCATTGTTCTTCTTAGATACTCAGACTAGGTTTCCAATCTAGTATCTGTTAGGAAGAAGACAGGGGAGATCAGGCCGTGTATTGACTTCAGGAAATTGAATAGAGTCTCTCTAAAAGATAACTACCCCTTGCCAAAAATGGACCACATTCTCCAAAGGGTAGTTGGGTCAAAAATAATATCATTATTAAATGGGTTCTCGGGTTATAATCAAGTGTTAGTCCTCCCAATTGATCAGCATAAAACAGCCTTTACCACACCTTGGGGAACATTTATGTATGTCAAAATTCCATTTGGTTTGATGAATGTAGGAGCCACTTTCCAGAGGGCCATGGACATAGCCTTCTCAGAAGACATAGGCTATTTTATAATCATTTACCTTGATGATATTATTATTTTCTCCAAAACTGATGAAGAACATTTGGAACATTTAAGGAAGGTTTTTCAGAAATGCAGAAGGTTTGGCTTGTCTTTAAATCCCAAAAAGACACTCTTTGGCCTCCAAGAAGGAAAGCTTCTTGGTCACATAATCTCTGAAGAAGGGATCAAAATAGATCCTAAAATAATTGATGGCATATTGAATATCAACCACCCTAGAAATCTCAAATAATTACAGTCTTTCATTGGAAAGATTAATTTTTTGAGGATATTCATCCCCAACCTTGTTGAGCTGTTAAGAAACATCACTAACATGCTCAGGAAATAAGTAGGTGTTAAATGGACAATCCAAGCTGAAAAATCATTTGAACTGGTAAAGCAAGCACTTACTCAAGCACCAGTCCTTATCAATCCTGATTTCACCAAAGATTTTATATATTTTTTTCCTTTGCATCTGAACATACAATAGCTATAGTATTGTTGCAAAAGAATAGGTTGGGGCAAGAACAACCTATATCCTTCTTCAGCAAAGCCTTAAGAGATGCCCCACTCAAATACAACATCATGGAGAAGCAAGCCTTAGCACTGGTAAAAGAATTAAATGACTTTAGGGTGTACATTTTACATTCACATATCATTGCCTTTGTGCCACACACCATAGTTAAAGATATTCTAAGCCAGGACCCTGATGGTAAAAGGGGAAAATGGATTGCCACTATTCTGGAATATGACTTAGAAATCAGGCCTACTAAACTTATCAAGGGACAAGGATTAGCAAAACTCATGGCTGAGTCTAACTTCAAAGCACTAGATATGAATATGGTTGATGCCTTAGAAGAGATAGAAGAGTTCCCAACACCATTTACCTGAAGAAACATTCATGAACTCTCCATGGTATGCTGACATTATGTATGTGCTACTTTATTTAAATTCTCCTCCTTCTTTGTCAAAAACAAAAGTTAGATTTGTAAAACAGAAGGCCTTAAATTATTACATGATAGATGGAGTTTTATATTGGAAAAATGTTGTTGGGATACTACTAAAATGTTTACTTGAGGTTGATGCAGGAAAAATCATGCATGAAATGCATGAAGGATAATGTGGAGGGCACTTAAATTGGAATACCACAGCAAATAAGATCCTTAGATCTGGTTACTATTGGCCCACCCTTTTTCCCGACACCCACAAACTAGTAATGTCTTGCCACAAGTGCCAAATCTTTGATGGAAAAAGAAAACGCTTGCCCTTTCCCTTGAAACCCATTAGTGTTGAAGCACCCTTCCAACAGTGGGGTTTGGACTTCATAGGGGAAATCCATCCATCCTCCTCAGCCTAGCACAAATGGATCCTCATAGCCACTGATTATTTTACCAAATGGATAGAGGCCATACCCACTAGGATATCTACTGAATCTATCATTATCAAATTCCTTGAGACCAAAATATTGTCCAGATTTGGTTGTCCTAGAAAAATAGTCACAGACAATGTTGCTGCCTTTAAATCCAAAAGGATGGTTGATTTCTGCCATAAATATCAGATCACCTTGGGCCACTCCACTGCCTATTACCCCTAAGGAAATGGACTTACTGAATCCTCAAACAAGAGCCTGATCAACATCATCAAAAAGATGTTGGATCAGAACCAGAAAGCATGGCATAGTAAGCTTGTTCATGCCTTGTGGGCTGATAGGTTAACCACCAAAAATTCAATCAACATGTCCCCCTATCAGCTAGTCTATGGCATCGATGTTGTTTTCCCAACATATTTGGGATTTCTAGTCATGAAACTCCTTCAGGAAGTTCAAGTTGAAGAAAATGATATGCAGAGAAGGATCAATCAGACCATCCACTTGTAGCAGACTAGAGAGGAAGTTTATCAGAGAACTCAAAAAGTCCAAGAAAACATCAAAAGGTTATTTGACAGGAGGACTAAAGCAAATGACTTCCAAGTTGGGAATGTGGTTTTAAAATGGGATTCAAGGGGGGAAGAGAAGGGAAAACATGGTAAGTTTGAAAATCTGTGGAAAGGGCCCTACATTACTCATTCCATAAGAGGGCATAATGCATTTTTCCTGCAAGAAATGAATGGTGAAGAAGTGTTAGGAGGTCCTATCAATGGCAGGATTCTTAAACACTATTTCTGTCAAGAGTCTTAGTTTCAGATATTTTTTTCCATTGTAGATACCATTTGCATCAAGAAAAATGAAAAAAAATGCAAAAACAATAGAAAAAACAAAATAGGGTAGGAATAAAACAAGAAAGGTATAGCCCCATACCAAAAAGAGAAATAATGTCTGAAAGTGTGCAAGCTCAAATGCCACTACTTTAAGGAGCACTACTGTCCAATCATACAGCCTAATCATGATTGGGAAGATTTCAATTTACTGCTGATAGGATAGTGAAGAAGATTTTCCAAACTTTTTAATCTTGGCTTATCAGTAGAGAAAATTAGGATAGAAGAAAGAAAGGTTCAAACATGCTGAAAATATGAACCTAGAATCATAAGAAAATATGGCTCTAATTCTCTAAAAACTTGAGCCAAACATAAGAAGAGAACTGGTTCTAACATGCTCAAAACTTGAACCAGCAAAGTAAAAGAGAACAGCTCTAACAAGATCAAAACCAGAGCTTAAATGAAGAAAGAAAGGTGACTCTAAAAAGCTCAAAATCTGAGTCACAGCAAGAAGGAAGAATGTTTTTGAGCTCTATATCTTTAAACCTTCCCAGTTTTGTTTTAATTTCTGCTAGTTTCAGTTCATGTGCAGCTTGTCTTTATGCCATGGACTCACAGCAAATCAGACAGTCTAATCCTGGTTTGACTGTGTTTTCAATTTCTGCCTTAGAATATAGAGAATGAAAATTTGTCAAACTATTTAATCCTGACATATATTAGATTAAGTAGAGAAGCTTATGAGTTCAATTGCTTAATCTAAACTCATGGAGAAATACGGGTAGCATTATATAGGTTTATTTTTCTGTTTTCAAAATAAAATGTTGAAAAAATATTTTTCTAGTCCAAGTGCACTCAAAAGAAGAAGAAAATGTTAGGACAAGTAGCCTTGGGTAGGTAGAAATGTTTGTTTCAAAGAGATATCATGCTGCAGGTCACTGAAAGAACTGCTAATATGAAAAGGTACAAGCAAGAAAGAAAAGAATTTTGCCCAATATAATGGCACTGGTCTACTTAATCCAGATATTACTGAGGTTCTGGACACCTAAAGGGCAAGCTGTCCTCCCCAAATGGATCCACTATTAGCCACCTATAAATTCTAATATGCCTAGTGGTGGCTAAACTAGTTGTCAAGCCTTCAAGAGATATATTTCCTTTGAAAATCCATCATCTTTGACGTCTTATGATAATTATTTATCCTTTGAAATAATCTTCACTGTTGTTTCCCTATAAGCCCTCAAGAACCTGCTCATTACCAAAGAAAACTACTTAAAAACTCCATTTTCCCATCATTTAAATTCTCCATTTTCACCCTTTTTCCCTTTCACAAATCCCTCTATAAACCTTCATTTAACCTTAAAAATCACTCTAACTCTCTTTCTAGCCTATTATCTCCCCCGATTTTGGCTTTAAAATCCTCTTTTTAGCCTATCGAAACCTTCATTTTCGCTTAAAAAACACTATTTTGGGCCCAAAATCACTTTTCTACACTATGAGGTTTTTAAGCCCCTGAGGGCTTATTTCATTTAGCACCTTATCTTCATATGACCGAAAGCCCTGCAAATGGGTGCTTAAAGGCTTAAAACCTTTCCCAAACCTTATTTACCTTCCATTTTTCATTCCCGATGTATAATTTTGAAAACAAATATGGACCGCTGATCTCTGCAGATCAACGGTCCTCGTGCACTCATCCTTCCGCCCCTTCATCTATTTTCCTTTCCGCACTCTCAAACTTTCCGCTTCATCTTTAAATCCTAACAATCCAATCTGATGATCCAACAGCTCGCGCATAACCCGACACCACCCCACTATCCGCTACGCGACAAAACAGATGCCCGGCCCACAGCCTTTTCCGCCCGCACATATTGTTTCCTATTGCATTCTTTCCGCACCGTACGATCTACCGCCCATGATTCGATGGTTGACACTCAGTTTCGCAAAACTTTCTCGCCCAAATTTTAATGCCCAAGAATTTTGTGAAATGGGTGGTTTTCTTCTTCCACGTGTCAAGCGTTGTATGGAATCGCATTGCTCTCCGCTAATACTACCTCCCCCCTTTTTGTTGTACGAAAACCATTCCGGTTTCCGCCATACCACCCTCCGCGATGTGAGTTTAGCCTTTAATCCTGGTCGTCGATCTCCGAGATCACACGGCCCATGTTACATCGCGACATCAAATGCATTGCTTCCCATCTCACTCCCAAATGACTTCATCAAGTGATTTCCACCGTAGATCATCCTAATCTAACGGTTCACGTTCATCCTCGCACCCAAATCCTCCTGAACCTGGTTAGCTGCTCTGCCAGGGTTTGCTTCACATTTCCTGCTAAAATCCTGTTCTGCCCCACTACTCCTCCACCCTTGCAAGCCTCTGTTGTAGTCATACCCCCTCGCAGGATTTATATAACATGTTTAAATTGTGTGTTTGCAGGTTCCACAATGGTGTTTCTCATTTTTTCTTACAGTCACAGAGGTGACAAGAATGATAAAGCGCGATGACCATACAACATGAATCAAAGCATATAGGGAAGTGCCAAGGTTTAAAAGCTTGTTTTATCTAAGATCGGGGTTATTGACCCTAACACAAAACCCTCCAGTACCCCCTATAACCTGTATATTCACAAACACAGGTGCGCATAAGTTTAAAGTGTATCAGAGCATAATTAAAGGGTTAAAGGCATAATATTGAAGGTTAAGAAGTCTAATCCACAGTCGGCAAGGATAAAAATGATGAAGATGATTAAAGAGGCTAAATGAAGCCTAAACACAATTAGAGCCAAATCAGCAGAAACAGTTCGAGCAGATCAATAAAGAAGGAGCACAATCAGGCTTAAATAATTTCAAGTACAGAGGGACAGATTAGTTATTGGCACAGAACGTTGACTGACACATACATCCTACCTCCATGCATAGAAAACATCCCAGCAGTTACCACATCAAAGAAAAACACCACAAACTGTCATAGAAATTATTTGGAAGTATGGGGGGCCTCAAAACCCATGCTTGCACTTAACTTACACCAGGAAAATGACAGTACTACTGTAGATAGTATTTCTTCCCAAAGGACACTCTGTAGGGTGTTTTATGTCATGTCAAAGGAACCTCAACAAGCTACATATTTATTGATCCTGTTTAGAATTCAATGAAATGTTTAAGACACAGAATGGGGCATTCGAATGCCCTCTCCTATCTCTGATGTTCATTAAAACTTTCCTCACCTACTTTCCCTCATTTTTCCTATAAAGACTCTTCGAATTCTCATTGTAAAAGGTTGGCATTTGGTGATTTTTAAAGTAATACATATTGTTGCTTTGAAGAAGCATTGGTGTTCTCAAAGAGTGTGAAGATCTTTGTTTTTATGTTGATGAAGGAGGCTGGACCATTGGATCCCTGAGCCTGGTTTTGGTGAAGTACTTCTTATTGTTAATGTTATTTCCTGTTTTCCACTTTGTTCCATCATGCTTTGCTTATAGTAGGATAAAAGTTTTAGGCAGAGAAATGTATCTTAGAAGCACCTCTAACCTGTTTATCCTTCACTGTTTATATGTTTTCTGCTACTCAATTATGACAGGGTAGTCTAACAGCTCGCTTAAATAATCAGTTCGTTTTATTTCAGAAATGGTTAATTCAGTTGTGCTAAAGACTGTTTAGGTGTTCCCTCCTTCTTTGCCACTAAATATTGTATCTGAAATCTCCCTTTAATTATTAATGCTTGTAGTTTGACAGTGAGGTTTGTTTCAATCATACCCTCTGTTTCTTATTGTCATTATTGTGTTAAAGGTCCCTATAATTGCAGTCCTAGATGTCTAAGGTGTTCCCTCTTCTTTGAATGCAATTGTATGTCTTTGTTGATTAAGCCTTTCATCAGTAAACTTATAGGATGAAATAGGGCATTCCCCGAATCCTATAGTTCATTAAGAAGGTTTTAGTTTGCATTTCTCTTTTCTTTGAGTGTTATATTGATCAAGTCCAAATCAGTGAGCTTACTGGATGAAATAGGGAATTCCTCAAATCTTTTAAGCCATTGTGAAAGGGTTAACTTGTTTTTCACTCTTAGTCCTTAATGTTCATCCCATTTCACCTATATTATTCAACAGATCCTTGACCAAGTTAGATTTCCCCTTTGGTTTCCCTTCCTTCTCATTCATAACTATTTGGACCTTCACATGACTGCATTGCCCAATGGCTTGTAGATTCCCATGCTCTATCTATACCACCTAAAACACATTTGTCCAACCAAACAAAAAAAACAAACCCTTGTGCTTTATAACTAGCCTAATACCTTAATTTGAGCTTTAAAGATACGTTATTCTTTACCTTTATAGAGAGATCCCTCTCTGGATCCAGGAGGGCTAGATTCTGAGATCCCAAAGCAGTTTTGATGTTGTCTTGTCTTTTGTTTTTTCCTAACTGGCCAAAACACAGGAACCCCAACATCCCTGAGACCCTTTTGAGTTCTTTTTTGGAGGTTTTATAGAGCCTTATCTTCATTGTACATTATTTTTGAGGCACATATCAGCCCTTATCCTTTATGTACTCATTGCCTGTAGCAGTGCATCCAAGACTGTGTTGTAGCAGTGTCTCCAACATTTTGATATAGTAGCAGCACCTCAATATTGAGGGTTTTCTTCATTGGAGGCTTATTTTGTTTTTTTATATGCTTTGTGGCCCATTATTTTGTATTATTTTTATATTTTTATAAGGAATAAGAAGACACCATATTGTTCTCCATCATTTGTGTCATGATTTACACTGCTATTTCCATAGTTTTCACTATATTCCTGCTTTTCCCATTTGGGAATATTACACAAATTATCATCTAGACCACCATAAAAAAATGTTTGTCTTGGTTTCAACGGACAACATAATAGATTACATACATAAACCTTGAGTTATCAAGTAATTTTACATTGTGAAGCATTAATTGCAATGTTTAAATGGAGACCTTCACAAGCAGCAAACAAAAGTGAGTCTTTAGAAGGAAGTAATAGTACTAACCTAAGAGAGACACAGTATATCATAAAAGGATTCATTAGCAAAATAGTTCACATAATGATTGTAAATCAAATACAACACACATTCAACATGATAAGTACCAAATCCCCCAAAATAGTTCAATTTCCCCAGTACATATGGACACAACATATACTGTAAACATCCCAAGAATAGTCCTACAACATTTGTGATACATGCATGACAATGTGTTGGCTCATTGAATTTAAATTTGGTGAAATATCCAATTACACAATTACAATGGTGAGGCAATAGTTCCAGTAGTAGGACATTAAGTCATTTCTTGCTTCTCGAAAGAATAGTTTTATCTCCTATGCCAAGTAGAGAATCCAATATTAGGTCTCCAAATCCTAAGCCTCCAAAATCCCCTTGCTTTAGTTATGAGGTTTATTTTATAATAAGGAGAATGACCTTTCATATCCCCATGGCTCTTGATCTACCCTCGTGATTCTTGGAATTTTATTATGACCTTTGGACTTCTCTATATGAATTTTGGACTTCTCCTAAAGACATTTTGTTCATATCTGACTAAGTTACTTTTCCTATTCCACATATGACTCTTGGAATTCTACACATTAAATTTATTTCTTTTGTTGACAATACATAATTTCATTCCATATGATGATGTGGCGTGACACATGGACACACATTGACTATTATGATGACACTTGTATAATTTATAACTTGACAATGATGACATGGACTTCATGATGAGGTGGCAATACCAAGTTGTCTTCCTTGCTACTTCATCTTTCATTATTGATGATATATATGATCTATGCTTCATATTCATAAAGGATCCACTGTGTTCTTCTCCTTCACCCTCAAAGGATATTTTATCAATATTGGAATCCTCTAAGTCACCATGCATTGTCTTTTTTATGTTTTTCTCCATGATCTACTTCATGTCTCCATGATGGATCTCTTTTTTTCTTCTTCTTCGTGGGTGTTTCTTTATGCTTCCTCCTTGTTATATTCTTCGATCATTACCTTGTCATTCTAGGAAGGAGAATAGGTCTGAAGTATGAAGGAGATCATTCATTGGTGCTCATGTGCTCAAGGGAAGAAAAAGAGGGCACAAGGGAGCAGAACAAAGGGACAAAGGGGTCAATATTTTAGCCTTCCATAGTGCGTTTATGTGCTCAAGAGGAACTAGGAGGGTGCATGACGCATAGTTGAAGAATGAAGGATAAAAAATTCATTGATTCAGGGTGCACTCATGCACTCAAGGAGGGTGCAATTCTTCAAGTCAAAGGAGCATGCTCAAATGAAAGCTTCAGGCTTCGATACTGCACCATGTTCCTGAAGGCAATGAATGAAGGATGAAGGCTTCATGCTTCAATAGTTTGCCATGTGTTCAAAGGCTTCAGGATTTAGGACTGTGCCATGTGCTCAAGAGGAGACAAGGCTTCATTGTTCTGAAGTATGCTTTGTTGTTATGAAGTGCGCTTCATTGTTTTAAAGTGCACTTTATTGTTTTGAAGTGTGCTTAGGCTTGGGAGGGCGCAACTTTCTCCAACAAAGGCTTATTTTTCATTTGGAATGTGATTTTCACTGAAGGAGGCATGGAAAGGCTAGGTGACTTATCCTAGGAAGTACTAATGCACTGTGAGAAGGAGGAGACCTTATAAAATCATCATTGCACAAGTATGGGAGGAAAATATACATCAATGAGGCTCATGGATAAGTTGTGCTAATCACCTATTAAGAGGGCTAATTCCTTTACATATTGCACTGAGAAGGAGGACCAAAAAGAGCTCTCAAAATGGATAAGTGTGGGCCCAACAAAGTAGGATAAATAAATTCATCTTAACATGACTCAAACATGGATCACACATAAACAACATCAATACAAGCCAATAGAATGCACATGATTCATGAAAAGTAACGTCACCTTGAAACGAAAGCCAAGTGACACATATTTCTAAGTGCGAAAATTGAAATGACACATTACAACACTTAAAACACAAGTTACAATAGGAGTGATGACTGTGACCAAAAGGTGCGCTAAGCCATAAGATATGTCTAGTGCATATTCGAATGATATGTAGGACTATGTTATGCAGAAGGGTGCACCCTAATTTTGGTTATACATAAATTTGTGACATATGCAAGATTAAAAGCAACAAAAGTGATGCCTACGATAAGAGGAAAATATAATATGACACTTGCAAAATGCAAACGACCTTGAAAGAGACACATGTTATAGAAAAGTTAACATGAAAACGAAACTTATTAAAGTAGAAGTGTAACATCCCTGGTTCAAAATCCATGTAATAAGGTTAATAAAGGAAAAATAATAAATGAGGTCATGGGATACGTATTCCAAGTTGAATGTTGGGCAAAAAATCCTAGTGTCAGTGTTCATTTGGTTTATTATGGCTAAGGGAAATTGGAAAAGGAAATGGCAAAGGATTTGAAAAGGCAAGAGGCATTGATTGACATTTTATTTATGAAAATAATGGAAATTAGGAGAAAATAAAGGTCAAAGGCCACAGATTGCATGTGAGAAGGATAATGAAGGAAAAATAATGGAAAATGAATAAAATAGAATCCTCATTAATAAAATTCTTATGAGGATCAGTTGGTAGACTTTTGTTAGTTTAGTTTTGGAGCTCTATCTCTACTTTCTCTCTCTCTCACTCACTCTTGGATAGTTAGAGAATTCTTGTAGCACTCTAGAATTAGATCAAGAAAGGTAGAGGAAGAACAAAGAAGTCAAAGGGAAGAAAATATTAACCAAGGAAGAATAGGATCAAGTAGCTACACCTGGATTACTTAATTTACTTTCTAGATTTGGCATTCATGGTACATGCATGTGTGGTATTTGGTTATCTTGCTATCATTAGAATGGGTTTTTCAAGGTGATATAGTGTTCTTCGGCCTTTCATTGTCATTTCTAGATAGCCATAGTGTGAAGGGTTCTCCTGTATTTGGTTGAGCTAGATTGTCGGATGGTTTTGAAACTAAGTGAGGTGGTCTCTTAAAGCTAGAACACATGGCTTAGGAACCCTTAGACTGGAGAAGGTGTGATTCAATAAATTTGGATTTTGTGTACCTCGGTAATGTTGAGATTCAAAAAGATGATGAGCTTAGTGAAAAGAGTCGCCTTCACTAAGTGGGCCTGCAGGCTATTTTTGGCGCAAGTCTATTTTTAGACTATGTCTATTTTTAGACATGGTGATCATATTTTAGAAGTTGCAGGATGCTATTTGTGGATGGTTGATCAAGTTCGAAAAATAAATGAAATTCTATATTTAGAATATTGGGCGAAGTCTATTTACAGATCATCGATCTAAAAATAGAAGTGTCGATTATTATTAGCTCTTAATAATAATCTGACAATAAATAGCAACTTATTCTCTTGGAGCACTTTGTTTCAGTGTAAATATTTGGAAAATCAGTGGGATGAGGGAATTACACAATTCCCAATGGCAACTGGTGGTTCATGCATGGAGGACTTAGTTATAACTGAAGTGGCAAATTTATGACAGAGTTGGAAGAGTAGTTCATGGAGTTGTATTCAGTTTAACTCAGTTAGACTCAGCTGAGCTAGTTGTATCTAGTATAACTAAATGATACACTATTAATTAGTTAGTTAATTCACAAATAATAACTCATTAATGAACTGAAAAATATAGCAGTTAACTACAATGCATGTCAGTTCCAGTGGAGACCTAGTGGAGAGATAGGTGAAAGGGCAAGATGGACTATCTGTTGTGACTATAGTGATGCATTGATTGCATCACACACAATTGGAGTTTCCAATGAGGATTGTGCAGTCAAGGCAAGGGTAATTCGAATTCATTCAGAGCTATTCTTCAGCAGGGATTGCGCAGTGGAGGCAGGCTAGCAGGAGGGAAAATATCGGTGCATGGATTTGCAGATTTTTCCTGATTAGTGTATGACGATTGATTGTATTGAGAGCTTAATGTACTAAGATTTGTATGAGATTGTTACATTATCTCCATGATACATAATATATGATAGTTGGATTTTTCACTTCAGGCTTTGTCGTTAAAGAAATTTTTTATGTGCAATTTTTTTATTTATGCTTCACATGTGTGTTCAATTAATTTTCCGCAAAAGATTAAAAGTGGAATGATTCTGTATTTTGCAAGAAGTTAAATATTCTGAGATCAGGGGAATATGGATGTATTCATGCTTAGTGTATACTAATTTCTACATGGTATCGGAGCATTGTTAATTCTTGAAGATTGCAATTGTGAGGAATTGGTGAGTTTGTGCTGGTGGAAAATTTGAATTTGCTACGGAAGATTTTTAGTGCAAAAGTTGAGTATACATTGAAATGTCTTTCAATGGGTTGTGATTGGAGTATGCCCTTGATGGCAGCTCAAATTACATAGCCTGGAAAGACAATATGGAGGTGGTGCTGGAGGATAATGGACTGAAGGATTTCATCGATAGCGATGTTCCTAAGTCAGGATCTAGCGATGCTGCATTACTTGACGCATGGAAAAAGAAGACAACAAAGACAAGAAGAATTATGTTGGAAGGTGTGAAGGATCATATTGTGTCCAACCTTCATGGGAAAGCCACTCCATTCTTAATGTGGAAGGCTTTGACAAATTTTTTCCAAAGCAGAAGTGACCAGAGGAATTTGGCACTTAAAGACAAGCTCAGAAAAATAAAAATGGCGAAGGATGACAGTATTCCAAAATACCTCACGAAGTTTGTCCACTGCAAGGATGAATTGGGAAGTGTGGGGGTTACTGTTGATGATGAATACTTGGTGATCTTGGCTCTCCTTGGGCTTCCAAATATTTTTCATAGCTACGAAGACTCTGTCAATGGACGGGAGAAACTACCGGGATGGGAGCGACTTTGGTTGGATCTTGTGTAGGAGGAGATAAGGAAGGGTACCAGGGATGGTTCTTCATCAAAGAATCAAGATGAAAAAAAAATCGCTTTGGCTGCCAAAGTAAGGAAAGGGAAGGGGAAGAAATTTCCTTCAAAATCCAATGCTAAAGGCAAGAAGCAGGATTTGTCCAAAGTGAAGTGTTTTCACTGTCACGAACATGCGCATTTCACCAATAACTACCCACAGAAGAAGAAAAAAAACAAGGCTGCTGGAGCTGCAGCTGGAGAGGCCTTAGCTTCTCAATTTGAACTTGATTTCTCTTTGATCGCATGCTTGGTTTCAAGTGAAATGGGATAGGTGTGGTATCTTGATAGTGGTGTGTCTTTCCATATGACAGGCGACAAGGAGTTGTTTAGTGACTTGGAGGAGAAGGACCTCCAGATGCATATAGAGATGGGTGACGATGGTTAGTACAGTGCGAATGGCATTGGGACCATTACATTTGAGAGGTAGTCTAGTAATCCATTCTTGTTTAAGGATGTTATGCATGTTCCGGGTCTGAATAAGAACTTGGTCTCGGTCGTAATGCTGTAATACAAAGGTTATGATGTTGTTTTCAGTGAGGGAAAAGCCTTCCTTCGACATAAAACAATGGGTCAAACCAAGAATATAGGGGTTTGAATTAAGAATCTCTACAAGATGGAGGTAGATGGCTGCACTAAAATGGTGGGCAAAGCAGAAGAAGTGGTGAGTCGGGATGAGGGAAAATTATGGAACAGGAGATTGGGCCATCTTCACCATGGCGCTTTGAAGATTTTGCAGCAGATTTATATTGGACTTCCCAAGGGTACTCTTGTGAAGTCAGATCAGTGCAAGGGATGTACTATGGTTAATTTTGTGAATACCACCTTTCATGAGAAGGAGAACTGTGCTTCGGTGATCCTAGAGAAAATTCACACAGACGTGTGTGGACCTTTCTCGGTTGCTTCAACAACAATATACAGGTATTATGTTATATTTTTTTATGACTATTCTTGTAGATGCTGGATATTCTTCATGCAGAAGAAGAGTGAAACGTTCTCAAAATTTTGGGAGTTCAAAGAATTGGTGGAGAAGGAGTCGGGGAAGCAAGTGAAAGCTCTACAGAGCGATAATGGTGGTGAATAAATATCGGGCAAATTCAAATACTTTTGTAGCAAAGAAGGAATTTG
Source organism: Pinus albicaulis (assembly GCA_034641835.2). Classification (NCBI taxonomy): domain Eukaryota; kingdom Viridiplantae; phylum Streptophyta; class Pinopsida; order Pinales; family Pinaceae; genus Pinus; species Pinus albicaulis. Next base: position 1,009,714,218 of record CM076575.1, on the reverse strand, counting down.
AAGAGAACTCATAGCACCTCATAACCCACAGCAGAATGGGGTCATGGAGAGAAAGAAAAGAATGATCATGGGTACTGCATGAGCGATGCTCCATGACCAGGGCCTACCAATGCACTTATGGGCAGAAGCATGCAACACTGCGGTTTATGTGCAAAAAAAAGTACATCAGGCCCCAAAGGGGATCAACCAGACGTAAGGCCATTGCAAGGGAAGTGGTCACTTATGGTCATCAATAAATTTAATTGATGATCAGTTACTGGTCAACAAAAACTTTATTGATGACCATAAGTGACCACTTCCCTTGCGACAGCCTTAAGTTCGGTTGATCCCCTTTGGGGCCCGATGTACTTTTCTATTTATTACTTCATTATAACTTGTTGATTAGAGTTACTGCTAGCTGGGACTAAATTGAAGCTAGTCAAAACCGACTAGGCTGGTCCAAGAAGCAACGACCACATAGGCTAGTGGGACAATAAATTAACATGGCGGCAGGTGAAAGAAGGAGGCTTACTTACAGGCTTCCTGCATGGCTAGATTGTGGGCTTCCTTGTTCTCATAGAGTACTTGGCATCAGAACACCTGAAGAAGATTTTACTGGTAAGAAGCCTGATATTTCTCATTTGAATATTTTGGGCTCATCTGTTTACATTCATGTGACAAAGGATTCCAAGAAGAAGCTGGAGCTGACTACAGAAGTTGCGATATTTGTGGGGTACATAGAAACACCCCATAATTATCGTGTGTATTTTCCAGACATTCGGATGACTGTGGTGCGACGGGATATAAAATTCAATGAGGTGAAAGCCATGAAGTTGTCGCTTGAGAGGGAGCTACACTTGCATGCAGAGGAGGAACTTCTTGTTCCCAAATATGAGCCTCTAGATGTGGATCAGCCATAGGAGGAGATTCATTGAGTGGAGGAGTCCACTCATGTAGAACCAATCATCAAACAAGGCAGAAAGCATACCACAGAAACTGAGAGACTAAAGCTTGATGCGGCACAGAATGTAGGAATCCCTACATCACAGCGTAGACATAGACAGTCACCTGATCGATTTACTGGATACATGGATCTTATGAGCAAGTGTATTATAATAGAGCCATCTTCTTTTGAAGAAGCAGTGCAGAAGCCCACATGGGTAGATGCCATGGTGGAGGAGTATGACTCCATTGTCAGAAACAGTGCTTGGGAGATTGTTCCAAGGCCAGTGGAAAAATTAGTTGTAGGATCAAGATGGATCTACAAGGTAAAGCAATCTACTTATGGGAGCATCGAGAAGTATAAGGCAATATTTTTTGCCTAGGGCTTCTCACAAATCGAGGGGATTGACTATGAAGAAACCTTTGCACCTGTCACACAGTATTCTTCCATACGGACCATCCTTGCTCTCTCAGCACAAATGGGTTGGCACATTCATCAGATGGATGTGAAGAATGCATTCCTTAATGGGAACATTGAGGAAGAGGTGTACATTGAGTAGCCTGAAGGATTTGAGATCTTCAACAATGAGTCGCATGCGTGCAGGCTTAAAAAAGCATTGTATGGGCTGAAAAAAGCACCACGTGCTTGGTACACTTGGATTGACAGCTATTTCACTGGACTTGGCTTCACCAAGAGTGAGGCAGATGCAAAACTGTACCAAATTGTGGTGGAGGGTAAGATTTTAATCATTGTTCTTTATGTTGATGATTTAATACTAACGGGTGATGAGCAGTTGATACACTCGTGCAAGGTAGATCTTACAAAGAAGTTTGAGATGAAGGATTTGGGCCTCCTTCATTATTTCCTTGGATTGGAAATATGGCAGCGGGAAGGTAAACTATTTGTGTCTCAAGGAAAGTATGCCTGGGAGATACTAGAGAAGTTTCACATGCAAGGCTGCAAGCCTATCGACACTCCTCTTCCAGGAAACTGGAGGAAAGAGGATGCTACATCGACAGAGGTAGTGGATGCCACTGTTTATCGAAATTTGGTGGGTTCGCTCATGTATTTGTTCAATGCAAGACCAAACATATGATATGCGGTGAACCAGCTTTCACAAGCGATGGTTAAGACTACCAATCTCTTTTAGAAGGTAGGCAAGCATGTTATGAGATATCTCACGGGAACATTTGGGTATGGTTTATGGTACAGACAGATGGATGAGGTGAAGTTGCATGGCTTCACGGATGCAGATTGGGCAGGCAGCCCAACAGATAGAAAGAGCACATCAGGAGGGATTTTCAGCATCGGATCTACGGCAATTTCTTGGTACAGCGGGGAACAAAGATCTGTGGCACTCAGTTCAACGGAAGCAAAATACATGGCAGCAAGTCAAGTTGCATGTGAGGCTATCTGGATGAGGAAGATCCTGGTCAGTTTGTAATTTGGTTCACATTTAGATCCCACAGTGATACATTGTGATAATCATAGTTGCATTAAACTCTCTGTTAATCCTATGTTTCATGATAGATATAAACATATTGATATTCGGTATCATCATATCAAAGATTGTGTGCAGCGGAAGATCATGTTGCTTCAATACATTCCTAAGGAGGATCAGGATGCAGATATTCTGACGAAGGTGCTCACCAGAAGCAAATTCGAATACCATAGAGGCAGGATCGGGGTGAAGGATAATCCCTATATTTTTGAGAGGGAGTGTTGAGATTCAACAAGATGATGAGCTTAGTGAAAAGAGTCGAATTCACTAAGTGGGCCGCAGGCTATTTTTGGCACAAGTCTATTTTTAGACTACGTCTATTTTTAGACATGGTGATCGTACTTCAGAAGTTGCAGGATGATATTTGTGAATGTTTGATCAAGTTGGAAAAATAGATGAAATTCTATTTTTAGAATATTGGGCGAAGTATATTTATAGATCGTCGATCTAAAAATAGAAGTGTCAATTATTATTAGCTCTTAATAATAATCCAACAATAAACAATAACTTATTCTGTAGGAGCACTTTGTTTCAGTGCACATATTTGGAAAATCAGTGGGTTGAGGGAATTACGCAATTCCCAAGGGAAACTGGTGGTTCATGCATGGAGGACTCAGTTAGAACTGAAGTGGCAAAGTTATGACAGAGTTGGAAGAGTAGTTCATGGAGTTGTATTCAGTTTAACTCAGTTAGACTCAGTTGAGCTAGTTGTATCTAGTCTAACTGAATGATACACTAGTGAGAGTGGGGTGAGTTAATTAGTTAATTAATTCACAAATAATAACTCATTAATCAACTGAAAAATACAATAGTTAACTAAAGTGCATGTCAGTTCCAGTGGAGACCCAGTGTAGAGATAGGTGAAAGGACAAGATGGACTATCTGTTATGACTATAGTGATGCATTGATTGCATCACACACACATTGGAGTTGCCAATGAGGATTGCGCATTCAAGGCAAGGGTAATTCGAATTCATTCAGAGCTATTCTTCAATAGGGATTGTGCAGTGGAGGCAGGCTAGTAGGAGGGCAAAGATTGGTGCATGGATTTGCAGATTTTTCCTGATTAGTGTGTGACGTTTGATTGTACTGAGAGCTTGATGTACTAAGCTTTGTATGAGATTGTTACATGATGTCCATGATACATAATATATGATAGTTGGGGTTTTTAGCTTCAGGATTTCCCGTTAAACAATTGTGTTATGTGCGATTGTTTTTATTTATGCTTCACATATGTGTGCAATTAATTTTCCGCAAAAGATTAACACTAGAATGATTCTATATTTTGCAAGAAGTTAAATATTATGAGATCAGGGGAATCTAGATGTATGCATGCTTAGTGTATACTAATTTCTACAGGTAAGCCTAATAATACTTAACTGGTGTATGATGGGATATATGGTAAATCCTATATGTGTGTGCCCTTGATCAGGCCTAGGAATCCTCGATCAGTGAATGGCAGGATATATGGTAAATCCTAGAGGGTGGAGTCTTGATTAGGCCTAATAATCCTCGATTGGTGAATGGCAATATATACAATAAAGTATAGAGACTAGGAGGCAGGAAAAATCCTCACGATGTAGGTGGATAAATCTGGTGCCATCCATGTTTGTTTAGGAATTAGTGATCCGGTGGGGATTGTAGTAAAGCCTATGGAAACCTTGATTGGTTTGGTTTTGAGTCCCAAATTCATGCACGAGGGTGATTGGCTGAAAGAAATATTTGGTTTAGCCTAATCTCTGGTCTGGTGTTTTGTGGAAGTCTCAGACCTAGTTCGCATATGCATTCATTATTAATATATCCTTATCCTTGGTATTTCATGTGTAAATGTATTGGTTCATATGTGGTTATTATGGTTTGTATATCCTTGTTATTTTTGTTGGTTATATGTTGGTTATGAGTATGTTTTATGACAGTATAAATGTATGGATCTCATCATGTTTTGATTAGAAAATGAATATGCAATGAATATATGACATAATAGATGATAATTTAGCTATTTTGATATGGAAACAATGATTCTTTGTGAATCTCAAATAAGTATGAGACCCCTATGCTCAAATGTGTTCTTATGACCTATAGATTGCATATTTTTGACATGTTTGATGAAATTCTTGTCATGGCTAGTAGGGGTCAGATAAATTACTTGTATTAGTGGTTTCATTAGTAGCTTCGTTCCCTTGTTATCATTATTTTTTGAAGGTTTCATGTATTTTTGGGTAGTGGCCTGAGACCTAGCCCTGAAAAGTGGCTCAGAATCTGAGGTCACTAGCACAAAATTGCTTGAAAAAGACCAAAATTATCGGTATGCCTTATTGTGGGAGCAACTGGAAGGCCTCATTAGAATGCATGGCTTGTCATGGGAGGGATTGAGGGTTTATATCAGTAAAATTTCAAGTTACATCAGGGGTTGGTCACCTAGATGGGGTGGTTGGCTCTTGAAGGTTCTATAGCATGTGTGGAAGGTCATTTTGGTTTCATTGTGTCAATTACACTTTAGTAACTACACATGGGGATTTGAAACAAATAATTTTAGCCTCTTGTCACATTTTTACCCCAGTGAACTCGTTAACTTGGGTAAATGTGGGAGGAGGGTGTTACATAGTGGTATCAGAGCATGGTTCAACTCTTGGACTAGATGGGTGGTGTGTTGGTCATGCATGCATTTCATGTGCATATGTGTTTTTTATGATTGTGTTATATGTGCTCGTTATGTATGCATGGTGATGTTCATGGTTACAGTTGTTACACCATGTGAAATTGATGATGTTTTTTTTGGGATGTGGTCGTCATGAGTGCATGTGGGTTGTGCATTTGTTATGCATGTCAATGTCTATATGTTGTTATGTATGCATTTTCATGGTTATCGTTATGCATGCATGGTAGGTCATGTATGCATCATGGTGGTCATTATGTATTTTTTGTCGTATTAATATTGTTGGTATGTTATGATGTTGATGTGTTGGTTGAGATAGAGCAGGATACGCATATCATTAGAGTAATGTTGTAGCACTAGACCTTTGGGCAAGAATAGATAGTCATACAGGTTTGGACGTTGGGAATGCAAGTATGTTAGTTAATGGTTGTGGTAAGCATTAGGGTGATGAACATGTCTGTTAGTCTACATTTTTTGTGGTTACAGGTATGATAGATGTTATTTAATCAGTGTGATCACATGTACATGTGTCTGTTAGTTATGCCAAGGATAGTAACTTGTTTTTATATGCATTATGTTCATGTGCATGATGTTCATGGTCATTGCATTTAAGATTTTGATGTTACAAATATAATGTTAACCTAGATTGGCCTATGCAGATGGTTATGGTTATGACATTAAGGTATGAGTTGACCTATTTGTGATATTGTTTTGTACTAATCTAGACTAACTGTGCATATGTGATTGTAATGCATGAATGACAATTGTTTATGAGTTTATGATGTGAACATGTAAGCTAGTTACTGTTATGGAAATCATGGACTTATTTATATTTGATTTGATATGTTGAGAAGTTATATCGTACTAATCTAGATTGATTCTGCAAAAGAGATAGCCTCCCCTAAGATACATTAAGGTATGAGTATTCTTATGTCGTATACTTGGTTCTTAAATGTTTGATTATGTTTTCTATTTGGTGTTTGAGTGTTTGGTGTCTATTATGTTTTATATTTGTTGTTTGAATTTTTGAATAGTTGCATTACATGGGTTTGTATCTATAACATTTCATGAAGGAATGATCTTGTATTGAGATGGTTGCACTAACACATATGTGTTTAAAACAACTGATATGTACTTGAGTGTAAGTAGGAGATAGGTGTAGCATTGTTTCTAATGACTATGAGTTGATTGTTGATTATGACATGACTATTAGTCTTGGTAAAGGTTGATTTCAAGTTAGACATGATGTCTTGAACATGTGGATGGCATATGCGAACAATTGCAGGACAACATATGTTACATTATGTGGTTTTATGCTATATTCACGAACATGTATTTGATAGGTATAACATTAAATTGGTTTCTAGTTATATTTGGATTCATCAAGGGAATTGGAGTTGCTTGAGAGATGACATGGATGTGTTTAGTTACATGACAAAATTATTGGCACAATAAGGTAAGGTAATTGATATATTGTTACATTTATTCATACACTAGAATTTTTGTGACATTTATGGTAGTATGATGCAGGGGATTTCATGGAAAAATAAACTACCATGAAATATTTAAGAAGGCTCAGGTTGATATTTCCTTTGGAACCATGGGGATTGAGTCATGGTGTTTGTTGCTAGTCTTCTGCTTTTGGTATTTTGTGATTTTTTGCGCTTGATTATGGGTTTTGTTTTCATCTAGTGCAAGGCCTTTCCACTTTGTTTTTTGTTTCGTATTGTTATTGGTTTTCATGGTTTTCTTCTTGTTTTATTTTGTTCTTTCCTTTTATGTCTTCAGTGTCTTGGGAATTGGTTTGGAAAGAGGAAAGTTGATGCAGTTTGGGGAGAGATGAATGAAACCGAACAAGTAATGTAAGACTCAGATGAAGCTCAGTGCGTGTATAAGGGAAATTGAAGGCAAGAGTGACATTCAATTGAGTTGGTTGGGTCCATTGGTGCAAATGGATGGTGGAAGGATAGTCATATGAAAGGTAAGGTAAAGGGATTTGAGCTGTTAGATGCCTTAGCTATGTTGAGAATTGTTTTTCTTGATTTTTTTCATGTTGTGCATAGATAAAGGGAGTTCCCTTAACCTTGACCTTATGCTATCAAGTAGTTATGTTGTGATCATGATTATGACGATGTATATATATGTATATATGTATGTACGTATGTTGTTGTCTGACAGGGTCGTTAAATATCATGATTGCTTTATGTTTAATTTCATATTTATATATGTATGCATGCATGTCATTTTTTGACATGCTCATCGGGAGTCATTCTTGTGGAGGAATGGTTGCCTATGCATGTTAATAAAATGAAGAGGTTCATGGTCTTATGAGGAATTAAATGGGAAGAGTAACCCTGACAGATCTACAAGGTCAGTATCATATGTATATGAATTGATATTATGTGATTATATTATGTCTATGTTTATGTTATGTACATGTTATGCTAAGGGATACATTAGTGAAATGGAAGAAATGTGATCTGCGACACGTTGGGACAAGCATGGATAGTGGAAAGAAACTAGAAGCAAGATTTCTTCGTAGAGTTAGTGTGTGATCTATGGATGTGCAGTGCTACTATTGTATATATGTTTTACATGTTGCACTTGTGATGTTGTGTGCATGTGGGGTTGTGTATATATGGTGTTGTGTACATGTTTTTTATGCAATGCTATGTACAGATGGTGTTGTGTACATGATTTTTTATGCAGTGTTGTGTACATGATTTTTTATGAAGTGTTGTGTACATATGGTGTTGTGTGCATGTTGGATATGCAGTGTTGTGTACATATGGTGTTGTATGCATTTTGGATATGTAGTGTTGTATACATATGATGCTTTGTGCATGTTTCATATGCGGTGTTGTGTACATATGGAATGGTGTTCATGTTTTACATATGATGCTATGTACATATGGTGTTTTGTGTATGATTGTACATGTGGTGTTGTGTATATGATTGTACATGTGGCATTGTGTGCATGTGGTGTCTTGTACATGTTGTACATGGGGTGTTGTCTGTACGTGGTATTGTTTACATGTCATGCATGTGGTATTATGTATATATGGTTTTGTGTACATGTTTGTGGTTATGTGTAAACATTGTGCAGGTGATACTATGTACATGTTGTACAAGTCACTATTTTTGTACATTTGGTATTGTGTGCATGTCGTACATGTTGTGTTGTGCACGTGTGGTATTGTGTGCATGTCGTACATGTTGTGTTGTGCACATGTGGTATTGTGTGCATGATTATACATGCTTTTTTTGTGTATGTGCATTTTGTAGTCATGGCATCGTGACATGTGTATCCATTATGTTGTACTTTGTGTATGTTGTACACCGGGTGCAGTTGTATGTATTTTGTGTGTTGTAGACTAGGTGAAGGTGTATGTGTTGTGTCGTACACCAAATGTAGGTGTATGTGTTGTGTTTGTATGCCAAGTGTAGGTGTATGTGTTGTATGTCAGGTGTAGGTTCCTGTATTTTATGGTATTTTATTTCATGTGTGGTTGTATGAGTGTGATGCAAACTATGTGTACGCATACGTGGTTGAAGAGAAGGAACTTGGTGTTTGTCAATTGTGGCAACCGATCTCATGTGTGTACGAAAAGGATAAAGGTAGAAGCTAAGGATCAATTAAAGGATAATCATTAGCATTTTATTTTAGTTTTAATGATCATGTAATCTATGATTTTGGTTTATGATGGTTATATGCGATCTATTATTTTTATTATGATGGTTGTGTTTTGAGCTAATCGGATGTGATATGTTTATACATGATTATTTTATCAAACAAATAGTTCGACTTGTTATGATAGGAAGTGAACACAATTACAAATGTGCCTTATTAACGAGCTACTAATGAGGTATGGTTTGAATTTACTTCAATTTATTTTGAATCTAATTGATTTATGTGCTTAGTAAAGGAGAGCATGAAAATGCTCGATTGGGTGGTTGGAATTGATTGCAAGGATCAACAACAACAACAAAGGAATTGAAACAGGAGGTCGTATGTTGGTAAAGCACTTCAGTAGTAGGGCCATTTTGGGACACTGGTACCCAATAGTTTAGATTGTTTCCATGAGCATGCTATAATCGGTATGATGGTTTTGAGTCCAGTATATGCCTTGGTTGTTTGACCTTCTGATGCGAGGAAGCCTTGCCAAGGGATGGATCTCCCAGGAAAGGGGATGTTGGGGAGCTTGGAAGGTGAGTACCTATACAAAAGGGGGCTACCGGATTGCCCGAGAGAAGGGAAGGCTAGGGGATACATTTTTTTTTTCATTAGCATTTCCATATGGAATTAGATGCATATTGGGAGTGTGCCCTGGAACGATGAGTCGTTAATTGTTCACTGAGAGGAAAAGTGGCGCAAGATTGTAATGTTGGACTTTGGATGTAGCTTTGACTTTGGCAGTGGATTTTGGACTTCTTTGGAAGGAAGTGAATCCTGGTACTAATTTTTAAGGTGGGTGTGTGAAACTCTGGATTCCCTTGTTGCAGATACAAGCATCGTATCCTTTTATTTTTTGGTTGAGAAAATGTGCATATGTGTATATGTGTATATTATTTTAAACATTGTATCGAGTTTGATTTATAAATATCCATAAATATTATGGTTATTTTTTGGTTGAAGAAAATGTGCATGAGTATATGTGATTGTTATTTTAAATACCATAATGAGTTGTGCTATAAATCTCAATTAAACGATATGGATGTCATTTTTTCAATAGGTGATCATTGTAAATACTGCAACGAGTTGTGTTATAAATCTCCATGTGTAGTACATTTTGTTTTTGGTTGTTTTCTAGTTTATAGGTGTCATCAAACGCTAAGGAGGGTGTTCCCCCAAAGGGGAGGGTTATGTAACAACCCTAGTTAAAAATCCAAGTAATAAAGTTAATAAAGGAAAAATAATAACCAAGGTCATGGGACATGTATTCCAAGTACAATTTTGGGCAAAACATCATAGTGTGGGTGCTCATTTGGTTTATTATGGCTAAGGGAAATTGAAAAGGAAATGGAAAATACTTTGAAAAGGCAAGAGGAATTAATTGGCATTTTATTTATGAAAATAATGGAATTTAGGAGAAAAGGAAGGTGAAAGGTCACAAGTTGCATGTGAGGGTGAAAATGAAGAAAATAGAGGTCTCATTAATCAAATGGATTTTGAGGATCAGTTGGTAGACTTTTGTTAGTTCAATTTTGGAGCTCTCTCTCTACTATCTCTCTCTCACTCACTCTTAGAAACTTAGAGCATTCTTGGAGCACTCTAGAATTGGATCAAAAAAGGCAAAGGAAGGACAAAGAAGGCAAAAGGAAGAAAATATAAAGCAAGGAAGAGTAGGATCAAGAAGCTACAACAAGATTACTTGCAGGTATCATTCAGCTGTAGAAGACATTGTTATAGTGCTTCAGAGAGGTCTAGTCCCAACTGGACTACAGTCCTGAAGGTCTTGATCTAGAACTCTATCATCAAAAGGAATTGTTTCATGTATACCAGCTCATATGGTGTATGTCCCATGTTGTTCCTCCAAGTGGTTCGGTATGCTCAAGGCTTCTGGTAATTTGTTAGCCTAGTCCTTTCTATGAATTTTCATTGTCTTCGTGAGGATGGACTCAATTACCTTGTTTGTGGACTTCACCTAACCATTTTCTTGCGGGTGATACGGTGTGGATTTCCTGTGCCAAATTTTGTACTCCTCCATCACACCCTGTACCAAATTAGAAATGAAATATGGACATTTGTCAAAAACAATCTTTGTATGTACACCAAATCTAGTAAATATTTCACTAAAAAAGAAAATCAACAACAAATATTTCAGTAGCAAAATAAACATCTTTAGCCTCTACCCATTTTGTAACAAAATCTGTACAAACCAAAATATGTTTTCTATCTGATGATGTCGGATTTATTGGTCCTACGAAATCAATAGCCCATTTTTCAAAAGGCTTAATCATAACTTGAGGACATAAAGGCATTTCATTGGTTTGGTTAGGTTGACCCATTCGCTGAGAGCTATCACATCGCTTGAAATATTGTTTGGCGTCCTTAAATAAGGAAGGCCAAAAATAGCCAGCTTGTAAAATTTTGTGTGTAGTCCCTTATCAGCGAAGTAACCTCTACATGGTTCTTCATGAGAATATTTTAATATTTCAAACACTTCTTCCTCTCTTACACACCTTCAAATAATGATATCCGGCCCAGTGTAGAAGAGGTCTCCTTGAACTCAGGAGTATGCAGCACTTTTCTGTATAATATTCCCCTTTTCACGAGCAAATAAGTGAGGTGGTGCCTTTCCGGTGACTAAATATTTAGCTATATCAGCGAACCATGGAGATTTCAATGACAGAGTGAAAAGATGTTTGTCGGGAAAATCATCATCAACAAGAATTACTTCACCGAGATTATTTAATCTTGAAGATAATCTGCTACTACATTAGATTTTCCTGGTCTATCAACAACAGTAATATTAAATTCTTGTAATAATAATAACCACCTAGTCACTCTACCGCTAGTTAATGGTTTATTCATCAAATATTTTATTGTGTAATGATCAGTATGCACAAATACTTCATACCTTATAATGTAGTGTTTGAATTTATTAATAGTAGTTTAATTTAGCAGGTGACAATTTTTTACTGATCAAGTAGATAGCATAAAAAATTTTGTCTTCTTCCTGTCCTAAATTTGTGCCAATGGTAGTATCCAAGGCATCAGAGGGAAAATGAAATGGCAGGGACCATTTTGGTCCTCTCAAAACTAGTGCCTGTACTAGTTTTTCCTGCAATGTCTCAAATGACTGTTGGCAAGTTGTGGACCAGCAAAACTCACTATCTTTAGCTAAAATTTAGAAAATCAGGGTAGCTATCCTATAGAATTTCTCATTGAATCTCATATAGTAGCCTGCATGTCCTATGAAACCTCTCACTTCTCTTTGAGTTTTGGGTGCAAGAAGACTCATAATAATTTCTATCTTTGCGGGGTCAACCTGGATACCTTTGTCAGAAATGAGATGGCCAATAAATACACCTTCTTTACACATTAATCTACACTTTTTATCACTCAAAGCAAGATGAGCTTCTTGGCAATGAAGAAGCACTTTTTCTAGATTTTTGAGGCCATCCTGAAATGAATCACCAAACACAGAGAATTCATCCATATAGATTTCTTCACATGGTCTAAAAAAATGGCCAGGACTACCCTTTTAAAGGTAGTTGAGGCATTACATAGCCCAAAGGGAAGAACTCGGTACGCAAATATACCCCATGGACATGTGAAAGTGGTTTTTTCTTAATCCTCGGGTGCAATCTGTATCTGTTTATATCCACTAAATCCATCTAGAAAAGAGAAGTACTTCTTACTAGCAAGGGTATCAAGCACCTAGTCGATGAAAGGAAGGGGGAAGTAATTCTTAAGAGGCGCTTTGTTCAGTTCTCTATAATTAATGAAAATACTCCATCTCCCATCTTTTTTCGGGACTAACACTGATGGGGAGACCCAATGGTTTTCAGAAATAGGATAGATGAAATCATCATCCAATAATTTTTGCAATTATTCTTTTACAACATCTCTTAGAGTTGTATTGGACAAGTCGGTCTCCATCCTGAATATAAATATGATGAGTATAGGTTTCAGGATGGATGCCTTTCATATCTTTGTAACCCTATGAAAAGGCATCAAGATGGTTTCGCAACAAATTCACAAGCTGCTCTTGCTAGGATGAATCCAAATCTGAACTGATATGCAAAGATTTGTCTGGACTAATCTCAACAAGAGTGGTATCAGGCTCAAGATTACACACTAGCGTTGCTAGATATGGCGATGAGGGAGTTTGAGAATTGTGGCTTTCCTGAAAATCCATACTTAAAATTTGGCTCAATGACTCAAAATTAGGCATGGTGTCTTAATTGTTCAGGAAGTCATGTATCTCACTCTTCGCTAAGGACTCAACACAATGATGTAACATGGAGACAGAATGAGTCTCCTCATCACTACTGTAATCTAGCCACAAGGTGTCTTGGAGCTTCTGAATGGATCTAGCAGGTGGGTATAAGGTGACCTTCTTCCTAGAATCTCCATAGGAAATATACATGTCACCAGAACAACATCCAATGTAATCATCGGTTGTAGAAATCCATGGTCGTCCCAAGATCAAGGGATGTATTCGCACATGATTCTTTGGTTGAAGCACAATGAAATCTGTGGGATATTCCCAAGAGTCTAATGAAATTATCACATCATCCAACACCCCTTCTGGATGATTTTAGATCTGCCTACCAATTCAAGCACAATGGGAGTATGACGAATACAGACCAATCCAATTTGATCCATGGTTTTCTTGGTCATAGCATTAATGGTTTCCCTGATGTCTATAAGCACATTAGAGATAGAGACATCACCTATCTGGTGACTGTATTATGCCATGGGTATACATCCTGTTATTAACTCTGCTGCTCTTCCAACAAATTGAATGGTTTGGGGTTCCAATATTCTCCTTCCTAGCTTCTTGAGATAGAGATCCCTAATGATTTTTGTACATATGGGGATTTATTTGATAGCCTGGAGCAAAGGTACCTTTATAAAAATATTCCTAAGCTCATAAGCCAAGCTAGACTCAGGAATGGGGTCATTCCTCTACACAACTAGTCTCTCTGGATAGGGAGGCTGGTTGGAAGAGGATGGAAAAGGCTCTGAAGGTATAGGGATTGGCTAAATGGTGACATCTCTCACAAAATGATCAAGAGTTTCCTCCTCACCTTTCTCTTCAATAATCACCATAGGTTTATTCTTATTTTATAAGGTTAGTATATTCCCCTATCTCAATTGGAGATCATTGACTCCAACTGGCATAGACTGATATCTAGATGGAAAAATCGAGTTCATAGAATGGATCATTTGTACCTCTTTGTTATTGGGATTTGGTATGGGTTGGGCAGGTATTTGAGGAGGTTGAAACGGTGGAGGTAAAGGTAATGGTGGCATAGGTTGACTCATCTAGGGCAATAATGGTTGTGGAATTGGGTAAGGTGCATATGTTGGTGGGGTATGATTGCATCGGTGCAGGGTAGGAATGTTGTGAATGGTTTAGCCCTCTCCATCCGTGTTGGCAATATTGGGAGGGTTATCCATAATGATATTGATTCCTATGTTGCCAATGTTGAGAGTGAATAGTATTAGGATAGGAATATGGATGTGCATTATAACCAAAAAATGCGGTGGAAGCTCAAGAGCCATACCTGCACTTACGTAAGGCCAGTTTCTTCGCACACCCATAGCATGCAATGATTCGACTTCAGGTTGTCCTCCCTCAAATACAACTTTCAGCCCATGTATGGAATGACATTTCTCTATGGCATGGTTCTCTGCACAAATTGCACATTTATTTTTTCCTTTAATATCAAGAGGACATTATTTTAAAAGATTTTTTTTCTACATTTTGGACAAAAAATAGATAATGACTCTTGTTCCTCTACAATTTTTTGTTGAAATTTCAAAGAGTCTATTTTTTTGCTAACAGTATTCATTATTTCAATTTTCATATTATTCATTTTTTTCTCCAATCAAACGATCATAGCATCAGTAGATTCAGTTTTCTTATTTCTTTTTTGAATTACTTTACTAGATCTATATTGATTCCTTGATAATTTCCTGCACAAGTCACTGATTTGATCAAAAGGGTTCTGGGAAATATCTCCTTGTCCTAACAAATTTAAATTACTCCTAGCATCATCAGTAAGTCCACGTAAGAAAAAGTCCCTAATGGTACTTAGATCAAATTTGTGCTTTGGCCTTTGAAGGATATACATGAATCTCTCTAAGTAGTCCTCTAGGGCCTCATCATCATTTTACACAATAGTAAATATTCCATCTTGAATATCTCTATTTTTACAATATTTTTGATACTTTGAGAAGAAGACTCTTTTCATTTGTTCCCAAGAAGCTATAGTGTTTCCCCCTAGTCCCATGAACCAGTGCAATGCTACATCCTTGAGAGTTGTGGGAAACAACTTTAATTTATGAGCATCAGATGAATAATCATAGCTCCTACACAAAATATCAAACTCAAATAGAAAAGAGTCGGGGTCTTTGTGTACCTTACCATATAAATGAGGAAGAGCTGATGGTGGTATATTCTTCATTTTCACAATTACATCGAGATCCAAAATTTCGAATCCAAAAGTGGATTGTTCCTCATTTACAGGATTTTCGCCATTTTCTCGTGATTTGCCATTGTTTTTCCTCCAAACGAACCTCTCTCAACAGGCTGAGAAGGTTGACTATGGGTTCCAATAGTCTCCTTCTTCCGTTGTGTCACTCCCGGACTAATGTTGCCAGATTCCAAGTGGACAGTTCCTATGTGATGAGTTTGGGTTTGTTTGGACTTTCTGCCTGTAAAAGAAGGCCCAATATGAGAATTTTTTTCAGATTTACCAGTATTTCCTCTACCCGTATTGGGCTTCAAACCCCTACCTCTTTTAGGCATTCATTTCTAAAAAATGACAAAACAAAAGTTCAATAAAATGTTGTAATTAAAAGTAACTCAACACCTATAAATTCCTTTAATCAATAAAAGTACACTGCAAAAACAATAATAGAAGACTTACCCTTATGGCAGAAAAACAAAAAATTCTTACCAATTCAAATCGCCTCCCCTGCAACGGCGCCAAAATGCTGGGTGTGGGAATCGCAATTAAGCAACTCCTTTCAACACTTAATTTTCAACTCGGGGTCTGTAGACTTGGAGATGAAGCATAGAAAATGCCAGAAGTGGGATGAAATTTTCCTATCTATTCCTACTTCTCAAATCAAGATCTTACATAATTGAAAAGAAAGATCACACAGAAATTTACACCAAAATTTCTAATGTCGAAAAGCGAAATAAATTACTTTTGCAAAGAAATCAAATAAAGGAACTTTCACACTCGCTGTAAACAAACCTGATTTCTGAAATGAAATTATATGTTTATCTCCAGTATGGGTATTGGCAGGCTCACAAGTGGGCCCTTGGAAATATCTGCCTCCTTAGGTACTTTCCTTCCTGCACCAAGTTGTTATTCCTGTACTCATGCAATCTGCTTTCACTAGTACAGGTACAGTACTTAGGTGCAAGAAGTATATTTTTACCTACACTGGAGATTTATGTCTTCGTGTAGGGGGCTTGAATCTTTGGGCTTCAAGCACTTTGTTCTCATAACAGGATATTGGTTCCTGTAC
This sequence comes from Pinus albicaulis, assembly GCA_034641835.2. Taxonomy (NCBI): domain Eukaryota; kingdom Viridiplantae; phylum Streptophyta; class Pinopsida; order Pinales; family Pinaceae; genus Pinus; species Pinus albicaulis. The sequence goes on along the minus strand of CM076575.1, from coordinate 1,009,697,921 downwards.
CAAAACAGAGATTCTTGCACCAAGTTTCCAATTACTTTCAAGAAAAGAAAGCGTGTGCTCGTCTATGAAAGAAATTTGCAAAGAGAAAATCAAAATTTTGAAAAAACTTTCACACGAAAAAGAATGCTTCAACAAAACTGAATCTTGCGGTAAAAATAACTTTGAAATAAAACAAAACTCCAAAAGTTAAAGAACACTTCCTTCAATGCAATGAAAGAAATAACTCAAGCATGAAAACAGGCTTTTATCCATGTGATAGTTACTTACATAAACCAGATCTACCTCTAATCTTTGTAGACTTAGAAAGGTTCCTTTTAATTGTTCAGGTTTATGTTTTTAATTATTTCCTTTTAGAAATATAAAGTGCAAGCACAGATCAATGTAACGTAATAGCATCTGTTCATTAGATAACCAGATATACTATAATTCATAAGATTTAACTCTTAATATTGAAAAGAATCTTATTTACCAATGAACATTCACTTGCGGGAATAATTCGAACTCTTGGAAAGGAAAGAACTGAAACAATATTGATGTGATGAACCGAAATACTAAGTTGTAGAAATTATAATCGCACTAGTGCGGGAATGTGCTTGCACTACTCCACGTGGAAATCAATTACGATTTGTGGAAAATAAAATGACTGGAAATAAATTGAATTGTAATTAAACACACCACAGATCTTTCGCACTTAACTGTTAAGGAAATTAAATCATAACTCTTATAAATAAATGAACTACAAATTCAATTCCCACTTTGCATAAATAAAATTAGCATGCACACCTTTAACTAGAAGAAAGAACGAGAGGGCAAACGAGCTAGGTTGGTTGGGCCCTAGCCAACTAGCTTGTTTCTCATTTAGGAAATGTAAAACTTTAGCGCTCAAAGATACATCAATAACATATCAAAATGCAAGATGTAAACAACATGGCATAGCTCCTTCTATTAATTTGATTCAACAAAAATACATGATAAGTATATTCCATCCTAGAACGAGGGCATCAAGACAAATTTACAAATTTTCCAGAGTTGCAGTAGCAAGCCTATCGCTCCATAATCTCTTATCTAAGATCTAGATTTATACAACCCTTTTGGCCTCGGCCATAACCAAATTACATAATGTTATTCTAATTCCAGCCTTTCGGCTTTGTAATGTTCCTAAATTAGCTAAGCTAATTGGAACATTAATTTTTTTTTTTCATGTTTGTGAATAATAGACTAATGGAGGATATGTAACACTCCTTATATCTAAAAATAAATACATGTTCAATGTGAATAGGATTAAATATGAGCTGGTTGCATAAAAACCACTTGTGTGTGAACAGGGCTGAGCTATTTGACTGGGTCAACAGGACCAAATCACAAGACAGTCCAGGTGCATTGAACCTCCTAAGTGATCTGCGAAGTTTTAGAAGGAGGACCTCAGTGTGAAAGGGGCTAATTCAAGTGAAGTGGTTTAGGGTTTTGCGTATCGTCATTTTATAAAAGGGAGGGAGAGGACTCAAGAAAATGTTTTTGATGATATTTTGAAGTTGAGTTTGCTTGAGCAACTCGAGTTCTCTTGGTTGTTTAGCCAAAGGAAAGAGGGTTTCCTGTTTAGGAATCCTCTCTCCTTCCATGGAGTAGCTCTTTGGAGGAGGATGTGCTGCATTGATCCACTATCCGACATTTGGCCAAGCTTCTACTTCCAACTGCAATGCAGATCTTGTTCAGGGTTTGATTTCTTTTGTAAGCTGCAACAAGTGGAGTTTAGATCTTTTCAGATCTAGAGAATTTCAGTACTTCTTTTCAGTGGACGAGGGTTCTAATCCATTGAAGGGTTGTATTGGAAGATTCGAGCCTCATTTTAGATCTTGGCATCAGGACAATATTTTTTTCACGTTATACTGCACATTTTTTTCCCCAGATATGCGTTATTGTTGAAGGAGCAGTGTTGCAGGGTTTTTGGCATCATTTTGGAGCTAGATCTCTGATGTGAAGGAAGCCTCCTTGCATCAAGGGTGATCCATGGATTGGCCAACCAATCCATTTCTATTATTGATCTAATTTATTCACTGGATTTTTTCTTCAGAATTTCTGAATCATGCTGCAATAAAACTCAGATCTGCTCCGGCATTTTCATGTATTGTTGAAATCCCCTAGGGGAATGTAATAAAGAGCCCTTTGGGAATTTTGATTTATTATAGATCTCTGTTTTCATGTAATTATCAGTTTCAGATATATAATTTAATAAAAATAAGCTTTAGCCTCCTGTAACTAATGCTAAAGGGTTTCTGGGTCATTCTCTTGTGTTACAGCACCTCAATCTTGAAGGATTTTCCATGTAAAACCGTTGTTTAACCTTGCTTAATGCTTCTACCATGTTCTTAAGATAATTTTCTGATTTTTCATACTTTTTTACATCTTACATATTCATAAAATATGCTTCCCTTGCTTCAGTAAATTTCTGCATCTTCCAAGTCATGGGAAAGCAGGGTTTTTAAGCCTAGTTTGGGGAGGAGGAACTGTTTAACTTAGCTAGACTTATTTTTTTGAGCTGAAATTTAGCATTTAAATCGCTCTTGACCTGATATAACATATCTCAGAGCCATTACCCTTATTTTTACGCAGATTTCTTAATACAGTAATTTTAGGGCATGAAAAACTACTTTTCCTCACCTTTTTGAGAATAAAAGTTTAGTAATGGTTTCTGCAGCACTTGGAATTGGTTTTTGGATATTTATAAACACTTTTAATGATATATGAAGCACACATCCCTGAAAAATTCGTTTTTAAGGCATTTCTTGCTGAGAAATCCATTTTGGGAACATTACAATGGTATCAGAGCATGATCTTTAATTCAACCTGTGGCTTCAAGCCAAGGTGCTGAATCCCTAAAGAAGGAATATTTAAATCTCTATATACAGAGTCTGCAGATGTCCAGGTTGCCTCTAGATCTCATCCTTTTCTCAAAGGTGACATATCCAATAAATGCCCCTGCAATCAATCTCTAGAATAGAATCTTGATACTCTTGATGAGGGAACTTTAAAGCAGTATCAGAGAAGAGAAGAAAAATAGATCATAATGATGGAGAGTATGAGATTACTCTCATCAATTTTCAGATCTAAGAAGGGCCTCTCCAAAGAGGTAAATCAGAAAAGAGAAAGAAGATGCACCGAGACTCCTAGAGGGTTTCAAGGAGAAGAAAGTTGCAATGAGACCTACAAAAGGTTTCAAGAAGGAGAGGAAGACCCATGCACTTCCTACCCTCACAAATAATATGCATTATATAGAATAAACAAGAGCATGGCTCCACCACTTGGAAAAATGACAGAAGAGGAGATCTCCCTGGTCCTTTTCCAGACCTTGAAGGGTATTGAAGAAGATCTCAAGGAGATTGAGAGGGTGGAGATTTGTACCAGCAATGGCACAACCTTGGAAGAGAAGCCTTCATGTTCAGTAATGAAGGAAGACTACATAGTTGCAGAAGAAGCTCTTGCTTCTACATCTCACCAAGGTATGATTAAAAATCGATCTATTGTCATTTCAGCACATTGTATGAAGAGATCTACATCTTTGAATGTTGCTGATTTTGAGCAACAGAGTTGCACTGCGCTGTGCCAAAGCAGTCAGGAAGAAGAGAGGAACCATTCCTCATTGGAGCATTCACATGGAAACTTCATTCATGAAGCAATAGAGGGTGGAATGATGGATGGTAGACATCTTGAAGTGAGAAACCCTTTCTCCCTTCAAGGTGGCCCTTTCTCAATGAGCACACCCTTGCTCAAAGAGAAACTTCTACTTGCATCAAATCCAAGGCCCATTTTATTTTGGGAGGCCATGCATGAGGAGAAGACCTCATGGGAAGAATTCATTGGAGGTGCACTTCAGCACATCATGGAGTGCAAAGTTCTTCAACATCTTGAGGAGGATCTTCCCTTCTCACAGGAGCAGATAGTAGATGGGGGACATCTTCGGATGGATAACATCTCTCATGACTGTGTTGGACATTTCTTGAGCCATGCACATCATGATGGGAGGTTTTTTCCTACCACCTATTTGGATCCTCATAGGATCAAATTGATCCTCGAGAATATTGCATTTCAAGATCCCATGAAATGCAGGAATTTGATTTGGGATGATGGTAGCCCTCATGGGAGGAGTACCAAGATGAAGGGTGGAAGGAAACATCCATAATTGGTTGAGATGATGTGGATGGAGAGCAAGAAGCTGGAGAGCTACTTGCAGATCTATGACACTGGGCAGCAGGAGGCTTGGCTGCGCTGGTTGCTCTTGAAGGAGTTTGGTCATGATTCTCTTTCTAAGGGTATGTGACAGGATACTTTCATCATGGAGTAGCAAGGAGTATGGGCACATTGTGTTGACATAATATTCTTCATGTCAATCACCATGTTTCCACTACATGATCTTGATGATGGGAGTATAAAGAGGCAGCAAAATATTTTTTTGCTTGGGATGTTCTTGAGAGAGCAAGGGCAGATTTTCTCTCATAGTTTTCATGGTGTTGCAGGAGTAGAAGATGGCACTATCATAGTGCAAAGGGGTTACTCCTTGACCTTAGATGTTCAAGAAGGACTTTCTTCATGGGAAGGACTTCTCGTATGTAGCAGCATTATGGGAGATGCCTTTGACATTCTGCATGTCAAATATTGGATCTATGTGTTGATGGGAACCTATTTTCATAGGCCAATAGCATTGTCACTTTGGAGCTGGGATTTATTGATGGAGTATTCCCAGGATCACTTCTCATTTGATTCACTTGGTGAGCAAGGAGGAGTTGAAGAAGATGAAGTGTTAGATGGAGACATATATTGTTGTGGGGTGCTTTTCTTGTCTTGGGTTTCCAAGCAGGAGGAGAAGGACATTCACGCAGCCCTTGGTTCATTCCCCTTCATGGGAGTGTGCCAAACCATTATTGAGGATTCATTCATGGATCCATGTATCTTCTTGCTTCCAAAATATGGTGAGAGCTTTGCTTGCATCCTCTTACCATATTTTGGTAGTGCATTGCTCCACAAGAGGGCAAGCTATTCATTGAGCTCCATGAACTTCATTGGGCCAAACTGCATGATGGAGACAGCCATCTATTATGTGGCCTTGGGAAAAGATGTTTTCCTTACATGTGAGTTCTCTTTATTTATATGATTAAACATTTCACAGGAAGCAACTTGCCATACAATTTTCTGAAGCAGTAGTTTGAAAAATTGCACTGTGAGGACTTGGGAGACCGTTGGTACTCTCTTGCATTACATAGAACCTTTAGTATTTCCTTCATTATGGAGATGATCATGTTTTCAGTTGCCAAGATTGTTTCTATGTTGATGGGAGACGTGATGTTGAGTAAGGCACATGGTTTGGATGTGTCCTTTGGCAAGAAGATTCCCACATTTTTCTTACAACACATGTTCTAATGGGAACATGAGAGGGGTTGTGGCCACCATAGCAAAGACTTTCTTCTCTTGGAGGTGAGCCATGTATGTGATGGGGATGCCATGTGATGACTATCTCATATCCCTCACATGTGGAGTGTCTTGGGCCATCTTTTTTTGCAGCGTTGGAGGAAGGATATTTGCGGATCTAATCTTCATGACGCCACTTGAGGGAAATATCCTTACATACCAAGATCAGTTTTTACTCTACACTTGTCTCAAGTGGAGAGGAGAACAGCATGGGGTAGGCCATGTTGTCTACCATGTGCAGATTTTCAGCCCACCTATTTTGCAGGAGCTCAAGGTGGAGGAACATTTTCATGGAGTTTCCATGTCATGAGGTGACTCATTTTTGGTGGATGATTTCTTGAGGGTGGAGAAATCACATGGGGGATGTTATTTCCCAATACACTTCAGATTCCATGCCTCAAGGGAGCCTCTAGGCAACAGCTTATTGCCTTCCTGAGTATTTGATTGTTTCATGATGATAGTTATTCAGCTAACTTGCATGCTTGGGAGGGGCAATATGGAGATTCATGGTTGACACAGCATCTCATTATTTGGAGGAGTTCATCATATGGGGATGCTACAGTAGGAGGAGGAGACATCTTTCAGTTCTATCGTTGTAGTTGCTTGAGGACAAGTAACATTCGGGAGGGGAGGATTGTAATGTTCCTAAATTAGCTAAGCTAATTGGAACATTAAAATTTTGTTTTATTTTACATGTTTGTGAATAATAGACTAATGGAGGACATGTAACACTCCTTAGATCTAAAAATAAATACATGCTCAATGTGAAGATTAAATATGAGTTGGTTGCATAAAAACCACTTGTGTGTGAACAGTGCTGAGCTATTTGACTGGGTCAACAGGACCAAATCACAAGACATTCCAGGTGCATTGAACCTCCTAAGTGATCTGCGCAGTTTTAGAAGGAGGACCTCAGTGTGAAAGGGGCTAATTCAAGTGAAGTGGTTTAGGGTTTTGCACATCATCATTTTATAAAATGGAGGGAGAGGACTCAAGAAAAGGTTGCTGATGATATTTTGAAGTTGAGGTTGCTTGAGCAACTCGAGTTCTTTTGGTTGTTTAGACAAAGGGAAGAGGGTTTCCTGTTTAGGAATCCTCTCTCCTTCCATGGAGTAGCTCTTTGGAGGAGGATGTGCTGCATTAATCCACTATCCATAATTTGGCCAAGATTCTTCTTCCAACTGCAATGAAGATCTTGTTCAGGGTTTGATTGCTTCTGTAAGCTGCACCAAGTGGAGTTTAGATCTTTTCAGATCTAGAGCATTTCAATACTTCTTTTCAGTGGAGGAGGGTTCTAATCCATTGAAGGGATGTATTGGAAGGTTGGAGCCTCATTTCAGATCTTGGCATCAGGCCAATATGTTTTTCATTTTATACTACGCATTTCCTTCCCCATATCTACGTTATTGCTGAAGGAGCAGTGTTGCAAGGTTTTTGGCATCATTTTGGAGCTAGATCCCTGATGTGAAGGAAGCCTCCTTGCATCAAGTGTGATCCATGGATTGGCCAACCAATCCATTTCTATTTCTGATCTGATTTATTCACTGGATTTTTGCTTCAGAATTTCTAAATCATGCTGCAGTAAAACTCAGATCTGCTCTGGCATTTTCATGTATTGCTAAAATCCCCAAGGGGAATGTAATAAAGAGCCCTTTGGGCATTTTGATTTATTATAGATCTCTATTTTCATGTAATTACCAGTTTTAGATCTGTAATTTAATAAAAATAAGCTTCAGCCTCCTGTAACTAACTCTGAAGGGTTTCTGGGTCATTCTCTTGTGTTACAGCACCTCAATCTTGAGAGATTTTCCATGTAAAACCGTTGTTTAACCTTTATTAATGCTTCTGCCATGTTATTAAACTAATTTTATGATTTTTCACACTATTTTACATCTTACACCTTTATAAAATACGCTTCCCTTGCTTCATTAAATTTTTGCATCATCCAAGTCATGGGAAATCAGGGTTTTTAAGCCTAGTTTGGGGAGGAGGAACTGTTTAACTTAGCTAGACTTATTTGTTTGAGTGAAAATTCAGCATGTGAATCCATATTGATCTGATATAACATTTCCCAAAGCCATGACCCTTATTTTTACGTAGATTGCGGAATACAGTCATTTTAGGGCATGAAAAGCTACTTTTCCTCACCTTTTTTAGAATAAAATTTGAGTAAAGGTTTCTGCAGCACTTTTAATTGGTTTAAAAGTGTTTTTAAACACTTTTAATGATAACTGAAGCACACATCCCTGAAAAATTCATTTTTTAGGCATGTCTTGCTGAGAAATCCATTTTGGGAACATTACAAGCTTGAACGAAAAAACAACTAGCGTTACGAAATAAGCCATCAGCTATAATAAAATGCTAACTATTCATTGTTTTATGATCCAATATTTATCCGTATCCCTGTTTATCCTCTGCTCCGAGTTTCACTCAAGATGTTCGCAACTAAACGGGTAGAGCTAGAGAAAAAATCCCGCGTTAGGTAACGAACCGTTGTGGAATTAGAGGAGCGGTCCGCTGCCAACGGTGTAGGAATCTGCCTGCACTAGACCATGCTGATTCGAGATCAATACATTCTCTTATAAAAATAATTTGGGAAGAGAAATATTAGTTGCAAGAATATAAATGGCATAAAATATATTTAAAAATGATTAATTAATTACTTACTAAACCTTACGTATGAAATATAAACTAGTTCAGGGATATGACAAGATTCTTGGACTAGTGCATGTATACGAAAGTTTATGAGGATAAAAAAAGATTTATGATCATAATTTTAAGGTAGGAAAGGTGTTAAAAATGAGGCATTTTCACCTACTAACACAAGGCTAGATTTGTAGCCCGGGGATTCTCACAATTTGACGGGATGGACTATGAGGAGAATTTTGCACTAGTTGCAAGGTGCTCATCGATTATATCTATCCTTGCACTCTCAGTGTAGATGGGGTGGCAGATACATCAAATGGATGTGAAGAGTGCATTTCTCAATGGAGTTATTGAGGAATAAGTGTACATTGAGAAGCCAGAAGGTTTTTAGACCTTTGACATTGAGTCACATGCGTGCAGACTTAAGAGAGCATTGTATGGGCTGAAGCAAGCACCTCATGCTTGGTACACCATGACTAAAAACTATTTCACTAGGTTGGGCTTCACGAACAATGAAGTAGATGTGAACCTGTACTAGACTTTGGTTGAGGGTAAGCTTTTGATTATTGTACTTTATGTTGATAATCTTATTTTGACAGATGATGAGAAGCTCATAACTTCTTGCAAAGAAGATCTTGCAAGAGATTTTGAGATGAAGGACATCAGACTCCTTCACTATTTCCTTGGTTTTGAGATATGGAAGCGTGATGGGGAGCTATTTTTTTGTCAAGGCAAGTATGCCAAAGAGATTCTGAGGAAGTTTCACATGGAGAGTTGTAAACCCGGGGAGACTCCTCTTGTAGGAAATTAGAGGAAGGAGGATGCTACTTCAGGTGAGGTAGTGGACGCTACTATTTAGAGGCAGCTTGTGGGTTCACTCATGTGCTTGGTGAAAACACGACAAAACATTTGCTACGCAGTTAACCAGCTTAGTCAGGCTATGGTTAAGCCAACCAAGCTTTTTTGGAAGGCGGGGAAGCATGTCTTGATATATCTCAGGGGAACTATAGAGTATGGATTATGGTGCAGATGGACAGAGGTAGTAAAGCTTCAAGGCTTCACCGATGCAAATCGGGGAGGAAGTCCATCAGATAGAAAGAGCACATCAGGAGGGATCTTCATCATAGGATCAACAACAGTTTCTTGGTACAGCAGGAAGCAGAGATCAGTTGCACTCAGTTTAGCCAAGGTAGAGTACATGGCAGCTAGTCAAGCTACATGTGAGGCCATCTGGACAAGGAATATTCTTGTTGGATTGTTTGGTGATTAGATGGATCCGATGGTGATACATTTTGATAACCAGAATTGCATAAAACTCTCGATTAATCCATTATTCCATGATAGGTCCAAGCATATAGACATCTGGTACCACCATCTCAGAGATTGTGTTTAGAGACACTAGTATGCTACATCAGTACATTCCAACGGAGGATTAGGATGCAGAAATTTTAGCAAAGGCGCTCGCTAAGAGAAAATTTGAATACCATAGAGGTAGGATCGGGGTAGCTGATAATTCCTTTCTTGTTGAGAGGGAGTGTTGAAAATTCAACAAGAATTGTGTGTCTAATTTAATTTTCCCTTAATTAAATTGGACTATAAATTGTTATCTTATCTCATAATCACTTGTAATAGTTAACTGAGTGTGATAAACTTAGTTAGCTTATGGAATTCGAGTTAAGGGTGGTTTGTGATGCATTTAGAGTGATTCTATTTGCTTTTTAGTCCAAGTTGGAGTTAGTGTATTATTTTAATGCATGAGAAATCAGTTAACTTAATTAATTGAGTTAAAATGAGTTTAACTAGTTGTAACTAATTGTTGCACTAGTGAGAGGTCAAGTGAATCAAATCAAATTTAATTCACATGCAGTGATCTATTAAGTAACTGATGATTTACTATTAATAGTTGCATGTATGTTAGTTTTTATGAAGACCCGGTTGAGGCAAAGGTTAAATGGATGTTAACTATCAGTTGTATTATTAGCAAACTTCCTACATGCAGTAATACACCCATAGGATTTCCCATGAGAACTGTACAGTTTTGCAAGGCTGAAATTCCTAAAGAATAGGGATTGCATTTGTTGGAACAGGGTCCCCTAAAGCTGCGAATTTTGTACAATTTTGTATATTTTTGGTATTAATTAGTCTAATGCAAGTATTTTGGGGTGGTTCAAAGCCCTGAATGCATTGTAATGGGTCAAGGGTAGACCTAGAGTCTGAAAACCATGGTTTGCGGGCCACAGGAAAGCATAGGCTAAGCCGTTATAAATAGATGAACATTTTGAGTCTAGAGGTAGAAGAGAATTAATTCTGATGCTAAGTGTGAATTGTTAGATCTGTTTTGGGTTATTGGGGTAAGGACTCCTACTGGCTGTGTACGCGGAGATCCTCAGTCCTACTATGTGCGAACCCCGCTAGGCTGTGTGCGTGGGTTGTGTTTTGTTGTCAGTCGATCTGATATTAATGAAAGTGAAGTATTACTAAAGTATCTATGTGTATCTGGATTGGTAATGGTTACTGAATGCATCTGTGATGGTTATTTAGCTGCGAATGAATCTTTGTTATGCATATGTATATATGTGATCTATATCAGCTGCGAGTATAAGGGTTTTGTGATGGTTTCTGTTTAGCTACGAATACATATGTTTATGCTATAAGCTACGTTATGATATCATGTACTGATAATTGTTGTTACACACATGGATGTGAATATATCAAATAGATCTAAATAACTCTGTTGTGGTTAATAACTACATATACTATGAAAACTTGCGAATAGACCTGTGTGAACTTGGTAGATTGTGAATTAGGATCTGCTTGATTGACCTACTCTCTCTCAGGGTGCAGAAACTAGGTTCCATCACCCTCCCATACTGCTTCGGATGAGACTTTGGCCTGCACAAGTAGGTCACTGTTGAAAGGGCCACTAGTATAGGGGTTTGTTGGAAAACCTTAACCTTCAAAACTGGGTCAGGACCCCTCAAGCCAACAACATTCCACATAAATTTTGCAAGCAAGGCAAGCTCAATAGAGGCAAGAAATTGGCTAAGTGTTGGTCGATTTTGTTCCGATACGTGTGAGATAGTTGTGAGAGTGCAACAGACTCTTTTGAGAAGAGTGAATTGTAATTTTTTCATTATTCCTTGGTTGAATATAATATATAATATAGAGGGGTTTCGAGCAGCAAGCTTTCCCCGGGAAAAATATCTGTGTTGTGGATTGATTTGCTTCTTTCTTTTACTTGGTGTGATTGGAAATCGTGTTTATTTTTGCAATTAATTTGTAGAAGGATTCAGTATCTTACTTTAGTATATCACATGATTGGATTGAATCCATTGGTATACATATTGTTTGTATAATTTCTACAAATACAAGCCCAATTTTTCCTGACTAGACACGAGTTCATGGCTTGACCAAAACTCTCCTTACGGACAGATCATATTTTTAGTCAGAACTTCATTGGAAAAAAGACATAACCAACACAAGGAAGACAAACCGAAGGTTTATTAAATTTTTGAAGTGTCACAAGACTCCTTTAGACTTCAGCCACACACATTATCATAAGCAAAAGCATGTACAAGGATAACACTTATTCACATAAGACAAATAAAGCAAGAAAAAAAACAAAAATAAACAAAATAAAAACTATGTACACAGTGTAGGGCACAACCCTTGATTTTCATTGAAAGTAATGTTTCAAAACTTGGCCATTTACAAGGGGAGATTCAATATTCCCGTCAAGTGATTGATGACAATAAGTGTGTTGGCCAAGCTTCTTGTACAATGTGAATGGCCCAATCCACGAGGATTAAAACTTAGCCCATTTTTCTTTATCTTTGTTGGATTTGTCCCACTTCAAATATAAGTCACCCAAACAAAAAATTTCTTCCCTGTAGAATTACTTCGAACCACATCTTGATACAACTCTAATGGAGTGAAACATTTTCTTTGGCTTTCAAACTTTCTTCCTGTAGATTGTGAAGGGTGTCCATCCTACACTACCTTAACATACATGGTTTGTCTTGGGATTCTTGTGAGATTTGGAGAGCAGGAAAGTAGATGTTGGGCTTGAGGATGGCTTCTTTTCCATATACCAGGAAGTAAGGGGAGGTGTTTAGGGAGGGCTTCAGCATGACTGGGTCATCCCATAAGGAATTTTCCAAAGAAGAGTGCCAGTTCCTTTGTCCAAATAATATGGTCTTCTTGATGATGCGGATTAGGTTATTGTTCGTGGATTCAAAAACACAATTCCCATTAGGATAATAATTTGCATAATGTTCCAATATAATTTTGTTTTACAGTTCAAAATCATAAAGTATGACCCTTGAAAAATATGTTTCATTGTCGAAAACAAGTGAACTAGGAACGTCGAACCTGGAAATGATATTCTATTGAAGAAAGATAATGAATTCCTAATCATTCATTGATTTAAATGGAACTGCTTCTGTCCACCACGTAAAGTATTCTATGGTAGTGACAATATAACGATGTTGCTTTGACGAATGTAGAAAAAATTCTCTAATAACGTCCAAGCCCCACTGTTCAAAATGTTCTTCCACTACAATAGGTTGCAATGTGGTGGCTGACTTCTTATTTCAGTTGGCACACATTTGACAAACCAAAAATTTGCAGACGTAGGCATGAGCATATTTGAATAATGTAGGAAAATAAAAATCATCCTGCATGACTTTATGTTTAGTTTTTTTTCCCACGAAGTTTCCTCCGATTGGTCCATCATGGAGGTCACGCAATACCTTCTCTGAATCATGTGCTTCCAAACACCTGAGAAGCACTCCATTGTGATGCTTTCTAAAAATAACCGCATGCACTAGCTGGTAAGATAAGGCTATGAGTTTGAGTTTCGTATTATGTCATGCGGATAAAGGGGAGGGCATGGTGTCATGCTCAAGGTATTGGTGCACATCAGCATATCAAGAGTCTATGATAGTAGTGGGGAAGGCTCTCTCAACATTGTATATTTTGAATTTATTGCTCCCACCTTGGGAGATCTTCTTCTTCCTTTGCGTCTACTATTTATGTCGCTAGTTTAAATAGACCATGGCCCTTGATTGTGTGAATTGGATTGATCTATAGATCATATTCTTGTAAACCAGTCATCTAGTACGTCGTTCTTTCACCCAACTCCTATTGGAAAAGTAGTGATATGACTGTTGGGTGTGGAAGAAATATAATGCAATAATTTTCAAGAGATAGGGTTGGAAGTGTTTCACCATCTTTTATACTGCATAAGTTTTTTTTTCAACGGCGAGGTAGTTGAGTTCGAGTCCTTGAAGACTAGTGCTCATAAAAGAGATAGGTCGCTCGTTGTTCAGATCATCCTTTCGTGTGAGTATAATGGCGAGAAGGGTCAAAAGCAAAGGTGTAGAGAAAAAAATATTTATTGAGATCTGGGTTGTATAATGTGGGTACTACTGCGATAACTTGTTTGATAGGTGTTGAGCAGAAAAATCCCCTTTGTGGATAGAGGTGATCCCTCTAGCCATAGGGTGGGTCTAACAACAAGGGAACATGTTGAACTTTTGGACTCCTAGCATATAAATGAAAGATGAGCTGGGATAGATACCATACATCGATCCAATGCTTTGTCATGGCTTGCAGAAGCGATCCTCCAACCTTTGTCTTCACATGTCACGGTCTGTCAGCGATGATATCCGTGTACCTGCACAAAGATCAAGTGAACGATGACAGCATACAAGAATATATTTTCATTAATAGCTATTCGATTGGTCAAGGAGAATCAAACACTTTGCATATAATCGAACACAAAATTGGAACCAAAAAACCAGTCATGTATTATTGATAGAGAAAAGAAGTTTAAAACCTTAATTCCTTGATGTTGCAAGCCTCCTTCGACGGGTTCAATCGGGCAGGTCTTAAGCATTCATTCAGGATCAGACTCGATGAGGAAATGGGCCTAAACTCTCTCTCAACAATGGATTCTTTTCTGCCTTCTTCTACACACTAGCTATAGTAATGAATGTTTTGCTAGATGAATCAATGTGAGAAGGAAGTATTTATAGGAGACAAGGAGGTGGTTTGGGATCCCTCATAAGGTGGAGGAGAGTTCTATGGCTTTGGGGAGTTTCACAATTGTAGAAAACAAGAAGCCAAAGGGAGGAATTTGACGTTATTCAGTCAAACAAACCATGATGACTCCGCTCACAAAGTTTTTAAGCATGGAAACTTTGTTTCTATTTTAAAAAAAATTCCAAAAACAGCTCGACGCGGGTGCCCTTCTGAGATAGAGCGCCAATGGGCATGGGGCCCGGTGTTAATTTCTCCATGGGCGCGAGGCCATAACTTCCTACCTACGCCGACTCAAAATCACATGTTTTTTAGGGTCTGCTTGAGGAATGATCAACAGAGGAAATGTTATTCACATGCCAAGGGATGCAATGACATTTATAGCAAGGTATGAAAATACATAGAAGTCACTAAAATTATCCTCCAATGTTCGGGATGGGGATTAAAAGGTCGGTAACAAAATATTGTGTAACAGAATCCCCCTAAAGCAGGAGGTCCGAGAGAGAGGGAGGGATGAAATGCTTTATGAGATCATTCCCAGACCAAAACACCACCATCGTAATACCTACAAGAACAAGTACAACTAATATCTTTGATATATGAAAATGTGGTATGGGCACATCCATCCATAATAGAGTACATCCAATAATAAGATCTAAGGCATGGACGCAACCATCCAGTAAGAAGGATCATCAAATAGACTCAGGTATGGTCGCAGCCATCCAATCAAAATAGTCATGCATGTAGTCATGATAAACCAAATCATCTAACAACCTAGATTTTATCAGACAAAACCTAGGGTCTTTCGCTTCATCTCGACTTAAGCAAGTACAAATTCAAGCATGTGAATTAATGAGCTAAAGTCAAACATGCAAAAAAATTTCCTAATTAACAGTCAATGATGAAAGTTGTTAACAGGCACGAGAGAAACAACCAGTAATGAAAATGGCTCTCAAGGTACAACTAGTACAATCTGTGGAATGTGAAAAATGAGTTGGAGTCGAACACCCATGAAATCACTCAATCGAAGGCCAATGATGAGGACCTGTCGTTGAATGCAAAGAACTTTTCATTAAGGCATGCAAGCTCCAAGGTACTGGAAGGGAGTCTCTATATCAGCTTCCTGGATGATGAGTTGAAGTCGATAGGAAGTGATCGGTTGAAGGCAAGCCATAATTTTTGCCACATCATTAACATGAGACAGTGGAATGAGATGATAGTGAATCAGGATTAAGCAGAGGATCAGGGGTTGAAAACTGAAAAAGGAAACTTCTCTTGAACATATTGGTGACACGACTCTAGAATTTGGCAGTATTTGACATCAAGGGATCTAAGGTCATGATGACGTGGCAAAGAGAATATGAGAGATCAAAACAGATAACCCAAACCCTTGGAGGAAAAATGACGAATGGGATGTCCCCAACCCGACACGAATTGCAGACAAGTGTCATGTTCAAGAGCGACATAGTGACGACATGACTAAGAACTGGTTCCATTTTCCCCCACCATTTCTGGCGAGTACCCCAACTATTTTTTGGAAACAAGCTTGAAGGGGATAGAATATTATTTTCATATAATTTTTTCATTCAGAAAATTCCATCCTAGTACATTTTACGAGCCCTAGGAAGGAAGAACTCGGTAACGTCATGGTGATGTTCTCCAATGTCATTTAGGTTTTAATGACTCTGAAAAAGGAATAAATCGACATCTTTTCATGTTTAGAGAGTTTGAAAAGAAGCAGAAAATAAAACTACAGCAGAACCCTTTTCGTAGGTAGTCTCACAGATCTGAAAAGGTAGAAAACAATATCTGGGAGAATTTCTTAGTCACGATTGTCTAAGGTATTCCTTTTTCGTAAATAATCTATCCCAGCCTAAAAAAGGGGTAAACGTATACTAGGAAGATAGTGTTTCACAGCCTTTAATGAGCTCAAAATGACAAGAGTCTCGACAATATTTTCAATTTTAGAGAGTCAGAAAATCATTGAAAGACGACTCCAGGGGGTCACTTTTTCATCTTTTTACCAAGTCCGAAAAAGTAATAAAATACAACTTGTCACTTCATCATCATCATGTTTAGGACCTGTTTCTGCACAAGAAATGCACATAAAACCAATTTTCCAAGATAAAACATTAAAATAATCAAAAAGTAAGCTCAAAAACCTAATTAGGGTTTCGAAAAGGTTATAAAATGACAGAAATAGTAAAAACAAATTACTTTTCACCTTTTCACTTCTTGTGAGCATTTTACCGTTTTTAACTCTGATCTTGTGGAGCTGGTAGCAGACAATGCAGGAGACCAATCGCAAATCCTTTTTCTCCAAGTAAGAGCCCTCATATTTGCTTGCATTTTAAATTGTATTTCATTTGCTGCATTCTAATATTTTTAATGCTTTTGGGGGGATTTTATTCAAGGTTAGGCGCGGCGGTCGGCGTAGGTTTCAGGCACGAAGTCACGCCAACCTGCCTAGAATTCTAAAGGACAAGCGCCAATCACTACTGTTGTTTCTAACACATCCATATCAATCGCCGTGACCATATTTTCTTGAAAATTCTCCTAAATGGTCTCATTCAAATAGTTCAAAAGTGAAGTATTTCAGTAATGGAAGTCCCAATGATGTTTTTTCAGGTGATTAATAGCCAAAATGTTCATCGAATGGAAGGAAAGAGAGCATGGGGAGGAAGATGAAATAGCCATGAGAATTGTGAGATGCATGGATGCCATGAGAGACTATGGGCTCTTGAAATTATTCATGGCACTATGTCTTTGAGTTCAGATGGAATTACTACAGTATCTGATCAATGTGTGGGACACTGATTGAGAGAGGTTTATGATTCATGATCAAGAGTTGGAGATAGAAGTCTTTGACATATATTTCATCGGAGGATTTTCATGGATGGGAGTAGCACCATTCATGACGGGTTCCCAGCCCATGGGTGAGAGCAGGGGTATGCTTATAGACAGAGTTTTTCCAGGAGAAAAGAAAGGATCGAAGGGCGGGAAAATAGATATCCAGACAATACCCGATTTGGCACTAAAAGTAGTGTTTCATACTATAACACGAGTTGCTGGATATCAAGCCCCTCACGAAGCTACAAAAACACAGCTTCAACTTTCCATGGATTCCATGACTCCAAAAATTTTCAACTGGGCGGAAGTTGTAACAATCAACCTGAAGCGCTAGTTAACAAAGTGCAAGAATGGCAAGCTAAAAAAATTTGGATAAGGGTCCATCTTGTTATCGTTCATCCTAGAATGGTTGCCAATATTTCAACACAAGGAGGTGATAGTACCTGCACCACCAGCACAAGAGCCACGGATGATCCGTTGGGCGGAGTTGATGCCTCGATCGGGAGGTGGTCAACATATGTCATAGAAGCCGAAATTCTTTGACTGGCTCCATCGACAACTCATCATCGTAGAGGACTAGCCCTATACCGGCACCAACTTCATGGGTGATCTGGACCTTCCACTCCCAGAAGGAGAGGATTGGGATGAAGCATTGGGTAAAAACTCATTTTTTTATTTTGATGAGTATTATGATTTTTTTTTGTTTATATTTGTTCTGATTATTTATCCATGCAATGCAAATGTTGACCCAGAGAGACCTGCATGAATTTCCCCCATATCATGGAGGGTCCCACGTGATTTCGAGGCGGCCCCTCATGGTGAGGGAAGCGAGGAAGATGAAATTGCGTGCAACTTGGAGGGACTCACAAGTGGGATCCCAGATTACATGAGATTCGAGGATGTTCCTCGTGCATATTAGAGGCACACTACAAGGGTGTCTAACTGCATCCACCATTTACTGAGGCGGCTTGTGCATGCAGTGACATGTTATCATGAGCATCATGCTAATTAGACAGCTAGGCTTTATTTCTGCATATTTATGAGAGACATGATGTCTTGGGATGTAACCAAAACACATATTTTTTGAACTTTATGATGCACGTGGTTGCAATATATATATATATATATTGGTATATGCTTATTTCCCCGTTTAACTCTTATTATGTGATGATGATGCTTTTACAAATTACGCAAATGTATATCAAACACAATATTGGCTACTGCATCAATTAACACATTCATTCTTCTAGGAATATGCTGATATGTGATATAATAAAAATTCATTTCTAATAAATGAACACGCAATTACAACCTTCAAATATGAGGATTTCTAACAGAGTACTGCCCATTAACGTGAATAACAACAATCTGAGAGTCTAGGTTCACAATTAATGCACGAATGTCGAGAGAAATGGCCTTGCTTAAGAGTTCAATGATGACATTGTATTCAGCGACATTTTTTTTTGTTCGTCCTAGACAAATACCTTGAAGGTATATCAACTTACCATTAGGATTATAAATCACCCAGGCTGCGGAAGACAGATTTTAAGTACTGCAAGAGGCACCATCCACGAAACCAACATAAGCAGTGGCAGACATCTTTACAATAAGCAACGACATAATAAGCAGGAAAAACTACTCTCAAAGCACACCAAGCCAAAAAATGTACAAAAATGAAAAAACACACTTATGGACAAAAGAAAATGCACGAAAAACTCATGCATAGTATTTTTTGAGGTACAACCCATTTTTGGGTTGATTCAAAGGATAGCCTTCATAGTAAATTAGCTCGTATGTCCCATTCTATAAAACGTGCTTAATGATATAGGGCCCATGCCACATGGGTTCGAATTTGCCTGCCCCCATCTTATCATGAGCTTGGTCATACAAGAGGACTACCTCTCCTTCTACAAAGCTACGAGGGGAAACTGTCTGATCAAAATGAGCTTTGACCCACTTTTTTGTGCTTCTATGACAAGAGTAGCAAAGCGATGAGTTTCATCAAGCCTCTCCAAATATATATGTTGCTATTCCACTGGTGAGGTATTAGGCAGTAATTCAACAGCTATTTTGAGGGAAGGGATTTCACATTCAATTGGAAGGGTAGATTCCAGACCATAAACAAGTTGGAATGAGGTGAATTCGGTTGCATCCTTCACCGAGGTTTGGTAAGCCCAGAGAGATGAAAACAAAATGAGATTCTAGTTGGACTTTTGCATCCCAATCGTACGCTGAAGCATAGTGACTAGAATCTTTTTCACGGCTTCAACCTGGCCACTGGCCTGAGGGTAGTACGACATTGAGATGTCGTGATGCAGACCCAACTTAGAAGTCAACTCCGCCATCATGTAATGGAAAAAATGAGAGCCATAATCGGTGATAATGGCTTGAGTGACACCAAACCTAGTAATGACATGATTGAACAGAAACAGTGTAGTCGTCTTACTCTCAATTGTGAGTGTAGGCATTTCTTTGGCCCATTTAGTGAAGTATTCTATGACTACGATAATATAAACATGCCCCCCAGCCCAGTGAGGGTTACACGTCATAAAATAGAGGCCCCACTTCATAAAGGTACCAACGATAATGATGGGATGAAGGTGTGCAGGTGGTGCACGCATCTTGCGTTGGTAAATCTAGCAATCGTGACACTTACGGATAGCGATAATGCAGCCTTTAAAAATGGTAGGCCATATCCAGCACGATGGATTTTTTGTGCAGTATCATATCCAGACATGTGACTGCCACAAGCTCCAAAATGGAATTCATTGAGGACTTTTTCAGTCTCCTTGAGGGTTAAACATCAGTAGAGAACAAAATCAGCTCCAATGCGGTATAGAGTATCTTCGACTATGCAATAAGATTGTGAATTTTGACAGATGTGTCGACAAGCATCCTTTTTCAACTCGGATCGGAAGGTGGAATTCTGGAGATAGATGATGATATCACCATACCATGGATCGAGAGTGTTAATGAGAAAAAGGGTATCATCTGGAATGCATTCCTCAGAACCAAAGGGAGCAGAGGCAGATGGTAAATAGCATATCAAATTGTCAAAAACCAATGATTTCTTCAATTTGGGGGTAGTAAACTCAAAATCGAACTCTTGGAGGATAAATATCCACTTTGAGGACTCCCCCCCCAACAATTTTCGAGTCAATATATAGGTCATGGGGTTACAATCAGAAATCACAGTTACTATGCGAAGCAGAATATAATGGCGAAAACATTGGATGGCTTGAATAGTAGCCAACGCCAATTTCTTAACATGTGTGTAACATGTTTCGATATCTAGAATATTGCAACTCAAATAATAAATGACATGCTTGCCACCATCATCGTCGTCTTGTACCAGAACCATGGAAATAGTGCTAAATGTGGTAGCCAAGTAGAGGGAATATTCGCGATGATAATTGGGCGAACGCAAAAGAGGAGCATTGATAAGAAATGTCTTCAGTGCATCAAAATACTTTTGGGAAATCTCATCCCAAAGGAATAGGACGCCCTGCTTAAGTAATCGCGTGAATCCTTTGGCTACTTCAGCACAGTACGGTATCAAACGGCGCAAGAAATTATCTTTCCCTTGCAGACTCTACAACTGATGAAAAGGGGAAGGGGAGGGGATATTAACATTATCTTTGACCTTAAGAAGGTCGAGACGAATTCCATATTTAGAAACGATAAACCCAAGGAGTCTACCAGAATCAATGCAGAAGACACACTTATGCAGATTGAGCCAAATGTTATAGCGTCTACAGCAAAGAAAGATATGACAGAGGTGATATGGGTGGTCCTTGCACTTAGCAGAAAGAGTCGGAAGGTCATCCAGGTAAGGTTGAACAATGTGCTTAATATCATGGAAAGTGTACGACATTGCTCGTTGAAATGTAGCCCCAGCATTCTTAATACCAAAAGGGAGCTTCTTGTATGCGAAGGTACCCCACGGACAGATAAAGGTGGTCTTGTGTTGATCAGTCGGAAGAATATTGATCTAGTTGTAACTAGAAAACCCATCCATAAGGGAAAATATCTCACTCCCACCACATTCTTCAATGATCTGGTCGATGAAAGGAGTGGGATAGTTATCCTTAGGAAAAGCGCAATTGATGTCATGGTAATCCACACAGACACGAATAGTACCCTAATTTCCATCCACAGGAACAATGTTAGAAACCCATTCTGTTAAGGGAACTAGATAAATGAAGCCATATTTGAGAACTTTTTCAACTTCTCCCTTAATGGCAGTTGCCTTTCTAGGGTGCAAGGGATGAAGACATTGGTGAATAGGCTTCATGTCAAGTTAAGTAGGAATCTCATGCACAACTATACTTGGATCAATGTCAGGCATTTCTTCTTAAGACCAAGTGAAAATGTCTCGAAACTCTCAGAAGATACTTTTATAGACCTTGATCTCATCAGGAGAATAGGTCACCCCAATGTGGATGTTCTCGACAACCCCCAATTTAACAGAGATGTCAATAGAATCGTTTGCGTAATGTTTCCAAGGTTGCCTTCCACGAAGACTTCATGTGTCAAGATGGGCATTTTAAGCGGGTGGGAAGGAAATTGGTAAGAGAACTTCTCAAGACAAGTAGACATGGCCCCAAGGCCAAGCATAAAGGAGGAACAACGATGAATATCGTCCCAAGGAGGATCCTCAAGAGACATGGTTTCCATGATGGCCTCATCAGTGGGAAAGGTCTCATTCAAAGGATCCATAGAATCTGAAGCATCGAGCCAAGGGGATTGAGAATACGTGTCAAGAGACACACTGAAAGGAGTATGATGTAATATTCCCAAAAATTTAGCCTTCATCTAAATGGAATATTATAGATGATTTTATCACTAGGTAGGTGAATAAGTGGGTGGGGAGACCCATAAAACCCCTTTAGAAGGATTAATAACACTCCTAATCTGAAAGGAGGAAGAATAAGTAGCTAGATTAATCACCTTTGGGTGTGAACAGGGATTGAATCATGTTGATTCAGTCAACCTTGACCAAATCAACAATGTTTTCATAGAGGAGTGGTCTTTATGATAAGACAACGTAGTTTTGGTGGAGGAAAAATTGCATGAGCTTGGTGGAAAGTATCGATGGGACCCAATATGAGGAGGCTCTCATGCTATATATGGAGGGGATAGCAACCATTGTTATTCATGTTTTAGTTTATCATTTTGATATCGGTCTACTTAGACTAGCTTCCTCTTGCTATTTAGCAGGGTTGTTATGTTGTTTAGCACAAGGGTGTTCCTGATCGGGAATCCCTACCTCATCCTTATGGAAGGAGAGATTATTTGAGATGAATTTCCTCATTCTGGCATTCTGGCCAAGGTACCTCCTTTAGCTACAATTCAGTTTCTATTTAGAGCTGGGTTGTGTTGCAGGGTGCAGCAACGGAGGATCAGATAGAGCTGTTTCTGGGCTTGTTTTTCAGTGGAGAGGAAGGGAGGATCCTGGGCATATTTTCTCATCTTGGCATTAGGCCAACCATCTACCATCCTTCACAGCACAGTCACAATTTTGAACTGCATTATTTTTGGAGGCATTTGCTGGGAGGGTTCATTGAGCTCATCAGGAGGGTCTATTTTTTAGTAAAGGGGTCAACCTTATAATTAGAAATACCATTGGAGGAGGACATAATCATTTCAGATCCATCATAGCCTCATTATATTCAGATCCAATTTGAAGTGACATCTCAACCCCAGGGTTATTTGTCACATTGTACATTTCTTGGCATTTCTAGCAATCTTTTCTGAATTGGCTAGAAATCATGTATTAGAGCCCACATCTTGTTTGTTGGGAATTTCTTTTGTTTCTATCAGCTACATTTCATTTATATATGTATTCAAAAGTAGCTACACTGATATAGACAGCGCTGTCACTACTCTCTGGCATTCTATACAGTTGCAGCAACTCATGGGTTTATTGTTTTGTTCATTGGAGACTTGTTCCCATTGCTTCAGTGCCTTGTCCCTCATGAAATTTTTGTATATTCCTGCTGATATCTTAATAAAATGATGGATGCATATTGATCCCTCCTATTTAATATTCATATTTGTTGTGTTTTACATTTTTATGAACTATATTGTTGTTATTCCCATTTTGGGATATTACAATGGTATCAGAGCATAATCTTGGCTCAGCCTATGCATTCAAGACATTATGTCATTAGAAGGAGAAGCTTCTTCTCATATAAAG
Source organism: Pinus albicaulis (assembly GCA_034641835.2). Lineage (NCBI taxonomy): Eukaryota > Viridiplantae > Streptophyta > Pinopsida > Pinales > Pinaceae > Pinus > Pinus albicaulis. The sequence continues at coordinate 1,009,674,724 of CM076575.1, read as the reverse complement.
GAGAATATGTACATAATAAAAAAATGCAAGACTCCATTATTTGGAGAAATGAAGGAAGAGAGGATCTCCCAGCTTCTTTTCCAAACTATGAAAGATATCAAAGAAGATCTCAAGGAGATGAAAGGGGAGAAGTGTAGAAGATTTCCAAGAGGGTTTGAAGGTGAAGCAAGCCCTATATATTCACATAATGGGTGTGAGAATTCAACCACACATGCATATCAACAGCGCATTTTATTGCCCACATTCACTGCAAGAAGGATGGAGGAAGAAGATGCACCAAGGGAGGAGACCTTGAGTGATTATCTTCATAGTATGAGCCTCAATCATGAAGATTCAAAAGGCACTTGGACTTCCAAGGGTTTTTACAACTCAAGGAAGACAGAAGATCTGGTAACCATAATAGAAGCAAGAGAGGTAGAATTTTCTCTCTAACTTTGATGGATCAACAAAGTGCACATCCAAAGCTTGGGTGGAGGAGCTAGATTCCTATTTCCAGCTACACCAAGTTTCAGAAAAGGAGGCCATTAGAGTAGAAGTGTTGCACCTCAAAGGTATGGCCCATGATTAGTGGTTTTATAGTTTTTCTTCATTTTATCATGCAAATGTAAAAACTTATGCAGGGTTCACTAAGAAATTAGTATTGAGATTTGATCTTAAACATTGTAAAACATCTCTTGTTGAACCCAAAAACTCAAAACCTTTGCATGAGTTGGAGAGATTTATTTTTCCAACTCCACTCCATAATTTTGTTGAGGGGGATGGAAACATGCATGATGCCTTACCAAGGGCAAGATCCCCACTTCTTGAATATCCCTCTTCTATAGATGAAGACATGGAGGTTCCTCCTTCAAGAGAAGACCAAGATCAAGGGTCTCTCATTGATAATGAGGTATTCTCAAATATTGATGAAGAGGATGAGAAAAGAAGAGCTAACAGCGTTGTACCATCAGGAGGAGATCCATCACCACATGGAGATGGGAAGGGAGCCATTTCTTCCATTATAGGAGCCCTTATGTCTTTGCAAGGAGTTACAAATGATTTAACATGTGGGAACCAAAGCACAATTCTGGGGCAACATGTAGCAGTTATTGTGGGTTGTGAATCTTGGTAGATAGAAGGAGAATAAAAAAAGGATCAACATCAAGGGATGATGAGTATTCACCCCTATCTATTTCTGGAGGTTTCTACACAAAATAAGGAGATTGTATTGCGCAGTGAAATGAGGGACAAATTATTCCACTCATATATACATTCCACTTCAGATTTTGATGTCTCACTACATGGGGGAATTCCACCTGGGAGGCCACTAGATCTAGAGTTGGTGGGAGACATCTTACCATTTGTTTCACCACCCTTAGATCCCGGAGAGGTGGATACTTTGGAGGGGTCTATTATAACACAGAGATTCTGGGGTAGACTCAAGGAGGAGGGAGACATTCTCCCATTTTCAGCATTACCCACTCTCGCTACATATACTGCGCTGACAGAAGTTGCTGCAATGATGGAGGATGGCACCTTCATGGTGCAAGAGAGTTGCTCCATGGATTTGAAGAAATAGAGGGTGCTTCCTTTGAGGAAGGAATCATCCATACTTTTGAGTAGATGGAGGCCACTCATGCTTACATTGGCCAAGATCAGGAGATTCTTTTTGGATGGGAGCTTCTCATGGGAGGCCAACTTCCAAAGGTCACCACTTCTATTTGAGTATGAGAAACTGCATGATGGGCATGGAAACACTTTGGAGGATTAATTTGGCATGGGGGATGTCAAATGAGTAGACAGCAGCATGTGGGGAGCTTCACATTCCAGATTAGCAATGATGTCTCTTAGGAGGATTGATCCATATTGGAGATCTCAACTCTTGGTAGAGTACTCCAAGGATCTTGGTGCTTGCATGATTCTTGATGACCCGGAGGGAGATGATAGATATATGGTGGATGATGTGGTCATCTATTATTATGGCATCTTCCTCTTGACTAGAGCTTCTGAGCTCAAGGAGAAGCTGCTACGTGCAGCACATGTGAACTTTCTTTCCATGCACTTTGATGCATTTCATTCTTTGATGGAGGAGTTAACTTGGGAGGGCATCCAGTAGGATGTATATCAGCATGAGGAGAGATTCATAGCCTGGATGGTGATGAAGAGGTTTTCACAACCACTTCCCTACTCATTGAGAGTAAGAGATAATTTTCAATTGAGCCATTTTAGCTCAAGGACCAAAGTACATGGTAGAGGAGGTACACTTTTGCATTATGATTTGTACTTCTTTACTTTATGTGAGCAACATGTTGTACCAAGGAGGATTATCCATTCTTTCATATTATATTATGATGTATTTAAGTCCAATTTCAGCATTGAGATTGGCTATTCTATTGGTGGTTTGTGGGGGAGGCCACATGATTCTTGGTGTGCACCATTGGCACCACATTTTACTTTCATGATCATATCTTGTAGGATGATTGTGGTAGAAAAAAAGTGGCTGGAAGGGAAATTTTTATTCTTTGTTTTGAGGCAGGCAAGGGATGCACTGTGCTGGTTCCATGTGTGGAGCTATGATCCACTTTCTGGATGTCATATGGAAACTTTTTTTCATTGGGTTTTTCTTCCATATATTGCTGATATTTTTATGTTCATGGGGAGCTTTGTTTGGAGAGTGGAACAAAGGTTGGAGGTGCCCATTGGGAGTATGATTCTCCATACTTTACATGTTGTAGGTTTCAGGAGAAAAAATGGGCAAACCATGATTGCCATGCTACGTCCCTTTTCTTCTTGTGGGAGAAGCCATTTGAAGAACTTGAGTTCTTGGAGGAGGCACTTCATGGTTGATTTATTTGGTGGGGTAGCTTGGGCCATTCTTGGAGGCCATGAAACTTTAGCCAAATATCAGCAACAGCCCCATACTTACCATAAATGGAGAGAGAAACAACTTGGATGGGAAAATCTAAACTCTCCATGCAGCCCCAACACATTTCTTAGACTAGGGGTTGAAGATTCTTTTGGTGAGCTACCCAGGATGGCTCATTTCATTTGGATGATAGCATGGGTTGGGAGAATCTCATTGGGGATGATATTCCCTATTTTTATCATCACTCCTACCTTGAGGAGGCCATTGGACAACGAGAACATTTCCATTTACACCTTCCACTTTCTCATGATGTACACAAATTGGATTTGCATACTTGGGAGGAACCATTGGAGGGAATATTTGTTGCAGATTATGTTGAGCTGTGGTGGGAACTATTGATGAGGAGGCCAAAAGAAGTGGAAGGGAGGAATTTTTCTCTAAATTTATAGTTTCTTGAGGAAAAGCAACATTTTGGAGGGGAGGACTGTAATATTCCCAAAAATTTAGCCTTCATCTAAATGGAATATTATAGTTGGTTTTATCACTAGGTAGGTGAATAAGTGGGTGGGGAGACCCATAAAAGCCCTTTAGAAGGAATAATAACACTCTTAATCTAAAATGAGGAAGAATAAGCAGCTAGATTAAGCACCTTTGGGTGTGAACAGGGATTGAATCATGTTGATTCAATCAAATTTGACCAAATCAACAGCAATGTCATAGAGGAGTGGCCTTTAAGATAAGACATCGCAGTTTTGGTGGAGGACAACTTGCATGAGCTTGGTGGCAAGTATGGATGGGACCCAATGTGAGGAGGCTCTAATGATATATATGGAGGGGATAGAAACCATTTTTATTTGTGTTTTAGTTTATCATTTTGATATTGGTCTACTTAGACTAGCTTCCTCTTGCTGTTTAGCAGGGTTGTTGTGTTGTTTAGCACAAGGGCGTTCCTGATTGGGAATCCCTACCTCATCCTCAGGGAAGAAGAGGTTCTTTTATCTGCACTTCCTCATTCCGACATTCTTGCCAAGCTACCTCCTTCAGCTATAGCATAGTTTCTTTTTAGAGCCGGGTTGTGTTGTAGAGTGCAGCAACGGAGGATCACATAGAGTTGTTTCTAGGCTTGTTTTTCAATGGAGAGGTAGCCTATCCATTGGAGTATCAGCAAGGAAGGATCCTGGGCACATTTTCTCATATTTGGCATCAGTCCAGCAATATAACATCCCTCACAGCGCAGTCACAATTTTGAACTGTGTTATTTTTGGAGGCATTTGCTGGGAGGGTTCATTGAGCTCATCACGAGGGTCTATTTCTGAGTACAGGGATCAGACTTCTTATTAGAAATACCATTTGAGTACATAATCATTTCATATCCATCATAGCCTCATTATATTCAGATCCAGTTTGCAGTGACATCTCAACCCCAGGGTTATTTGTCACATTATACATTTCTTGGCATTTCTAGGAATCTTTTTCGGATTAGCTAGAAATCATGTATTAGAGCCCACATATTCTTTGTTGGGAATTTATTTGGTTTCTATCAGCTAAATTTCATTTATATATGTATTCAGTAGAAACTACACTGATATAGATAGCGTTGTCACTGCTCTCTGACATTCTATACAGTTGCAGTAACTCATCTGCTGATTATTTTGTTCATTGGAGACTTGTTCCCATTGCTTGAGTGGCTTGTCCCTCGTGATATTTTTGTATATTTATGTTGATATCGTAATAAAATGATGGCTTCATATTGATATCTCCTATTTCATATTCATATTTGTCGTGTTTTACATTTTTATGAGCTATATTGCTGCTATTCCCAGTTTGGGATATTACATATCATCAGAGGGAGGAGGAGTCGAAGCCGAAATAAGTTCACAATAATGAATTTCTATTGGGCTTAACGGAATCGTGTCACCAAACGAAGTTGTTAGAAAATTATGTATTACAGAACAATGAAACACATAAAATATGTGGAAAACACAAGCACTCAATAACACACAAAACCAGAGAGACACGGATATACGTGGTTCATCCAGTTTGGGCTACGTCCACCCTGAAAAGCTAGCCCTTCCTTTCTATTATCCAGCAAAATGAAGAGACACAACCTCCAATAGACCTATTTTAATATTCTTTATTCTCTCTCACAGTCTCCCTATCTATTTCTTGCTCTGAAAATACGCATACAATATAGTCGCAATACAATACCCTCATACAAGCGAGGCATTGCCTTCTAGGGCAAAAAACCCTAAACTAAACATAACTTCTACCATCAGATCATCTACCTAAGGAACAGCCCAGATTGACTAGAAATTACTATACTTTTACAAAGCAATTTTACTAATGTTATTAGCTTCGGGGGTGTTGCCCAGCTCTGTTATCACCCTAGTAATTTATAAATATTGTGGGCTCCTTTGGATTTTTTTAGTTTTAAGAAAACTAGGGGTAACCACAAACCTACTTTGGAAATTTAGTATCTAGCCTTCCTAAATTTCAGAGAGGGCTCTCTCTTTCAGATTTAACTTTGTTTTTGTTTAATATTTTAGGCTAGGTATGATTGGGCAATTGGTTTTTTCTTGAAATTTTGGTGGGAAATAAGATTACTTGGAGATAAATTAAAGAGGGATCTACTAGTCCATTGGGTTATGGAGTCAAGATGTAGCAAGAAAAACTATAAGGCAAGGCCAAAAGGATGCTAATGTACTCAGGACAAGGTAGATAACCCTCAAATATTTGAATAGTTTATTTGGATGAGATGGCTTGCTTTCGGGATAAAGGGCAGTAAAGGATATTTTGATCCGGAAATAAGAGGAAGGAGGCAGGGGTAAAACGAGACTAGGAGAAATTAAGGATTCCCAAGTCTGGAAATCAGCAGAAAACAATGAAATGATCAAGTAGTTAAGATAGGGAGCTTTTACACTAATCCTGAAATAATATTCCTAATTAATCATTCAGATTTGGAACACATATGAAATTTAATGAAACTTCATAAAAGGAAACAATGAAAATAAGAAATCACTATACTCATTGGCTTATCGTATGAATCCTGAGTTATGAAGTCTAGTTGGTTCTTGTCCAGACTGCTACTATGAAATTAACACATGAGCCTCCAAAGCACCAGCAAAATTGTCTATAATAATCTCAGCAACTTTATTCCACCCTAAACACTTCATAAACTGAAGTATTTATAAAATATGTTTATTAAAAAATATCCTAGAGAAGTCTAGGAATAACTCTTGAAAAATAAAATATCTTAACACACTAAGATGGCCAACTGCTTAACAACTTAGCAAGTTGTCCTCTTATCTAGAAAAAATAGAGCTGACATCATCTAATCAAAATAGTTTGTTGACTAGGTGTCCATGCTTGCTGGCATATTTGGAAGATATTTGTTTATGGATTGCTTGACTGATACTCTTTCACTTTTCATCCTTTAACGTTGTTTTTCCTCTTGATACTCTCTCACATTGCTTCCTTGTTACTTTTACTATTGTAAGATAGAAAAAATTACAATAGTACAAATTTCTGATTGATTTCTTCTCAGATACTTTTTGACTCTGTTGATCAATCTGATACAATTTCACTACAACATTTACCTTTTAATAGCTGTAAAAGGAACTTTTCACTGTGGTAAAAACAATCAATTTTCTGTTTATATCACTTGATTTTCATATTTGAATTTCCCTTTTACTTTTACTGTTGTAAAAGAGATTATCAGCAGTAAAAATTTTAAAATCAAATTAGTTGCTTTTCTTCTCAATCTTCACTGCTTTACCTGTATTTTTTGTTGTTCTGCTCCAATGTTGTTATAACAAATCTGTGAATTCTTGCCATTGCTGATCACTTGGTATTTTTATACTTTTCAACTTTCGGTAACTTTCATCAGCATCAATATACTTTGAGAAATTTGTTTTGATAATGAAATATGTTTGATTTCATTTTGTAGAAAAAATAAGTTCTCAAATTATTCCAATACAACTTTACCAGTTGGATAACCTTGTGGAAGAGGCTTATTTATTTGTTCTTTGGCATGGGCTCTGATATTCTTGTCATAATCTGTTTGAACCATTAGTTTTTCATTAAAGCCATGAATGTTTGGGAGGCTTGCCTTTCTCAATATTGTGTATTGTGCCAAAAACTTTGTTATTGACAACTCCATGGTATTGCACTTTTCCTCCAAATTGTTCATTATATTCCTTTTATTTAGGACCTTTTTGATTTGTAGAATTGTTTCTGTCCTATCTTGGATTTTCAATTCTTCAAGATCTTATCTGTTTTTGTTGTTTAAAAATGTAATAAGATTCAAATCTTGAGATGGTTTGTTGGTCAGTTCTTCTTTTGTTTTCTGAATTTCCCCCTGTGCTGCCTTAAGTAGATCTCTCTGCTCATAAATAATTTTAATTGAAGGCCACTGTAGATTTATGCCTTGGATTATGTTATTCCAAAGATAGTTCTTGATGAAGGACACATGTTCATTGAGATTGACCTGTTACTGTAAAATATTTACCTGCTCTTGAAGTCTGTTTTCTCTTTGTTCATGTCCCTTAGATGTAATCAATGCATTTCTATTTGATTTTTCAAGCATTTGAATGGTGCTTTTCAAATTGATTATCTCATTATTCTTTAGGTACATCTCCTCCATGGCCTTTACTATGTCAGCTGCTTCACCTGTTTGATGTACTTGTGTGGTGGATGATCCTGTGGCAGAAGTGTCTATATATTGCACTAACACTGCAATTTCCAGTGGCACTTTTGGGTCTAAATGCTCTGCCAATGTGGAAGGGACATTTGTGCCAACTATAGGAATAATAGTGGGAGTAGATTTCACATCAGCCTCTTTCACTGCTTCTTTTTATTTTATAAGGATGTCCATTTGATTTTCTATCTCTTTAACTTGGGTAGTTAGTTTTAGTATTAGCGTAGCCATTTCAGCTTTTTCAGTTTGTTCTTGGAGGATTTCCTTTGCCTGAGGATGTTCATGTTGTGGGAGTTTTAATTGCTTCCTCAAGGCAGCAATGTCTTTATTCTTTTGTTTTATTAATGCTTGAGCAGCCTGAATGTTTTAAGGATCCACTCCAATTTGTAGCACCAGGTCTTCTAAGGATTTGATCCTTATATCCTTCGCATGTAATGAGGCCTTATCTAATTTCATTTGATCCTGCAAGTTCAGCACAGTGTTTTTCAATCTAGTTTCACTCGTAGTTTTGTTTACCACCTTAGAATAGAGCATTTCTGAAGTACTTCTATGAAACTCTATTTGATAAATTTCATGTATGGTGTCTGCATATACTTCAAGCTTTGTTTTCCTATAATCTGCAACTGACTTTGGGTCTGTAACCTTTGGCTAGAGAAAAGACATAATCATTTTATTTGTTGAATAGTCAAAATCTGTCAAAATTCTGTCTTTTGTTACCTGGCTTTTCTTCTAGAAATTTTGATTAAACTTCTCTTTTGATCTGTTCATTTATTTCCTTAATTTGTTTGTATTTCTCCTTGATTTCAATATCTTTTCCCTTTGTTGTTTTGGAGGAGGAGGGAGCTTCTATATTTACCTGTTTTTCAACCATTTCTCTACCTTGTTCCTACGTTAAAACCTCCTCTTTCTGAATTTCTGCTAGAGTCTCATTTACAATTACAGTGGCTTCATCATTATCTACCTACTAATCATATGTATCATTTATTTCAATAGCCTTTTCTTTCTCAGCAGCAGTCAGTTTTACCCTTTTCTTGTAAATAATCTTGAATTTGTTTTCTACAATGGTCTCTACTGAATAGCCTTCTTCATTCTTGGTCCTTTCGTTTCAAGTTTCTACCTGTTTTTTTACCACTATAGTCTATGAATTATTTGTGTTTATCACTATTGTTGCATTAGAAGTAGGGTCAACCAATGTATTTTCCACCCACTCTATTTGATTTGAAAATTTCTCAATTTGGGGTTTAGGCTCATGGATGAAAGGAGTCAATTTACATTTAAGCCTTATACTATTCAAAATACCTTTAGGATCATAATTCCAGTAAAAACTTTCTTGGAACTTATACTTTGACAATTTCTTTGCTATCTCCTTTAATGCATCCTTGTTATTTACTATGAATGGGAAAATTTGGTTCTTCAGCTTTAATTGGGTATTTTTCGCAGAAGCCATGAAGTTTACCACATATGCATTTAACACCTGCCTTAGATATTCCAGTGCAAAAATTCTAATAGTTAGAAATTTTGGCAACTTATATGGGAGCAAATTTGCTCCAAATATCCTTAATTATGTATGTCCTTCATATAAGTACCAATCGCCTACTTGGCTTTGTTCAGAAAACTACAATATCCTTTTCATTTCATCATTGAACCTAGGTTGTTCTGTTTTATAAAGTAAATTCATGGCTGGCCTGACAAACAAATATGTGAAATCCTTGTAATTGAATTCATTTCCATTTTTCTTGAGTAATGATGTCCAGAATATTACTGACAAAGGTTGGCCCTCTACGTTCATCTTTTGTAACGCCACTGGAAACTGTTCTTCTTGGAAAAATAGAAAAAAATGGAATAGATATGATGAATATCTAAACACTCCCTCAGTAGGAAATTTGGTCAACTGATAATTTATACTATCAGCAATGAATCCAGCAAAATCAAATACCATCACAGGAGGTTGCCCAGGGGACAATGCAGAAAGGAATCCTAGTATAGAGACATCAGTGAACTCATCATTAAAATATCCTGAGATAAAGGATAGCATTGAAATTACTTCTCTGGAAGATTCAGGAAAATCAGAGGTGGAGTATGGTGGATTCACTTTTGGGAAATCAACATGAGTAGGCATGAAGTTTTGAAGAATCATAAACTTCCTAGGGAAATCTAAATCTAGGTACAACTAAGTCAAATCTTCAATGGATAGGGGCACTACTCTTGGATCAAAATTCAACTAAAGCATTTCATTAATGGATTTTGCTGTGATGGAAAACATAATTTCTCTATCTTTGTTCATAATAGACCTCTGGTCGAGAACATAATGTAATTGACACAATATGACTAGGTCTTGAGCTGGATGAGTAATAGGTACAACATACTTGGGAAAATTAGACTCCCAAATAGGTATATTATTTTTATTTTTATCCACAAAATTGTCATAACGCCAGTTATGAATATCAAGCCAATTAAATTCTACTGCTGCATCAGCAATATTGTAATCCAAATATGTTAAAGGATGGCTTTTTTCAGTAGAAACAGGTGGTTGAATAGGTCTGACAACTTCAGTTGAATCTGCTGTTAAAGCAGGAGTATGCTTATTAATCTTTGATAATTCAGGCTTAGGAAGCTTCGTTGAGACAGATTTTGGGGCTTTGGGACCTCCAGACTTGGGTGTAACTTGCTTCTTTGTCATTTATGGGCATAACTAAGTAAGATTAAACTATTTTCTATAGTTAATTTTGACACAGAGGGTATTTCAGCAAATATGGGACAAATTTGGGAATCTAGGAATCTGGGAATCAGAGCAAGGTTTTTAGAATAAAAAACATAGGTTTTCTGAGTGTAGAGGACTGAAGAAAGGGATTTATGGCTTTCTGTGAACTTTTTAACTCTTTTGAACCATGGAAACTATCTTTTAATGACCCAAATTTCTTTAAAACAGAGTTTATGCAAATGGCCAATTATGAGAAAAATTTGCAAGGGTTTGCCCTGCTTTTTCGAGGTTTGGGCACACTAGGATTTGATAATTTTCTTCTTTGTAACTCAACTGGTCAGATTTAGAGTTGAATTTGTGAATTTGCAGGTTGGAATACTGAAAATACCTCTACATGTATTTTGGCAGTCGAGAAGAGTTTCTGGTTGTATCAGCTTCAAACTGGATGCTATGACTCAGTGGAAAGCATCAAGAGTCCTTTAAATGTAGTCACTGTGGTGAAATTCCTCTTCAAGGGGATAAATTGGCTAGCAAAGGTTTAAATTTCATTCACAGAGTCTGGGCATATTTTCTTAACAGGCGAGGAGAAAATAATACATAAAATGGTGAAAAACTAAGGTTTAAACCTTCAATATTTATCATTATGTGTATCATTTATTGCAGGTCTCAATCAATGGTGTGAGGCGGAATTATATTTGAATGCAAAAAAAACTTGGTGGTTTTCGCGTTGATTTGAGATGATAAGTATTTTTGAGCATTTGGAACGCGATCGAATAGAAATTAGACATGTAGCAATGGGTGGTTTAGGAAAACTACTTTTATCGCGTGATTTTCATCAAAATTTGGGCGATCACTTTCGGCGTGTGATATGGAATGTGCACCGTTAGATCTGGATGAATGATGCGAATGGTTCAGATTTTTTTCAAAGTTGCGGGGAAAGGAAAGGTGGGACCAGGGCTTTAACATGAGCCATTGATCTAATAGAAAAGAATCAACGATCTACTTTTAACGTGACAAGGAATATTGGTGCATGAGGCCGATTTATCATTTTGGATTTGAATCATTAGATTAGAAAGGTTTGATGATCGGACAGTTGTGGATGAATGCAGGGGCGCTGGATTTATATATATATAAGGAGTTTATATATAGGGTAGAATGTATGGGGGGAGGGTTAATGTATTACGCAAAGGTGTGATGTATTTAAACTTTGGTTAAAAAAAAACAATACATAAAGCATCGGTAAAGGTTTTTTATTTTTCATTTGATACATCACATTCTGAAGACCTTTCCTTTGTATTTTATTATATATTTATTTTAAACCAATTAGGCTAAATAACTGTTGTGAAGCCAGTTTCAAAAATAGAAGAAAAGAGATATCAACGCCTTATAAATAAGCCAATTCGAGGGGGCAACCTCCAATACATTACATGAATGAACAATTCTTGGATGATACAAATGACAAAACCTCCTCTCTATATATAGGAGTCCATGGGGCCACAATGTAATCCTAGCCGACCTAACAATAATAATGTAAGGGCACAATAATAACAATATGGGGGTTATAGGGGTACAAAAATAACAATAAGGGGTTACATTAACAGCAATAAGAAGCTAAACAATAATATGGGGACCTAACATGCCCACCTCTCCTTCAAAAGTGTTGTCCTCAACGCTTGAGTAGCTACAGGTGCTTCTATAAAATTCTCCTCCTCCCATGTAGAATCTTCAGTGAGTAAGTTCTTACACTTGATTAGATACTCTGAAATTGATTGATTTCGTAGCTGTCGAGTTCTTGTTTCCGTGACCGCTTCAGGTTCCAATATGATTTTTCGCTTCTCATCAAGTTCTGGCACTATTGTTTGAACCGGAATATTTTAAACTATAACCTTCTTTAAGCATGAAACATGGAAAACTAGATGCACTCGCGAAGAAGCATGAAGCTCCAATTTGTATCCCATAGTACCAATCTTTTGCAACACCTTGTAATGACCATAGTACTTTGGCGATAATTTATTATCCTTCCTAGCTTTCTTGAGGGACATTTTTTTGTATGGTTGTAGCGGTAAAAATACCCAGTCTCCTACATCAAAACTTCTCTTGCTGCGATGTTGATACTGTTGTTGAAGCTTCAATTTTGTGCCAAATTCGAGTTTATCCTTTGAAATTTGGAACTTCTTGTTGATGCTCGATGTGATCTTCCACTGCTTGAAACTTCAAATTTTCTCTTAAATATGATGTGATGGATGGTGGATGATATCCATAAAGTTCCATAAATGGGGTCGTTTTTGCTGTAGTATGGAAGGAAGTGTTATACCACCATTCAGCGAGAGGTAACCGCTTAACCCATTGTGTTTTTTTATCAGATACAAAACAACGAAGATATCCCTCCAAACATTTATTTATTATCTTAGTTTGACCATTAGATTGAGGATGATAAGATGAGCTATGAGCTAATTGAGTACCCAAACAAGAAAATAACTCCGCCCAAAAATTCGAGGAATGGTAATTCCTGCCAATGCATTACACGATATGGTTGGACTCATTTCTTCATCTTATAGGGCTGGTTCCTGGTGTATATCCTCTTCTTGTTCATTTTCTTCTTCCTCTTCACAATCTATGTAAAATAATTTCTTCTCAGCACACTTATGACCTTTAGTGTATTTGCTATCACAGCTGTAGCAAAGCCCTTTTGCTATTTTTTCTTCCAATTGTTGTGGTGTCAACCTTGTAGGTTGTGGAAATCTAGGCGTAGCAACACTTCCTTCTTTATAGAATTGAGTGGTAGGCTTCCTTGTCGCCATAATTTTACATTCAAATTTTCTTGCCAACCTGAATGCCTTCTCCAATGAATCGGGTTCCAAAACGCGAACTTCATGTTGGATGTTATCCTTTAAAGTGCCTAGGAAGAGATCAATCCTGTGTTCCTCTGTAAGATCAGTTACCCTTATATTCAATTTTTTGGAAGTCCTCAATGTGCTGCCCCACTAAACCCTTTTGTTTGAGATTTATCAATTGGCTAAAGAAGGTGTTGCTCTTTGTATCCTCATAATGTGCTATCATTTCCTCCGTAAAAATTGACCAAGTGACAATTTTTTTACGGGAGCAAAGCCATTGATACCATTCAAATGTATTTTGTTCTAAATGTAAAGTTGCAATGCGTACCTTTTGTGTGTTTTGCACGTTATGGAGATCAAAATATTGCTCCATCTGTAGTATCCATGTTACAGGATCCTTTCCATCAAACTTCCTCATATCCATTTTTGGAATATGGTGGTTCTTCCCACCAACATTAGAGTTTATGAAGTCACGATTAACATTTATTTTGTTCTCGTCATGAGTTTCCTCTACTATATTTTCACCATTAGGAAACATTTCTTGTATCAACTTTGTCAAACCTTCCATGTCTGCTTTTAGATAATTCTTCATGTTTTCCATGTTGTCTTTCATTTTTTCATTGATCTTAGCTTCCATGTCATCCATCTTAGATTCCAAGCCTGCTTCCATGCCATTTATCTTAGATTCCACGCCTTTCTTCAAACCATCCATATTATTATTCAAACCATCCATCTTCGCTTCCATGCCTTTCTTCAAAACTTCCATTTCATTTTTTGTTGCTCTTTGCGAGAGTGAAATTTGGTGCACTTTCTCTTGTAATTTTTATAGATCATGTTGCAATTCTTCATCTTCATGAGTCATAGTAGAGCCTTCTGAAGGCTTAATGGGTGTTGAATTATTTTTACGGGGCATTTTTTAGAACCCAATACTGATATATATTCTACAATATGCCCTTGGAATCAATTCAAATTGATTCTTCAAACAAGACTTACGCAATTCGGGAAAAAAAAAAAATACACACCTTTTTCTTGCTTTTGAGGAGCTTGATATTGAAATTGGATTATCTTTGTGATTGCGGCTCTTCAATATCTAAAATTTGGCACTGAGGTATCCTTCTAAATTATATTTTTAATGCCACAGGTCTGACCTGATTTGGATTCTCCAAGACAAAGTTATGTCCAATCTCCCACAATGACCTACTTATGGATTGGTTCAGCAGAGTGAACTTGTACGACTTTCCACGTGTCACTGTTTTGTCTTTTAGCTCTGAAATTGATAGCAAAGAAACTATAGTCCGTGTACTTGCGACCACCTTTTACGGCACTCCAATCTGATGCTTAGAGAGAGAGTTATGAATATTTTCCCACAATCACCTCTTTGAGATGAAATTCAGGAGCCTGAAAAAACACTACCTTCCACAGATCATATCTCCGAAAATGTTGTGAACTAAGCTTTGAAATATTGCGACGAGTTTCCTCGGGATTTCCACTTCATGCATTAAAATTTTTAGATTCTGAACCTTCGTAGAAAAAACGTTATAGCGCAAATTCCACGATGGCCTGTTTATATTAAATTGAGGATCCTGCAAAAATACCTAACTTCCACAGATCATATCTCCAACAATATTGTGAACCAAGCTCTAACATTTTGCGATGATGTTCCTCAGGATTTCGGATTCGTACCCTAAAAATTTCAGCTTCTGAAACTTCGTAAAAAAAAATGTTATAGCGAAAATGCCACGATGACCTGTTTGGAGCAACGAAACCCTAGAATCCAAAGCTCTGATACCAAATCTTGTGAAGCCAGCTTCAAAAATAGAAGAAAAGAGATATCAACGCCTTATAAATAAGCCACTTCGAGGGGGAAACCTCCAATACAATACATGAATGAACAATTCTTGGATGATACAAATTACAAAACCTCCTTTCTATATATAGAAGTCCATGGGACCACAATGTAATCCTAGTGGGGCCACAATGTAATCCTAGCCGACCTAGCAATAATAATTTAAGGGCACAATAATAACAATATGGGGGTTACAGGGGTACAATAATAACAATAAGGGGGTTACACTAACAACAATAAGGGACTATACTAGTAATATAGGGACCTAACAATAACTATAGGGGGATCGTGATATTTCATTATTGATAGTTTTTATGTGAAAGGGATATTTTCGGGGTTTAATTTAAACATGTGCGTATTAACTTTGACATAAAAAGCTTAGAATAAGGGGTTTTTTGGGATAATTAATAGAAAAGGAGTTATATTAATAGCACTAGGACTTTTTATAAGGATTTAATAAATAATTTAGGTGTTAATATGACTAAAGGGAAAATGAATACTCAAAACACATGAATATAACTAAGGCAAGTGAAAATTTAAAGCAAAGCTTCATTATCATAACTTAATCACTTTTGCTTAGTATATAATGTCTTTTGAGGGTTTTTATGCTTCATGAGATGTAGGAAGTTAATCAAATGGGTTTTAAGCATAATTAAGTAAAAATGGGGTCTTTACTTATGAAATTGCATGGTGATGAATGCATGAGTGGTAGATGATGAAAATTTGGGATTAACATAGAAATTTAACACCTTCAACTAGCCAGTCATTGAGCCTTGGGTCCACTCCCAAAAGAAGTCAGAGAAATGCTCTGAGCCTCTTTGACTGATAGTTTAGAATTTCCAAGATCTATAGGGAAAGGGAAATTAGTTATTGTAGCCTGGTGAAAGATATTTACAATGCTTTTCCCACCTTCTTCTACCTACCCATTCTTTAATCTAACATTTTTTATTTCATTTATGCAGGTGCATTTGAGCTAGCAACCTTTAAAACATTTTTTTCTTTTGAAAGCAGTAAAACTATCTAATTCTAACTTATTTCATCCAAGGACCGAGATTAAACTGTTGGGTTCCTTTTATTCTCTACCAAACTACTGAATTGCTAGGATTAAATTGTCTGACAATCCTTTATTCTCTATCTAAAACAAGTAAATTGAAACATGATAAGTCAAGATTGAACATTTCAACTCATCATATATTATGGCATTTATTGACACTCTGCCATAATCAACTGCAAAAGTAAAAAGTAGTGGCATTTAGACTTGCACATTTTCATATTTTATTCATCTTTTTTCTTTGGGGTGTCTTATTTTTTCTAAGTCCTTTGATCTTTCTTTTAGGACTTTTACGCTCTTTTTGCTTTTTCTATTTTATTTTTTTTACAAATATGGGAATACAATTTGCAGAAGGCAAAGTATGTACATATTTACAAGACTATCATTATTCAATTCAAAATTATGAATCTTATATTTATAGGTCCCTAACAGCGGCTTCACATGGGGATGGCATTTCCTGGTGAAATGTCAAGAACTCTAAGATCAGTAGCCTTGAATTTTTAACCTTGATGATCATGTAAATGTCTTCTGATTTCTGCAACAACTCATACTTATGATATTTTACTCTTCAAAGCTTAGGGCCTTCACTCCGGGCTTCAACTTTTGAAAAGAAAACATCCAATCCAATCTACTCACTTGCAACGAATATTTACAATGATGTAAAAAAGGAATCAATCTGGAACTAACTATTAGTTAACTCAAAATAATAGTAGTGTTTAAGCATCCTACCACTCATTGGTCCATCTGGAATATTTGTTCCATCCAAATTTCGGATAAAAAATGCATTGCTACCCCTGTACCCATAAATTTCATAAGGTTCCTTCCATAAAAAAAAAAAATTCCCATGTTTTCCCTTTTCCTCTCTCCTGGAATCCCACTTTGATACTTTATCTCCTATGTAAAAATCATCTTCCTTACTCCTTTTATCAAAAATATTTTTGATCTTATCATGAATTACTTGAGATTTTTCATATACTTCCTCCCTTGTCTACTGTAAATGAATGGTTTTATTTATTCTCCGTTGAATATCATTAATCTCAACTTGTGATTCCTGAATAATATTCATTACTGGAGCTCCCAATGATGAAGGAAAAACTGCATCGATGCCATAAACTAGCTGGAAAGGTGAAGTACCAATTGACTTCTTGGTGGTAATTCTATCTGCCCATAGGGCATAGATCAGCTTTTTGTTCCAAGTATTTTTGTTTTCTTGAAGTAATTTTTTGATGATGTTTACCAGGCTTTTATTAGAGGATTCTGCTAATCCATTACCTTGAGGGTAATAAGTAGTAGAGTGGCCTAGGGTAATGTGATACTTATGGCAAAAGGCAATCATTTTCTTGGATTAAAATGCAACTGCATTATCAGAAATAATTTTGTGTGGGCATCCAAATCTAGATAAAATATTGTTTTCAATAAAATATATTATGATTGAGTCTATGGCTTGCCTAGTAGGAATGGATTCTATCCACTTAGTAAAATAATCTGTGGCTGTCAAAATCCATTTATGCTGTTCGGAAGATGAGGGATGAATTTCTCCAATGAAGTCTAAACCCCATTGTTGAAAAGGCATCTTAGTAGAAATAGGTTTTAGGGGCAAGGGTAAAAATTTCTTTCTCCCTTCAAAAATCTAACATTGGTGACAGGAGGTAACATATTTTTTGACATCATAAAACAATGTTGGCCAGTAAAAACCAGCTCTAAGAATTTTGTCTGCTGTACTTTTCTAATATAAGTGGCCTCCGCAGTCACCTACACGAAATTCCTCAAGAATCTTGTCAGCTTCTTATTTCAGTAAACAACTAAGTAAAATCCCACTTTGTCCTTTCCAATAAAGAATTTTATCAAGAACACAATATCTCATTACTTTTATTTTGGCAAATCTAGCTTTAGTTATATTTAAACCAGGAGGAGCTTGTAAATGTGTGAGCACAAAAGATAACATCAGAGTACCATGGTGAGTCTAGAAAGGCTTCACTGATCAATGGAGTCACCATCTCTTCTTGGTCATCAATTTGTGCAATGAAATTTATATCTAAGGCATTACAGTTGGATTCAGGCATTAATCTAGCTAACCCTTGTCCTTTTATGAGCTTAGTTGGTTTGATTTCAATATCATACTCAAGGATAGTGGAAATCCACTTTCCTCTTCTACCATCTGGTCCATCCTGTGTAATAATATCTTTGACTACAGAATTGGGAACATAGGCAATAATGTGGGAGTAAATAATGTACACTCTGAAATCTTTTATAGCTTTAACCAAGGCTAAAGCTTATTTCTCCATGATATTGTATCTCAAAGGTGCATCTCTAAGTGTTTTACTTAAAAATGCTATAGGTTGTTCAAAACCTTGGTCATTTTTCTACAAAAGGACTGTAGCTATGGTATGTTCAAAGGAAAATGAAAAGATAATAAAATATTTTTTGAAGTCTGGGCTAATTAAGACTGGTGTTTTGGTTAAAGCATGTTTTATAGATTCAAAAGATTTTTTCGCTTCAACTGTCCATTTTGATACCGAGTCTTTCTTTAGCATGTTATTAATTTCTTTTATGATTTCAACTAGATTAGAAATAAATCTTCTTAAAACATTTATTCTTCCTAAAAATGCTTGTAACTCTTTGATGTTCCTAGGTGGGTGAATGTTTAGTATGGATTCAATTCTCACTGGATCTATCCTAATACCTTATTTGGAAATTATGTGTCTTAATAATTTACCTTCTTCAAGTCCAAAAAGATTCTTTTTGGGATTTAAGGATATGCCATATTTTCTACATTTAATGAATACCTGTCTCAAGTGATCCAAATGTTCATTATCAGATTTAGAAAACACAGTAATATCATCTAAGTAAATAACCAAAAATTCATGGATTTCTTTAGCAAAGGCTATGTCTATAGCCCTTTGAAAGGTAGCTCCAGCATTCATTAATCCAAAAGGCATTTTCACATACATGAAAGTTCCCCAAGGAGTAGTAAAGGTTGTTTTGTGTTAGTCTTCTTTCTGAAAAATTATCTGGTTATAACCTAAGAAACCATCCAATAAATAAATTCTTGAAGTTCCAACTACTCTATGCAAGATGTGATCCATATTTGGCAAAGGGTAGTTATCTTTCAAAGACACTTTATTGAGAATTCTAAAATCTACACATAATATTATTTCTCCAGTTTTCTTCCTAGTAGTTACTAAGTTAGAAACCCAATCAGAATATCTGATTGGTGCAATTATTTGTGCCTCATACATTTGTTTGACTTATTTCTCTATCAAAGGTAACAAAACAGGATTAATCCTTCTCAAATTTTATCTAAAAGGCTTCTGGTCATCCTTTACAGGAATCTTATGTTGAATTATACTTGTGTCATAAGCCTTTAAATCTTCATAACTCCATGCAAATACATCTTGATATTCTTTCAACAAATCAATGTATTTGACGTTTTCCTCTTGTGGTAAAGATTTAGACAACTTTATCATTTTAAGATGTAATTCTGTTCCTATATTACACTCCTCAATATTAGATTTGACTGGTTCCATTTTAGGATTTTTGGGCACATCATTGGAATCAAACAAGTCTTCTAAAGGAGTTATACCTTTAGGTAAAATATTATCTTTCAATTCTAGCATGTCTATTTCTTCCTCAATTATTTCCTCTATGTCTACCTATTCCAATTCATCTATATCTAATTGAGTAAATACAGTTGGATTTTTATATTTATGTACATCTACATTACTCATTTCACAGTTAAAATCATCATCTATATTACATTCTGAATCTAAATTATCATCAGTGTGTATCTTACAGTTTTGGAATTCTTCCTTATTGTTCAAAAAATTGAAAATCTGTTCATCTTCGAAAAAATCTGCGAGTACTTAACATTGTCAAGAACAATGGGTTTGTATTTTACTTCAGCAGTATATCTGTTTGTTGGTTGAAAAGGTAATTTACAAGTACTAGAAAAATTTGCTAAGTAATGTGCTTGCAAATTTTGACTTCTGGGAATAATAGCAAACTTAGATTCTAGTAAATCATCAACCAAGTCAATTGCATCTCTATATCTGGCTAATCTAGGATTATGAACAGAATATTTAGCGTTTATTTGCTTAATGACTAATTCTGAATCACCCATGATTAAAATTCTTTTACCTCCCAAGTTTCTGATAATTTGGAGGCCTAAGATCAATGCTTCATACTCTGCCATGTTGTTGGTACATTTAAGGTTGAGTCTAAAAGCATGTCCTTCCGAATGATTGGTTTCCATGTTGGTGATCAATACTCCAGCTCCTACCCCTATCTTATTCACTGATCCATCAAAATCTAAGTGCCAAAGGGCTTCATGAAAGATATTATCATTGTTTGGTTCAGGTTTTCTATTAATCAATTCAGTTTGGATATCATTATTATCAGAGTTTCATAAAATGAAAGATTCAAGGTCAGTAGGAGTTGAATAGATGGGATAATTTATGGACCTTTCTGCATTATTGACCATGTATTTCATTAATGATTCTCTGTAAAAAAAATTAGGCTATCCAAATACTTTGATAGTAGAAAAACTCATGTCTAGTTGTAGAGATCCCTGCAACTTAGCTCCCCATGAGAGAGAAAGAATCAAACCATACTTTGGTGGGATATCAGCTACTGCAATATCCATGGCCATACTTTTACCTGCGTATTGAACTAAATTGACACACAAATCTTTTATCAATTCAATGCACTTAACTTTAGAGGAATCAAATGAGAACAAGTCTTTATATGGCCTAGTTATTTCTAGATTCAGAGTTTCCATAATAGCTTTTGGCATTAAGTTGTGGGAAGCTCCTGAGTCTAACATTTCATTGTGTAATATCTAATCATGAATAGTAAGACTAATGTAAAAAGGATGGATTGCTTCATCAACATGTGTACCATTCACATCAGTACCAAAAATTAATTCAGGTTGATCATCATTTAGATTAATTGAATCCTCACCATCATTCATGTTTAAAGTTTCATTGATTGTTGATTTATACAAGTCATTTTTTACCAATTCTGTTAAAGGAATTGGTATTTATAACTTGGATATTTTAGCTTGAATGTTGAATGATGGTTGAGATTTACTAATCTGCAGAAGTTCAACTTTTGTGATTGTTAATTGAGTGGATTTTTCTTGAGGTTCAACAATTTTACCTTTAGCTTGAGTTTTTCTTTTATCTTCTGTTTGAGTTTCTTGATTTCTGCTATGTTTAGTTATTTTTTCATGAATAGTTTGAGTGGCAGTAGAGGCCTTATCATATCTGGAATTTTCAGCAGAAAATTTAAGATTTGATGGTCTAGAGTCAGCTGGATTCTTCTTTGGATCAGAAACTGTTGTTTTTACTGGGTTAGTGACCTTTGTAGTATTATCCTTTTGGGCATATCTAGAAGATTGAGCCACTTCATCAGTGATATCAACAATATTTGGACTAGGTTGTTTTTTAGGACTAGGTGGGTATGAATTTTTCTTGTTTTCTCTTGGAAGAATCTACAATTTTTTTGTTTTGGGAGCCTTTACATTATTTTTGTTCTGATTTTATTGAAGTGGAGCATTGTTTTTTGTAGAAGGCTCATTTTTTTTCTTGCTCCTAAGGTTATACTAGCTATGAATTTCATTGATTTCGAAGTCATAACCTTGTTTATAGTCAAAGGATTCACCAGATTCTACTTTGAACTGTTGAAGCTCAAAGAGTTCTTGATCCTCCTGAGTGAGGAAAATAGTGTTTTCTTCATCTATCCCCATCACTATGTTGATGTCTTCCTCATCCTCAACATTGTTTTGAGAACTTTCAGCATAGTTCTCTTGGAATGGGGGCCTAATGTTTTGATCTGGAGAAGGTTCTTTACCCTTTCCAGGATTGTTGTTTTTTTTGTAGTTGGGATTTCTGATTTGGGGTTGGCTATCCCATTATGGTTTTTTCTCAATGTTGTCTAATCTCTCAACTAATCTTTCTAAATTTTTAGCAAAATAATCAAATTTACCATCTAAGTTTGAAGTATCTTCTTTAATTGTGACTCTCCTTTCATTCCTAAGTCTGGCTTTTTTGGCTATGATATTAATTTCTACACCAACAGCATCTAGTTGCATCTGTTCTAATGTTTCAGCATTCCTTTCTCTTATTTGGTATGCCATATCTGGATCAAATCCATCAGGGAATTTAAGAAGTACTGAATAAGGGGTAGGTTTAAGATCAACAGGGATGGAACTATAAACATTGTTATATCTGGTGCAGTAATCCTGAACAAACTCATTGGGAGCTATTTTTACAGCATCAAACTCAGATAAATTCTGTAGGGGATTCTTTTTATTTTCCCATTTACTAAGAAATTCTCTATGAAATGCAGCTAAATCTGCTATGCTACAAGCACCTAAATTTCTAAACCGTGTTTTTACTTCTCCAGTTAAACGTTGAGAAAAAAACCTCATTCGGACATCAGATTCATCTATCTCATAAATTTCACAAAAATCAGACATTCTGGTGATATGTTGTTGTGCAGTAATTTGTCAAAAATTATCAAATAATGGGATATCCTTTTGGTAATTTTGGGGCATATCATGGAGGTTTTGGGGTAAGACCAGAGGGGCATATCTTGCAGCCATGATTTGAAGTTTTCCTGAACTAGGAGGTATAACAATGACTATAGGAGCAGTGCTGGATATGACAGCTGATGTGTTGAAAGTTGGATTTGAAGAACTTGGAAAATATGTTGACATATGTATGGAACTGGATGGAAATAATGTAGTGCTTATAAAACTGGTGGATGAAATGGACTGAGTGAATGATGGAAATACTATCTTAGGCTGCAAAGGAAACTTAGGAATAAATGGTTATGTGGATGTACTTGCAGTGGATTGAGGGTATGATGAATATATGATCCTAGGCCGCAAAGGCAACTCGGGACTAAAAGGTTATGTGGGTGAACTGACAGTGGAGTCTAAAAATGAAGTGGCAGCATGCAGAGTTGAATCTGCTGCTGGAAAAACTATGGTGTATAATTGAGAAACTGGAGGCTTAAATTGAGGCAAAAAATTGGCTAATTTAATAGCTACATCAATGTCTTTAATTTGTGTAACATTAACCTTTCTACTGGACTTTGAATTTCATATTTGTCTGATTTTATTGATGTTAAAATAAAGTTCTATTTTTCATTCACAAAGAAGTAAAAACAAGATCTATGACAGTTTCCTTTAAATCAATTTTAGATTTATTTCTAAACAATGAATTTTCAAACTTGAAATCAAAATCAATATCAGATAAGCTCACTAATTCTTTGGGTAATGCATTAGCTTTTCTCAAGGGCACTTCAATTTCTAAACTAACAATCTGTTTTTTCTTTTCATTTTTTCCAATCAGTTTTGGGTATGTACTATTACTACAGGCTTAGGATCCAGGTTGGACTAGGTATAGTAGGTTTTCCTAGAAGCCATACTGTCTATTTATGAAATACCCACAACCTTTTAAAGTTGATCTTAAAGTAGAAAAGATATATTTAAAAATATTCCTTCAAGGTTAAATTTAAAACTGGAAAGTGATTAGGTCCCCAGTATGGTCGCCAATATGTTATCACCCTAGTAATTTCTAAATATTGTGGGCTCTTTTGGATTTTTTCAGTTTTAAGAAAACTAGGGGTAACCACAAACCTACTTTGGAAATTCAGGATCTAGCCTTCCTAAATTTCAGAGAGGGCTCTCTCTTTCAGATTTAATTTTGTTTTTGTTTAATATTTTAGGCTAGGTATGAATAGGCAATTGGTTTTTGTTTGAGAGTTTGGTGGGAAATAAGATTACTTGGAGATTAATTAAAGAGGGACCTACTAGTCCATTGGGCTATGGATTCAAGATGTAGCAAGAAAACCTGAAAGGAAAGGCCAAAAGGATGCTAATGTACTCAGGGCAAGGTAGATAACCCTCAGAGATTTGAATAGTTTATTTGGATGAGATGGCTTGCTTTTGGGATAAAGGGCAGTAAAGGATCCTTTGATCTGGAAATAAGAGGAAGGAGGCAGGGGTCAAATGAGACTAGGAGAAATTAAGGATTCCTAAGTCCAGAAATCAGTAGAAAACAATGAAATGATCAGGTAGTTAAGATAGGGAGCTTTTACACTAATCCTGAAATAATATTCCTAATTAATCATTCATATTTGGAACACATATATGAAATTGATTGAAACTTCAGAAAAGGACACAACAACAATAAGAAATCACTTTACTCATTGGCTTATCGCATGAATCCTGAGTTATGAAGTCCAGTTGGTTCTTGTCCAAACTGATGCTATGAAATTAACACATTGTTGGAGTTCTCATGTTTTGGCCAGGTTGGCAAGACCAAAATATGAGACAACATCAAAACCACTTTCAGACCTCAGGATCTAGCCCTCCTGGGTCCAGAGAGGGATCTCTCTATGATTTTCAAAGGTGTATGTCTTTTAAGTTCAAAGGTTAAGATATTAGGCTATTTATGGGCACAGGGTTTGTTTGTTTGGTTGTTATTTGGTTGGTTGTTGGGGATCAGGAAAGAAGGTTTCAATATAAGACAAGGGTGGGGAGAGAGGATTTTAGGAAAAGGAAAGATGATTTCAGGGAACATTCAAGACCATTGGGCAATGGAGTCAGGAAAGGGTTTACTTGCTATTCAATATGCAGGCTTTTAGTTGGGCTAGTCATCTAAAGCATTGGCTCTTAAAGATGACAATGTGGCATGAAATGGTAAGAGGGGAGGAAACAATAAATATTTAGAACACAAATTTAAATACCTGAGATTAGAGAGAGACTTTGAAATCTCAATGCTTCGGCCTCCAGCTTGATGGATCTTAGTAAGGTTCAATTAATTGAAAAGGATCCTAGTGAGATAGAGATGGAGTTCTAGACCTCCCAGTGTTCCCAATTCATTCAATTAAATCCTAACAAGAACATCTAAGAACAGATTCCTTTAATTCATACATCAACTAGCAGGCAATGACATCCACTACACTGGTTAAATTATCTGAAATCAACCCTTAGATAACACATTTAGTAGAAAACATCAAAGGCAGGGAGAGCAGCAACATAAGGTACCTAACAAGGGTAAATCCTATGCCAAATTTCTGATGCGTGCCAGAAGAAATGGAATGAAATGAAATAAAACACAGAGATAGGAAAACATCACCGCAGCTTTAGATCAGGATCCAAAGAAATGTGCTTGTCATATTGAAGAACAACACCAGTCAAGTACAACATTACCAATAGCTGGAAAATCAATCTGAGAACATCTTCTTCAGCCTATCTTACAACTTTACACAGAGACTATGTCTCACATGAAACAGCTTGTAATTTCTCTGATAACCAATCAACAACCCTTACAATGAGTTTCTTCCTGAATTTTATAGCTGAAGAGAGACGAGGAGGTAGGTGAAAAACTAAATGAAGCATTACAACTTCGAAAAGAAAGAGGGCCGAAGCCCATTCTGTTTTAAATTCTGTGCATTTATCCCTGGTACTCCTTGGATGAAATGGTGGTCTTCGTTGGGCTTCCATTTACTCTAGGTGTGCCTCTGATGTACTTTGGCTGTAGTATTGTGCAGTACTTCTGGTGGATAAACAAAAAGGTAGATAAATTACTTCGAGGTCTGCCATGCTGCATAACAAATGCTTCTATTAGCATAGGATTGTTCCGTTAGGGTGGAAATCTTCTAAGGAACACGGTAAATAAGGGAACAACATGGGCGCATTGTCCTTTCACAGGTAAGAACGTTTCGCTAATGTAGCTACCTTGATAGTATTTTTTTCCGTGCGCTATGCCTTCCGTGTGATCCATGATGTCATTGATCTGGTACTTTGCCTACAAATCATAGGATTAAGGCTCAAAATCTTCAATGGCGGGCCTTAAACACTCTGTTTTTCCACTGATACTCTTTGCCGCTTCCACATTTGCCTCTGACTGCGAAATCTATGCTTTAATGGCTCTGGGGAAGATTTTACAGAGTTTAAACTCTGTTCCTTTAATGCGAGCCCTGTCACACGTCTTCTCGGACCCTTATTCATGAGTTCGGCTCTTGAAAATGGTTCTTTCCTGTTTCTCTGTAACTGTACAGCGATTTTGAATCATGGCAGTCTTTCGCTGCTCGTATCCTGCAAAAACACGCAACTCTGTTCTGAAATCCATGCATAGGGAAGATGGCTATGAAGGGCGAGGAGAATGATAGCGCGGCAGTGGTGAAAATGGTGGTTTTGGATGAACAAATGGTGATCAATGCAGTAGTATGGTGCAAACAGTGACTAATAGGGTTTTGGTGGAGAAATGCACGTGGACCGTTTGATCGTGGTCCGGTGGCGAATATCGATGGTGGAGAGTTAATCAATGTAGAAATTAATGCAAAACATTAAACTTTAATGCAAATCACGAGAGTTTGGACATAGGCAGAAATGCAAAGAAATGAACGGAAATGCAATGAAAATGATCGTGAATGGTGGGACCTGGCATGGGCGGAGGGCGATTCATCCAAGACCGTCGGATCTCAGGAGGAGATCGATGGCTACGATCTAATCGGAGGGGAGAAATGGGAGGGTCGGCAGTCCGATTGAACGATGGTGCGATTGGTTTATGGCCGTTGGATCTCAGACTAACGGAAGGTCGAGATTGGATCAGGGAGATCGCAATCGCAAAGGGCGGAAGGTGGCAGCAATTGAAAAATGTGATTGTGATTGGAGCGAGAGAGCGAAGGCCGTCGGATCAGGGTCTAGATCAATGGTGGAGATTTAATCAGTGGCGAAAAGAAAGGAGCAACGGGAGGAGAGTGGAATAAATCTGGACCGTTGGATCTTGGAATGGATGGACGACTTTGATTTGATCGGGGAATCGCAATCGGGAGGAAACAAGGAGTGGCACGGTGAAAGTTTCGATTGCGATCGGAAGCAGGAGTGCGATTAGCATCGGGCCGTGCGATCAAAACGATGGATCAACGGTGGAGATCGCGGCGGAGGCCTTATGGACCAAAATCAATCGCATCGGAGTTTTTTATATAAAAAAGAAATGCGCCCCTCCGAAATTTGTGATTGCGATTAGCGCTTTGAGCCTTTTCGCCTGGTTTTGGTACGGGGTCACGTGGGGAAGTGGTTTGCGGGCTAGCGGGAAAGGGGCTAGGCCCTATTATATGGAAAAGTGGGTTTTCGGCCCATTTTTAGTACATTTCAAGGCCGGGAAAGGGTAACGATAGAGGAAAAAAGGGGAATCAGACCAGAAAAGGGGTGAATGTAGGATTTAAAGGGGATTTTGGGAGGATTTAGAGGGTAAAAGGGGAACTTTGACAAAGGGAAAAAAGGGGTTAACATGGGACATTCTACAAGGATACAAGGGGAAAATAAAGGCCTTTTGGAGCATGATTTTTTCATCATCAGTGAGGCTTATTGACTCCAAAACAGTAGAGGGAAATGATCAAAGGGCAGGGGACATGAAGAGAGTTCAAGGATGATGTGTTTACAAGAGAAATGCATTCCTTGAAGGCTCATGAAACAATTTAGCCCCCTATTTTCTTGTCAAAAAATTATAGGGGGGCTAACAGTGGCTCCACATGGGGATGGCTTCTTCTTGAAGGAGTCAAGAGTTCAGAAATGATCTTTGGAGTAGGCCAGATGCCTGCTGCTTGAGCCACCCTTCTTCTTTGGTTTTCAACTGCCACAATTGTGAAGACATCAATTAGCAGAAACATCACCTAAACAATCTACCTACCCATCCTACAATCCATAGCATTTTTTCTTC
The DNA here is from genome assembly GCA_034641835.2 of Pinus albicaulis. NCBI lineage: Eukaryota > Viridiplantae > Streptophyta > Pinopsida > Pinales > Pinaceae > Pinus > Pinus albicaulis. Next base: position 1,009,647,013 of record CM076575.1, on the reverse strand, counting down.
TTCTAGGGTGCATTTGGATTAGCAGACCCTTTACATCATTTATTTTTATAACATAAAATACACCTATTCTAAATCTACCCTTATTACTCCATGAGACCAGATTAGACTGTTGGTCTCACGTGTTTCTCTACCTAATCTAATATCTGCTGGGATTAGACTGTCCACCAGATTTCTTCACTATATTCTACAGTAGAAATTTAAAACAATCAAACTAGGATTAGACAGTCTAGTTTTCTGTAGATCCAAGGCATAAAGACAATTGCACATGGACAGAAACTTGCAGGAAACTAAAAGCTAAATCTTGAAGGCTTGAAATCTGACATTTTGGAGCATCCTTCTTTCTCTTGTGACTCAAGTTTTTAGCTTGTTAGAGTCACTTTCTTTTCTTTTCTTTTTTTCCCCAGCTCTGGTTTTGGGCTTGCTGGAGCTAATTCTTCTTTTTCCTCTGCTAGTTCAGGTTTTGGGCATGTTTGAACCAGCTAACTTTACTTCCTTTGGCTCGGTTTTTTATCATATTAGAGCCAATATTTGCACTTTAGAGGTTCATGTTTTGAGCATGTTTGAACCTCTCCTTTTTCTCTGTTTTTTTTCCTTTTTTTTTTTGGAACATTTTCTCTTTTTCTTGAAAACAAAAACAGCAATGGTATTTACAATGGAAATGGAAACTAGAAATTGGAAATCAGCAAAAGTCGTGTTTGAGCATCCTTCCATTGACAGGACCCCCAAACAGCTCAGTACCATCTAACTCTTGTAGAAAAAATGCATTTGGACCTACAGTGGCTTGGATGATGTATGGACCTTGCCACAAACTGTCAAACTTGTTGTGCTTTCCTTTGTCCTCTCTCCTTGAGTCCCAGTTCAGAACTTTATCTCCGATTTTGAAATTAGAGGCTTTAGTTCTTTTGTCAAACAACTTCTTTATGTTTTCCTGAACTTTGATAGCTCTGTTATAGACCTCTTCCCTTGTTTGCTGGAGATGAATTGCTTGGTTTATCCTTCTCACCATACTGTCTTCCTCTGTCTGAATCTCTTGGACCAGCTTGATCACTGGTACCCCAAGGCTGGTAGGAAACACTGCTTCTGTTCCATAAACAAGCTGGTATGGTGACATGCCAATGGATTTCTTTGTTGTAAGCCTGTCAGCCCATAGGGCATGCACTAACTTTCTTCTAGCAGCTTTTTGATGATGGTCACTAAGCTCTTGTTTGATGATTCAGCTAAGCCATTACCTTGTTGGTAATAGGCAGTTGAATGACCGAGTTCTATTTTATACTTGTGACAAGAATCAACCATTTTCTTGGATCCAAAAGCTACAGCATTATCAGTGATTATTTTCCTTGGGCAGCCAAACCGAGAGAGGATATGACCTTCTAGGAACCTAATGATGACTGAATCTGTGTCATTCCTAGTAGGTATGGCCTTTATCCACTTAGTGAAGTAGTCTGTGGCTATTAATATCCATTTGTGTTGTGCAGAAGAAGCAAGGTAAATTTCTCCTATGAAATCTAGGCCCCATTGCATAAAAGGACCTTCAATAGTGATGGGTTGTAAAGGTAAGGGGATGAGCTTTCTTTTGCCTTCAAAAATATGGCATTTGTGGTAGGCAATTATCATCTTATGGATATCATTGAAGAGTGTAGGCCAATAGTAGCCAGCTTTGAGTATTTTGTTTGCAGTGGCTTTCCAGTTCAGGTGGCCTCCACACTCTCCTACATGGAATTCTTATTTAATCATTTCTGCTTCAGACTCAGGCAAACATTTAAGCAATAGGCCATTTGCATTTTTCTAGTATAAGCATTCATTCAGTATGCAATAGTTCCTGGATTTCATCTTTAGGAATCTGGCCTTAGTCTTTGATAGTTCGGGAGGGGCATTAAGGTTTGTGAGAACATAGAGAATGTCAGAATACCATGGAGATTTCTAAAATTTCTCCTCAACAGTGGGATCAGGAAATCCCTGCTACTCATCCAAGGCATCTACCATGTTAATGTCAAGGGCCTGTAAATTTGATTCAGCCACTAGTTGAGCTAAGCCCTGACCTTTAATCAGTTTGGTGGGTTTTATCTCAAGGTCCTATTCTAAGATCACAGCAATCCATTTGCCCCTCTTCCCATCTGGGTCTTGGGACAAGATGTCTTTAACCACTATGCTGGGTACATAGGCTATGATGTGGGAATGTAGGATGTACACCCTAAAGTCTTTCAAGGCCTTAACCAGAGCATAGGCCTGTTTTTCCATTATGTTGTATTTCAAGGGTGCATCCCTCAAAGCTTTGCTGAAGAAAGAAATGGGTTGTTCCATTCCCTCTAGATTTTTCTGCAGCAGAACTGTAGCTACTGTATTCTCAGAGGAAAATGAAAATATCAGGAAATCCTTTGAGAAATCTGGGCTGATTAGGACAAGAGCCCGGGTGAGTGCGAGCTTAAATGATTCAAAATATTTCTTAGCTTCAACAGTCCATCTAACTCCTACACCTTTCCTTAACATGTTTGTCATTTTCCTAAGGTGTTTCGCTAAGTTGGGAATAAACCTCCTGAGGAAGTTAATTTTCCCAATGAAGGACTGTAATTCTTTGATGTTTCTTGGGTGTGTGATTTGTAGTATTCCCTCAACTCTTTGTGGGTCTATCCTAATCCCCTTCTCAGATATGATGTGTCCAAGAATTTTTCCTTCTTGTAACCCAAATATAGTCTTTTTAGGATTCAATGATAGACCGAACCTTCTACATTTTTCAAACACTTTCCTCAGGTGTTCTAGGTGTTCTTCCTCAGTCTTGGAATAGACTGTTATGTCATCCAGATAGATGACAATGAAGTTTCCTATTTCATCTGAAAAAGCTATGTCCATTGCTCTTTGGAAGGTTGCACCAGCGTTCATCAGTCCAAAGGGCATCTTTACATACATAAATGTGCCCCATGGAGTGGTAAAAGTTGTCTTGAGTTGGTCTTCTAGGAGTACTAAAACTTGGTTGTAACCTGAAAAACCATCTAGCAGGGAGATCCTTTTTGAGCCTACTACCCTCTGAAGGATGTGTTCCATTTTTGGCAAAGGGTAATTGTCTTTGAGCGAGGCTCTATTAAGATTCCTGAAATCAATACACAGCCTGATCTCCTCTGTTTTCTTTCTCACAGCCACTAGGTTTGATACCCAATCAGAGAACCTCACAGGCACAATTATGTCTGCCTCATACATCTTCTTAATCTCTTTCTCTACTGCAGGCAATTGTTTTGGGTTTATTCTGTGAAGTTTTTGTCTAAAGGGCCTCTGATTTTCTTTCAGAGGTATTTTGTGCTGTATAATGTTTGTTTCATAGGCATTTAAGTCCTCATAGCTCCAAGAAAACACATCAATTAATTCTTTTAACAAGTCAATGTATTCCTTCTTCATGTTTGCGGGCATGGACTTAGACAATTTAATCATCTTGGGCTTATCTTTAGTGCCTATGTTGCATTCCTCGACATCAGCTTCTGCGTGTTCTAAAGTGGGATTTTTTTCTACATCATCAAAGTCAAAAAGGTCCTCTAAAGGAGCCAGACCTCGGGGTATGTTCTTATCTTTGGTCTGCAGCACCTCTACTTCCTCACTATCTGCGTTTTCACATTTTTCGTTTGGATTTCCAATATGTTTGTTTAAAGTGTTTATTTCTATGTTACAGGGTGTTCTTCCTCATCTGAGGACTCTTCACTTAGGCAGCTACTATCATATTTGGAGTCCGAATCAAAAAATTCAAACTCGTTTCTGCCTACCAGGAAATCTTCAATCTGTTTATTGCCCTCAAAGACCTGCCAATATTTTTCATTGTCCGGCACTGCAGGTCTAAATTTGGTCTGAATGATGATCTGTTGGTCACTGGGAGGCTTATGATACGAACTAACCATGCAGGCTAGTCCATTTGCAATTTCGTTCTGACCTCTAGGGACAAACACCAGATCATATTCTACAAAGGTTTTCAATAGATCCATAGCGTCGTTGCTGTAGGCTCTCGGCCTGGGATTTTTTGTTGTGTATTCACCATTCACCTGTTTAACGATCAGCGCAGAGTCCCCACGCACAGTTATCCTATGGGCTCCTAATTTTCTCAACAATTTTAAGCCTAGGATAAGAGCCTCGTACTCTAATATGTTGTTTGTACATTTGAAGTGCAGGTTGCAGGCATGGCTCTCTGCGTAGTCACTCTTTGTGTTATGTATCCACACTCCCGCTCCAGCAGTTCTCTTGGTACATGACCCATCGAAATTAATTTCCCATAAGGTTTCATTCTCAGGTTTATCATCATTTTGTTCTTGGTGTGGTGTATGTGTTTGTGAAGTGCACTTTTCAAAGTTTTCTACGTCTTTCTCCTCCGAGTCTAGAGTATCCATTATGTTAAATTCCACAGGCTCTGTTTCATTATGTGTATCTCTGATTTTTCATCCTAACTCCTCAAAAGATTCATCATTGCAAAGAATGAAGGAATCAAGATCTGTGTGTACAGAGTATAAAGGTGAATTTTCAGGATTTTCGGGGCTACTAACCAGGAATTTCATTTTTTCCTCCTTGTACAGTCTTCTAAGTTGGCTAAAAATAGGAATTGTGGCATAAGCCCCATCCATTTGCATTGTTCCTTGCAACTTGGCTTCCCATGATCTCGATAATAGCATGCCATACTTGGGTGGCACGTCTACCACAACAAAATCCATGACCATACACTTGGCTGGAATCCGGGTAAGGCTCACACATAAATCTTTGATTAAGCCAAGACACTTTACCCTGCTAGAATCAAATGAATATAAGTCTTTGTAGGGACGGGTTATCTCTAGGCCTAATATTTCCATCACTATCTTAGGCATCAGGTTGTGTGAGGCCCCAGATTCATGCATTGCATTGTGGAGGATCTTATCATGGATATTGACACTGATATAAAAAGGAAGTACTACCCCTTCCTAAAAATTCCCTTCTATCTAGGGGCCAAACAGAAGGGCTGGTTGATCATCACTCAAATTGACCGTGTCACTGTTCTCTCCTAAATGTAATGCTTTCAAAACTTGGCCTTTATATACATCTTGAGTGGCCAGCTCAGAGAGTGGGACAGAGATCTTGATTTTAGCAATCTCACTCTCCAAATTGAAAGTGGACTGACTCTTTGGCATGTTAAACTCTGTTTTACTAGCCGCCACCTTGGTGGCAGAATCAGTGAGTTGATTCTCACTATGCACAGTGTTTGGAATTTTTTTATCAGGAGCACTAACTGCAGAGCTAGTGCTTCTCGTTGGTTGACCTTGTTTATCAGTGTTTCGGTTGTCCTTTTCTTTGTTCTTTCCAGAACTCTCAGCCGCTGATTTGTTACTTTCAGTAGTCACTTTAGAAGTTTTCTTAGGCCTTTTCTTGATGGTAACCTCAAAATATTTTGGTTTGGCAGTGTCTAGGCTCTTTTTTCTTCTAATTTCGTATTGTTCTCTGACCTGTATCATGGCATTTTTGAATCCTAACCTGTAATCTTTAGGTTCAAACCATTCCTCATCCCAATATGAGGGTGAGGGATGATCTTCTTCTGTGGAACAGTTGTGGATTCAGTTTTCTACTTCGAACATGTTTATTGTGTTTCCCTTAGACTCTTCTATGATTCCCTCATCTTCATCAAGAAATTTCTCTTGAAATGGGGGAATAACTTGTTGATATGATTCTCTTTGTCTATTGGGAATGTTGTTGTTTCTTCTAAAGTTCTGGTTCTGGTTATGATTTTGACTTCTGTTTTGGTTACTAACTGTGACAACCATTTTTTCCATCATTTTTTGTAGCTTTTCTGTGTTTTTGGATATGCGATCATAATTTGGGTCAGATGTGGAAGCTACATTGTCATCTTTGTATGTTACCCTTTTCTCAACTCTCAATCTTGCTTTTTTCTCAATCAAATTTGCCTCTAGACTCACTGCTCCTTTTTGCATGTCTTCCAATGTGTTGTAATCCCTCTCCCTAAGCTGGTAGGCCATGTCAACATCCAAGCCTTCAGGGTATTTCACTATAACCATACCTTGGGGAGGTTTCATGTGAGGTGGAAGAGCATTATAAACATTGTTAAACCTTGTAGATTAGTCCTGGACACTCTCTCCTACGTTTCTTTTCAAATTCTTGTATTCTGCTAGGATTTGGAGAGGGTTGGCCTTAACTTCACATTTGTTTATGAAGGTTTGATATAAATCAGGAAGGTCCTCGATACTATTAGGAGGTAGGCCTTTAAACCATTTCCTCACATCACCTCCTAAGCTCTGGGCAAAGATTCTCATTTTGACCGTATCATCATCTATCTCCATGTAGTCAAAAGAATCTTCCATCCTATCTACATGGCGCTGAGCTGTGGTGGACTCTTTTGCAGTGAAGTGTGCGATATTCGATTGATAATCATTGGGTAAGGGTACTAGAAGCTGGGGTAATACCAGAGGTGCATACCAAGCTTCCATGATGATGTTTGGAGGAGGTGGAGGATTGGCTTGAGCAGCTGGTATATGGATGACAGGGGTGCTAGGACCAGCAGAAGTCTATTGAGCAGATTTAGGATAACTGAGCCCCAAGTTTTGAATGAAGTGAATATCAGGAGGTGTAGATGGAGGGGTCTGTCTATCCCCAAGGTGTTTACCACTTTGAGGTGGTGAACCAGGGAGCTCAAGGTCCGACTGGTCTAGGACACCGAATGACCTAGTTCTTGGTAAACTGTCTTGAATGCCTAGGTCACAAAATGGGTTTGATAGAGCTGTAAAGTCTTCTGGTGTAGAGTTAGCTCTATGGATGTGGCTGGAAATAGTTGGTATTTTAGGAGTAGGAGATCTCTTGAGGATGCTCTCAGGGGTATCAACTATTTCAGGTGGGTTTGGGTTGGGATAAGCTCTTGTGTGAATGGTTCTTGAAGCCATAATGTTGTCTTCCAACAAGGCAGCTTAACCCTACTTGTTACTTCTCTTGTGGTTGATGTTTTTATGGAGGCTAGTCTCCCAGTGGAGTCTTATGTGAACCAAGATAATCAGCAGGCCTACTGATCACCAGTGGAGTCTTTGATCTTTAAGGAGCTATGGAGTCACCAGGTGGAAGGTTTAGGGTGCTTCTGGAGGGTACACTATCCACCACAGTGATTCTGAGATGTCCCTTTTCAAGGAAAGCTCCCAAACACAGCAAACTCTAACCAGAGATTGACTGGGAGGGATTTTACCATATATGTCACCTCTGAAAGAGTGTGAGATCTGGAGGCTACCTGGCCCTTTCCAGACTCTGTCTAAGAGTGTGGGAGAACACAACAAAGTTATAGAGGTTGATCTTTGAATAGGATTGTTTAACTGCCAACCTAACCATAGATTCTAGGTTTCTGAGGCTCTTATGATGTAGTAAGGTGAAAATACTCTGTAGTTCCCCAGTGGAGTTGCCATTATGCTGGTGACGAAAATGGGAGACAGACAAATGTTATCAGTTATAGGCTCTCATATTTTTCCCCAGCGGAGTCGCCATTATGTTGGAGTTCTCATGTTTTAGCCAGGTTGGCAAGACCAAAAGATGAGACAACATCAAAACCACTTTCAAACCTCAGGATCTAGCCCTCCTGGGTCAAGAGAGGGATCTCTCTATGATTGTCAAAGGTGTATGTATTTGAAGTTCAAAGGTTAAGATATTAGGCTAGTTATGGGCACAGGGTTTGTTTGTTTGGTTGTTATTTGGTTGGTTGTTGGGGATCAGGAAAGAAGGTTTCAATATAAGACAAGGGTGGGCAGACAGGATTTTAGGCAAAGGAAAGATGATTTCAGGGAACATTCAATACCATTGGGCAATGGAGTCAGGAAAGGGTTTACTTGCTATTCAATATGTAGGCTTTTAGTTGGGCTAGTCATCTAAAGAATTGGATCTTAAAGATGATAGTGTGGCATGAAATGGTAAGAGGGGAGGAAACAATAAAGATTTAGAACACAAAGTTAAAGACCTGAGATCATAGAGAGACTTTGAACTCTCAATGCTTTGACCTCCAGCTTGAGGGATCTTAGTAAGGTTCAATTAATTGAAAAGGATGATAGTGAGATAGAGACGGAGTTCTAGACCTCCCAGTGTTCCCAATTCATTCAATTAAATCCTAACAAGAACATCTAAGAACAGATTCCTTTAATTCATACATCAGCTAGCAGGAAATGACATCCACTACACTGGTTAAATTAACTGAAATCAACCCTTAGATAACACATTTAGTAGAAAACATCAAACGCAGGGAGAGCAACAACATAGGGTACCTAACAAGGGTAAATCCTATGCCAAATTTCTGATGCGTGCCAGAAGGAATGGAATGAAATGAAATAAAACACAGAGATAGGAAAACATCACCGCAGCTTTAGATCAGGATCCAAAGAAATGTTCTTTTCATATTTAAGAACAAAACCATTCAAGTACAACATTACCAATAGCTGGGAAATCAGTCTGAGAACATATTCTTCAGCCTATCTTACAATTTTACACAGAGACTATGTCTCACATGAAACAGCTTGTAATTTCTCTGATAACCGATCAACAACCCTTCTAATGAGTTTCTTCCTGAATTTTATAGCTGAAGAGAGTAGAGGAGGTAGGTGAAAAACTAAATGAAGCATTACAACTTCGAAAAGAAAGAGGGCCAAAGCCCATTCTATTTTAAATCCTGTGCATTTATCCCTGGTACTCCTTGGATGAAATGGTGGTCTTCATCAGGCTTCCATTTACTCCAGGTATGCCTCTAATGTACTTTGGCTGCAGTACTGTGCAGTACTTCTGGTGGATAAACAAAAAGGCAGATAAATTACTTCGAGGTCTGCCATGCTGCATAACAAATGCTTCTGGTAGCATAGGATTGTTCCGTCAGGGTGGAAATCTTCAAAGGAACATGATAAATAAGGGAACAACATGGGCGCTTTGTCGTTTCACAGGTAAGAAATTTTCGCTGATGTAGCTACCTTGATAGTATTTTTTTTCCGTGCGCTAGGCCTTCCGTGTGATCCATGATGTCTTTGATCTGGTACTCTTCCTACAAATCATAGGATTAAGGCTCAAAATATTCAATGGCAGGCCTTAAACACTCTATTTTTCCACTGATACTCTTTGTCGCTTCCACGTTTGCCTCTAACTACGAAATCTGTGCTTTAATGGCTCTGGGGATGATTTTACAAAGTTTAAACTCTGTTCCTTTAATGTGAGCCCTGTCACACGTCTTCTCGGACCCTTCTTCATGAGTTCGGCTCTTGAAAATGGTCCTTTCCTGTTTCTCTATAACTGTACAGAGATTGTGAATCATGACAGTCTTCCGCCACTCGTATCCTGCAAAAACACGCAACTCTATTCTGAAATCCATGCATAGGGAAGATGGCTATGGAGGGCGGGGAGAATGATAGCACGGCGGTGGTGAAAATGGTGTTTTTGGATGAACAAATGGTGATCAATGCAGTAATATGGTGCAAACATCGACTAATAGGGTTTTGGTGGAGAAATGTGCGTGGACCGTTTAATCATGGTCCGGTGGCGAAGATCGACGGTGGAGAGTTAACCAGTGTAGAAATGAATGTGAAACATTAAAAATTAATGCAAATCACGTGAGTATGGACATAGGCAGAAATGCAAAGAAATGAACGGAAATGCAATGAAAATGATCGTGAATGGTGGGACCTAGCATGGGTGGAGGGCAATTCATCCAAGATGGTTGGATCTCAGGAGGAGATCGATGGCTACGATCCAATCAAAGGGGAGAAATGGGAGGGTCAGTAGTCCGATTAAACGATGGTGCGATTGGTTTATGGCCGTTGGATCTCAGACTAACGGACGGTCGATATTGGATCGGGGAGATCGCAATCGCAAAGGGAAAAAGGTGGCAGCAATTGAAAAATGCGATTGCGATTGGAGCAAGAGAGTGAAGGCCTCCGGATCAGGGTCTAGATCAATGGTGGAGATTTAAACCGCGGGGAACAGAAAGGAGCAATGGGAAGGGAGCGGAATAAATCTGGACCGTTGGATCTTGGAATGGATGGACGGCTGTGATTTGATCAGAGAATCGCAATCGGGGGGAAACAAGGAGTGGCATGGTGAAATTTCTGATTGTGATTGGAAGCAGGAGTGTAATTAGCGCTGGGTTGTCTGATCAAAATGATGGATCAAAGGTGGAGATTGCGGCAGAGGCCTTATGGACCAAACTCAATCGCATCGGAGTTTTTTATATAACAAAGAAACGTGCCCCTTCGAAAGTTGTGATTGCGATTAGCGCTTTGAGCCTTTGCACCTGGTTTTGGCATGGGGTCACGTGGGGAAGTGGTTTGTAGGCTAGCGGGAAAGGGGCTAGGCCCTATTATATGTAAAAGTGGGTTTTCGGCCCATTTTTAGTACATTTCAATGTCGAGAAAGGGTAACGATAGAGGAAAAAAAGGGAATCAGACCAGACAAGGGGTGACTGTAGGATTTAAAGGGGATTTTGGGAGGATTTATAGGGTAAAAGGGGAACTTTGACAAAGGGAAAAAAGGGGTTAACATGGGACATTCTACAGGGATACAAGGGGCAAATAAAGGCCTTTTGGAGAACAATTTTTTCATCATCAGTGAGGCTTATTGACTCCAGAACAGAAGAGGGAAATGATCAAAGGGCGGGGGACATGAAGAGACTTCAAGGATGATGTGTTTGCAAGAGAAATGCATTCCTTGAAGGCTCATGAAACAATTTAGCCCCCTGTTTGCTTGTCAAAAATTTATAGGGGGGCTAACACACATGAGCCTCCAAAGCACCAGCAAAATTGTCTATAATAATCTCAACAACTTTATTCCACCCTAAACACTTCATAAACTGAAGCATTTATACAATATGTTTATTAAAAAATATCCTAGAGAAATCTAGGAATAACTCTTGGAAAATAAAATATCTTAACACACTAAGAGGGCCAGTTGCTTAACAACTTAGCAAGTTGTCCTCTTATCTAGAAAAAATAGAACTGACATCATCTAATCAGAATATTTTGTTGACTAGGTGTGCATGCTTGCTCACATATTTGGAAGATATTTGTTTATGGATTGCTTGACTGATACTCTTTCACTTTTCATCCTTTAACGTTGTTTTTCCTCTTGATACTCTCTCACATTGCTTCCTTGTTACTTTTACTACTGTAAGATAGAAAAAATTACAATAGTACAAATTTCTGATTGATTTCTTCTTGGATACTCTTTGACTCTGTTGATCATTCTGATACACTTTCACTGCAACATTTACCTTTTAACAGCTGTAAAAGGAACTTTTCATTGTGGTAAAAACAATCAATTTTCTGTTTATATCACTTGATTGTCATATTTGAATTTCCCTTTTACTTTTACTGTTGTAAAAGAGATTATCAGCATTGAAAAGTTTGAAATAAAATTAGCTTCTTTTCTTCTCAATCTTCTCTGTTTTACCTGTATTTTCTGTTGTTCTGCTCCAATGTTGTTATAACAAATCTGTGAATTCCTTCCATTGCTGATCACTTGGTATTTTTATACTTTTCAACTTTCGGTAACTTTCATCATCATCAGTATACTTTGAGAAATTTGGTTTGACAATGAAAATTTGTATGATTTCATTCTGTAGAAAAAATAAGTTCTTAAAGTACTCCAATACAACTTTACTAGTTGGAGAACCTTGTGGCAGAGGCTTATTTATTTTTTCTTTGGCTTGGACTCTGATCTTCTTGTCATAATCTGTTTGAACCATTAGTTTTTCATTAAAGCCATGAATGTCTAGGAGGCCTGCTTTTCTCAATATTGTGTATTATGCCAAAAAATTTGTTATTAACAACTCCATGGTCTTGCACTTTTCCTCCAAATTGTTCATTATATTCCTTTTATTTAGGACCTTTTTGATTTGTAGAATTTTTTCTATCCTGTCTTGGATTTTCAACTCTTCAAGCTCTTCTCTGTTTTTTCTGTTTAAAAATGTAATAAGATTCAAAGCTTGAGATGGTTTGTTGGCCAGTTCTTCTTTTGTTTTCTGAATTTCCCCCTGTGCTTCCTTAAGTAGATCTCTCTGCTCATAAATGATTTGAATTTAAGGCCACTGTATATGTATGCCTTGTATTATGTTATTCCAAAGATAATTTTTTATGAAGGACACCTATCCACTGAGATTGACCTATTGCTGCAAAATCTTTGCCTGCTCTTAAAGTCTGTTTGCTATTTGTTCATGTCCCTTAGATGTAATCAATGCATTTATATTTGATGTTTCAAGAGTTTGAATGGTGCTTTTCAAATTTATTATCTCATTATTCTTTAGGGACATCTCCTCTATGGCCTTTACTATGCCAGCTGCTTCACCTGTTTGATGTACTTGTGTGGCGGACGATCCTGTGGCAGAAGTGTCTATAGATTGAACTGACACTGCAGTTGCCAGTGGCACTTTTGAGTCTAAATTCTCTGCCAATGTGGAAGGGACGGTTGTGCCAACTATAGGAATAACAGTGGGAGTAGATTGCATATCAGCCTCTTTCACTGCTTCTTTTTCTTTTATAAGGATGTCCATCTGGTTTTCCATCTCTTTGACTTGGGCAGTCAGTTTTGGTATTAGCTTGGCCATTTCAGATTTTTCAATTTTTTCTTGGAGGATTTCCTTTTCTTGAGGATTTTCATGTTGTGGGAGTCTTAATTGCTTCCTCAATGCAGCAATGTCTTCATTCTTTTGTTTTATTAATGCTTAAGCAACCTGAATTTTTGAAGGATCCACTCCAATTTGTAGCACCAGGTCTTCTAAGGATTTGACCCTTAGATCCTTCGCATGTAATGAGGCTTTATCTAATTTCATTTGATCCTGCAAGTTGAACACAGTGTTTTTCATTCTAGTTGCACTCACAGTTTTGTTTACCACCTTAGAATAGAGCATTTTTGAAGTACTTCTATGAAACTCTTTTTGATCAAGTTCATGTATGGTGTCTGCATCTACTTCAAGCTCTGTTTTCCTGTAATCTGCAATTGAATTTGGGTCTGTAACCTTTGGCTAGAGAATAGACATAATCATTTTATTTGTTGAATAGTCAAAAGTTGTCAAAAGTCTGTCTTTGTTACCTGGCTTTTCTTCTAGAAATTGTGAGTAAACTTCTCTTTTGATCTGTTCATTTCTTTCCTTAACCTGTTTGTATTTCTCCTTGATATCAATATATTTTCCCTCTGCTGTTTTGGAGGAGGAGGGAACTTCTATATTTACCTGTTTTTCAACCATTTATCTACCCTATTCCTATGTTAAAACCTGCTCTTTCTAAATTTCTGCTAGAGTCTTATTTACAATTACAGTGGCTTCATCATTATCTACCTGATGATCATTTGTATCATTTATTTCAATAGCCTTTTCTTTCTTAGTAGCAGTCATTTTTGCCCTTTTGTTGTAAATAATATTGAATTTGTTTTCTACAATGGTCTCTACTGAATATCCTTCTTCATTCCTGGTCCTTTTGTTTGAAGTTTCTACCTATTTTTTGACCACTATAGTCTGTGAATTATCTGTTTTTATCACTGTTGCTGCATTAGAAGTAGGGTCAACCAATGTATTTTCCACCCACTCTAATTGATTTGCAAATTTCTCAATTTGGGGTTTAGGCTCATGGATGAAAGGAGTCAATTTACATTTAAGCCTTATACTATTCAAAATGCCTTTAGGATCATAATTCCGGTAAAAACTTTCTTGGAACTTATATCTGACAATTTCTTTGTTATCTCCTTTAATGCACCCCTGTTATTTACTATGAATGGGCCAATTTGGTTCTTCAACTTCAATTGGGTCTTTTTCTTAGAAGCCTTGAAGTTTACCGCATCTGCATTTAACACCTACCTTAGATATTCCAATGCAAAAATTCTGATAGTTAGAAATTTGGGCAACTTATATGGGAGAAAATTTGCTCCAAATATCCTTAATTCTGTATGTCCTTCATATAAGTACCAATCCCCTAATTGGCTTTTTTCAAACAACTGCAATATCCTTTTCATTTCATCACTGACCCTAGGTTGTTCTGTTTTATAAAGTAAATTCATGGTTGGCCTGACAAACAAATATTTGAAATCCTTGTAATTGAATTCATTTCCATTTTTCCTGAGTAATGATGTCCAGAATATTACTGACAGAGGCTAGCCCTCTACATTCATCTTTTGTAAAGCCATTGGAAACTATTATACTTGGAAAAATAGAAAAATATGGAATAGATATGATGAATATCTAAACACTCCCTGAGTAGGCAATTTGGTCAACTGATAATGTATACTATCAGCAATGAATCTAGCAAAATCAAATACCATCGCAGGAGGCTACCTAGGGGACAATGTAGAAAGGAATCCTAGTATAGAGACATTAGTGAACTCATCATTAAAATATCCTAAGATAAAGGATAGCATTGAAATTAGTCTGGAATATTCAGGAAAATCAGAGGTGCAATAGGGTGGATTCACTTTTGGGAAATCAACATGAGTAGGCATGAAGTTTTGAAGAATCATAAACTTCCTAGGGAAATCCAAATCTAGGTACAACTGATTCAAATCTTCAATGGATAGGGGCACTACTCTTGGATCAAAATTCAATTGAAGCATTTCATTAATGGATTCTGCTGTGATGGAAAACAGAATTTCTCTATCTTTGTTCATAATAGACCTCTGGTCGGGAACATAATGTAATTGACACAATCTAACTAGGTCTTGAGCTGGATGAATAATAGGTACAACATACTTGGGTAAATTAGACTCCCAAATAGGTATGTCATTTTTATTTTTATCCAAAAATTTGTTATAACACCAGTTATGAATATCAAGCCAATTAAATTGTACTGATGCATCAGCAATCTTGTAATCCAAATCTGTTAAAGGACTGTTTTCTTCAGTAGAAACAGGTGGTTGAAGAGGTCTGACAACTTCATTTGAATCAGTTGTTAAAGCAGGAGTAGGCTTATTAATATTTGATGATTCAGGCTTAGGAAGCTTGGCTGAGACAGATTTTGGGGCTTTGGGACCTCCAGACTTGGGTGTAACTTGCTTCTTTGTCATTTCTAGGGATAACTAAGCACGATTAAACTGTTTTCTATAGTTAATTTTGACACAGAGGGTATTTCAGCAAATATGGGACAAATTTGGGAATCTAGGAATCTAGGAATCGAAGCAAGGGTTTTAGAATAAAAAGCACAGGTTTTCTGAGTGTAGAGGACTGAGGAAAGGGATTTTTGGCTTTCTGTGAACTTTTTAACTTTTTTGAACCATATAAACTGTCTTTTAATGACCCAAATTTCTTTAAAACAAATTTTATGCAAATGGCCAATTCTGAGAAAAATTTGCAAGGGTTTGCCCTAGTTTTTTCGAGGTTTGGGCACACTAGGATTTGGTAATTTTCTTCTTTGTAACTCAACTGGTCAGATTTAGAGTTGAATTTGCAGGTTGGAATACTGAAAAATACCTCTACATGTATTTTGGCAGCCAAGAGGAGTTCCTGGTTGTATCAAGTTCAAACTGGATGCTATGACTCAGTGGAAAGCATCAAGAATCCTTTAAATGCAGTCAATGTGGTGAAATTCCTCTTCAAGGGGATAAATTGGCTAGAAAAGGTTTAAATTTCATTCACAAAGTCTGGGCATATTTTCTTAACAGGCGAGGATAAAATAATACATAAAATGGTGAAAAACTAAGGTTTAAACCTTCAATATTTATCAGTATGTGTATCATTTATTGCAGGTCTCAATCAATGGCGTGAGGCGGAATTATTTTTGAATGCGAAAACAACTTGGTGGTTTTCGCGTTGATTTGATATGGTAAGTATTTTTGAGCATTTGGAACGCGATCTAATATAAATTAGACATGTAGAAATGGGTGGTTTAGGAAAACTACTTTATCGCGTGATTGTCATCAAAATTTGGGCGATCACTTTCAGCGTGCGATATGGAATGCGCACCGTTAGATCTGGACGAATGATGCAAATGGTTTATATTGTTTTCAAAGTTGCGGGGAAAGGAAGGTGGGACTAGGGCTTTAACATGAGCCATTGATCTAATATAAAAGGATCAACAGTCTACTTTTAACGCGACAAGGAATAGTGGGGCATGAGGCTGATTTATCACGTTGGATTTGAATCGTTAGATTAGAAAGGTTTTGATGATCGTACGGTTGTGGATGAATGCGGGGGCGCCAGATTTATATATATATATATATAAGGAGTTTATATATAGGGTAGAATGTATGGGGTAGGGTTAATGTATTACGCAAAGGTGTGATGTATTTAAACTTTGGTTAAAAAAAAAACAATACATAAAGCATCGGTAAAGGTTTTTTATTTTTCATTTGATACATCACATTCCAAAGACCTTTCCTTTGTATTTTATTATATAGTTATTTTAAACCAATTAGGCTAAATAACTATAGGGGGATCGGGATATTTCATTATTGATAATTTTTATGTCAAATGGATATTTTCGGGTTTTAATTTAAACATGTGTGTAATAACCTTGACATAAAAAGCTTATAATAAGGGGTTTTTTTGGATAATTAATAGAAAAGGAGTTATATTAATAGGACTAGGACTTTTTATAAGAATTTAATAAATAAGTTAGGTGTTAATATGACTAAAGGGAAAATGAATACTCAAAACACATTAATATAACTAAGGCAAGTGAAAATTTAAAGCAAAGCTTCATTATCATAACTTAATCACTTTTGCTTAGTATATAATGTCTTTTGAGGGTTTTTATGCTTCATGAGATGTAGGAATTTAATCAAATGGGGTTTAAGTATCATTCAGTAAAAATGGGGTTTTTACTTATGAACTTGCATGGTGATGAATGCATGAGTGGTAGAGGATGAAAATCTGGGATTAACATAGAAATTTAACACCTTCAACTAGCCAGTCATTGAGCCTTGGGTCCGGTCCCAACAGAAGTCAGAGAAATGCTCTGAGCCTCTTTGATTGATAGTTTAGAATGTCCAATATCTATAGGGAAAGGGAAATTAGTTATTGTAGCCTGGTGAAAGATATTTACAATGATTTTCCCACCTTCTTCTACCTACCCATTCTTTAATCTAACATTTTTTCTTCCATTTATGCAGGTGCATTTGAGCTAGCAACCTTTAAAATATTTTTTCTTTTGAAAGCAGTAAAACTATCTAATTCTAACTTATTTCATCCAAGGACCGAGATTAAATTGTTGGGTTCCTTTTATTCTCTACCTAACTACTGAATTTTCAGGATTAAACTGTCTGAAAATCCTTTATTCTCTATCTAAAACAAGTAAATTCAAACATGATAAGTCAAGATTGAACAATTCAACTCATCATAGATTATGGCATTTATTGACACTCTGCCATAATCAACTGCAAAAGTAAAAAGTAGTGGCATTTATACTTGCACACTTTCATGTTTTATTCATTTTTTTTCTTTGGGGTATCTTATTTTTTCTAAGTCCTTTGATATTTCTTTTAGGACTTTTACCGTCTTTTTGCTTTTTCTATTTTTTTTTTAATTTTACAAATATGGGAATACAACTTGCAGAAGGAAAAGTATGTACATATTTACAAGACTATCATTAGTCAATTCAAAATTGTGAATCCTATATTTATAGGTCCCTAACAGTCTCCATAAATTCGCAGCTGTCCCCCCCCTTGGACCTCCCAGGCAACATTTAATTATGGGTGGCGTTGCCGCCCCATTAAGGTACAAGGGTCCAACGCTGTGATACAAAATAAACAAGATAATCAGGCTCCACACCCAACAATCTCCCACTTGGAGACTGATTGTAGCAACTCCACCGCTATTTCATTTGCTGGAAAATGACTCCTCTTTGGACCTGGTTGTTTCTCATCTTCATCTTCATCCTTGAAGACCAATTGAAACTGAGCATAATCTCATTTTCTCCCTGGTTACAACTTTTGTTAACATATCTGCAGGATTCTAGCTAGTGTGTATCTTTTCTAGCTTCAACTGTCCATCTTCTAATACTGACCGTATGAAATGGTACTTGAGCTATATGTGTTTAGTCCTGGAATGAAATGTTGAGTTCCTTGCAAGATGAATGGCACTTTGGCTATCACTATATAACGTGCCCATATCATGCTTCTTACCCAATTCATCCATAATCCTTTGTAACCAAATCATTTATTTACTAGCCTCTTTAGTAGCAACATACTCTGCTTCTGTTGTTGAAAGTGCAACAACACTTTGGATTTTTGAAACCCAACTGACAGTTGTTCCACCTAGATTAAACACATATCCTGTAGTGCTCCTCCTGTTATCTTTTTCACCTGCCATATCTCCATCAACATATCCCTGTAGATCAATGTTTGAACCACCAAAGCATAATGCTTGATTTGTGGTACCTATCAAATATCTGAGAATCCATTTCACTTCCATCCAATGTTCTTTTCCTGGATTTTTCATGTACCTGCTTACAAATCCAACTGCATGTGTAATATCAGGCCTTGTGCAGACCATTTCATACATTAAGCTTCCAACTGCTGATGCATATGGAACTTTAGACATATAGTCCATTTCTTCTTCGGTCTTGGGGTACATCTCCTTACTAAGTTTGAAATGGCTAGCAAAAGGTGTACTAACTGGTTTTGAATTCTGCATATTAAATATTTTCAACACCTTTTGTATGTACTCATTCTGAGACAGTGTTAATTTGCGATTTTTCTGGTCTCTAGTTATTCTCATACCAAGGATTTGTTTTGCAGCTCCCAAATCCTTCATTGCAAATGAATTTTCCAATTTTATTTTGATCACATTTATTTCTTGCTGTTGAAGATTGCAACAAGAAACATTGAAGGAGGCATCCTGAAACATCATTCCTGATCCTAGTTGGAAAATAATCACCTAAACTAGGTGGGGCCCACATAGGTGATTTTTGGCAGAAAGTCTATTTTTAGACATGTCTATCATATTCTATGAGTTGCATGATGCTATTTTTGGATGGTTGGTCAAGTTGGAAAAATAGATGGACTTTTATTTTTAGACATATTGGGCGGAGTCTATTTTTAGATTGCCATTCTAAAAATAGATATGTCAAATATTATTAGCTCTTAATAATATTTGGACTCTAAACATTATCTTATTCTCTTGGAGCACTTCAGTTAAGTGCATAGATGTGGAAGAGGAGATGACAGAAGGAATTACACTATTCCTGAGGGTTTACTGGAGCTATTGCATGGAGGACTTCAGTTAGAACTCATGTGATAGAGTTTGGTGGAGTTGTAGAAGTAGTTGGTGGAGTTGTGTTCAGTTTAACTCAGTTAGACATAGTTGAGCTAGTTGTATCTAGTATAACTGATTGATACACTAGTGAGATTGGAGTGAATTAATTAGTTAATTAATTCATAAATAATAACTCATTAATCAACTGAAGAATACATCAATTAACTATAGTGCATGGACAGTTCAGTGGAGACTAGTGGAGAGGTAGGTGAAAGAGCAAGTGTGACTATCAGTTGTGACTATAGTGTTGCATTGTTTGCACAAAAAATTTAGTGGAGATGCCTTTAAGTATTGCATGAGAAAGGCTGGAGAAATTCGAGTTCATCCAAATCCATTCTTCAGCAGGGATTGCACAGTAGAGGCAGGCTAAAGGCTGGCAAAGATCGGTGCACGGATTTGCAAGATCGAGCCTGATTAGTGTGTAGCGATTGGACTGTACTAAGAGCTTGTGATAAGCTTTGTATGAGGATTGTTACATGATATCTATGAAATATATTATATACAGATATTTGGGGTTTTTAGCTTCAGGATCTCCCGTTAAAAAATTGTATTAATGTGTGTTAATTTTTATGGTTTCATGTGTGCATTGCAATTGTGTTAATTTCTGCATGTGATGATCAATGGTGGAATAGATTTTGTATTGTGCATGAAGTTAAAATAGTGTGTGATCAGGAGAATATTGGACATATGCATGCATAGTGCATATAATTTCTACATGGTATCAAAGCGTTGATCATTGGAGCAGATTGCAATTATTGAAATAGTTGAGTTTTGTGCTGGTGGAATTCGAATTTGCTGCAGTGTTTTCTTGGTGTCAAAGTTGAGATGTCTTTCAACGGATTGCGATTGGAGTATGACCTTTATGGGAGATCTAATTATATTGCATGGAAGGACAGGATGGAGGCAGTGCTGGAGGATAATCGGTTGAAGGAGTTCATAGATACTAATATTCCTAAACCGGGTTCTAGCAATGCAGCCGCACTTGACGCATGGCAAAAGAAGGTAGAAAGGTGTCGAAGGATTCTGTTGGAAGGTGTGAAGGATCAAATTCTGTCCAGCCTTCATGGTAAAGCCACTCTATTCTTGATGTGGAAGGCTTTGACAGAATTTTTCCAAAGCAGAAGTGACTAGAGGAAGTTGGTGCTTAAAGACAAGCTCAGGAAAATAAAAATGGAGAAGAATGACACTATTCCGGTATACTTGACAAAGTTTATCCATTGTAGGGATGAGCTTGGGAGTTTAGGAGTTAGTGTGGATGAAGAATACTTGGTGAGCTTGGCTCTCCTTGGGCTTCTGAAGAGTTGGCATAGCTACGAGGGCTCTGTCAATCGTCGGGAGAAACTGCCAGGATGGGAGCGACTTTGGTCGAATCTTGTGCAGGAGGAGATAAGGTGGAGTACCAGGGATGGCTCTTCATCAAAGAATGATGATGAAGAGGATTGCGCTTTGGCTACCAAAGAAAGGAAAGGGAATGGGAAGAAAACTCCTTCTCAATCCGGCGCGGATGGCAAAGAGCATGACATGTCCAAAGTGAAGTGTTTTCACTGTCACGAATATGGGCATTACGCCACAAATTGTCCACAGAAGAAGAATAACAAGCATGATGCTAGAGTTGTAGCTGGTGAGGCTCTTTCCTCACAATTTGAGCTGGGCTTCTCATTGATCGCATGCATGGTGTCTAGTGCATTAGGATCGGGGTGGTATTTTGATAGTGGCGCTTCCTTTCACATGACGGGAGATGTGAATCTTTTCAGTGACTTGGTGGAGAAAGATCTCCAGTTTCATGTTGAGTTGGGCGAAAATGGAAAATACAATGCAACCAGCATTGGTACCATTACCTCTTAGAGGGAGTTAGGTAAACTCATTCTTTTACAAGATGTAGTGCATGTTCCAAGTTTAAAGAAGAATTTAATCTCAGTCGCAATGTTAGAGGATAAAGGGTATGATGTTGTCTTTAGTGAAGGAAAAGTTTTCCTTCGATACAAAGCAACATGACAATTCAAGAAGGTTAGGATTCGAGCCAAGAATCTCTACAGACTTGAAGTAGATGGGATTTCTACGGAGCTTCCTACTGTTGGGAAGTGCAAGAAAAACATGCAATTGAAGATTGAGAGGGAGTAGGATTTGCATGCAGGTAAGAATGAACCTCGGGATATGGAGCAGCCACAAGATGAGGATCATGGAGTGGGAGAAACCACTCATGCAGATAAATTTCGTGCCAGATGGGGAGAGAGAGTGCATGCAGCTATACCACCAAGTGAGAGGTGGGGAGACATGCATGAGTAATTCCAAGAGGAGATTTATGGGCATGATTCATGGAGATGGTGTGGATCTCATGAATTGAACCTGGCTATGAGGTACCCATGGAGCAGCAGTAGTATGATCATTTGGATTGATGTGGGCGGATCAAAGTGACAGTGTCAAATACTGGAGCGCGGTTTAGAGTTGACAGCAAGTGCAGAGTGCATGGGTGCAGAGTTCAAAAACACAGTGGTTCCTGAAGACATGTGCAGTAGCTAAGCATAATTTGAAGACTTTGATGATATGTGCATCAAATTGATTGATTTTTTTGGAGCCTATTCAGTTTTGGAAGATTTGCAGAGCAGATGCATGGAGTTGCATGGCGCTTGCAAAGGTTGTAGGGCGAATGCAGGGAGTTGCATGTCGCATGCAAAGACAATCCTTTCTTGTTGAGAGGGAATATTGAAGATTGCAAAAAGAAACATTGAAGGAGTCATCCTGAAACATCATTCCTGATCCTAGTTGGAAAATAATCACCTAAACTAGGTGGGGCCCACACAGGTGATTTTTGGCGCAAATTCTATTTTTAGACTATGTTTATTTTTAGACATGTCGATCATATTCTATGAGTTGCAGGATGCTATTTGTGGATGGTTGGTCAATTTGGAAAAATAGATGGACTTCTATTTTTAGACATATTGGGTGGAGTCTATTTTTAGATTTCTAGTCTAAAAATAGATATGTCAAATATTATTAGCTCTTAATAATATTTGGACTCTAAACATTATCTTATTCTCTTGGAGCACTTCAGTTAAGTGCACAGATGTGGCACAGGAGCTTACGGAAGGAATTACGCTATTCCTGAGGTTTTACTGGAGCTATTGCATGGAGGACTTCAGTTAGAACTCATGTGACAGAGTTTGGTAGAGTTGTAGAAGTAGTTGGTGGAGTTGTGCTCAGTTTAACTCAGTTAGACACAGTAGGCTAGTTGTATCTAGTCTAACTGATTGATACACTAGTGAGAGTGGAGTGAATTAATTAGTTAATTAATTCATAAATAATAACTCATTAATAAATTTAAGAATACATCAGTTAACTACAGTACATGGACAGTTCAGTGGAGACCAGTGGAGAGGTAGGTGAAAGAGCAAGTGTGACTATCAGTTGTGATTATAGTGTTGCATTGTCTGCACCACAAATTTAGTGGAGATGCCTTTAAGGATTATGTGAGCAAGGCTGGAGAAATTCAAGTTCATCCAGAGCCATTCTTCAGCAGGGATTGCACAGTAGAGGCAGGCTAAAGGCTGGCAAAGATCAGTGCATAGATTTGCAAGATCGGGCTTGATTAGTGTGTAGCGATTGGACTGTACTGAGAGCTTGTGATAAGCTTTGTATGAGGATTGTTACATGATCTCTATGACATATATTATATACAGATAGTTGGGGTTTTTAGCTTCATGCTTTCCCATTAAAACAACTGTCTTAATGTGTGTGAATTTTTATGGTTTCATGTGTGCATTGCAATTGTGTTAATTTCCGCATGTGATGATCATTGGTGGAATAGATTATGTATTGTGCATGAAGTTAAAATAGTGTGTGATCAGGAGAATCTTGGAAATATGCATGCGTAGTGCATATAATTTCTACACTTGCATGTTAGACCTTGCAACAAGCATGTCATCTACATACAATAACAATATAATATAGATGCCATCATTTTTTCCTTTTCAGATAAACACAATGATCAGAGTGACATCTAGTGTAACTTTGTTCAAACATAAACTTGTCAAATTTTAGATACCACTGCCTTGGAGCCTGTTTTAAGCCATACAAGCTCTTCTTTAACTTGCACACTAATTTTTTCCCCCCTTTGACCTCATATCCTTCTGGTTGCTCCATATAGATCTCTTCCTCCAAATCTCCATGGAGAAAAGTTGTCTTTACATCTAACTGTTCAAGATGTAAATCTGCTGCTGCTACAAGACTTAAAATAGTTCTGATTGAAGTCATCTTAACAACAGGAGAAAATATTTCATCAAAATCAATACCTTTCTTCTGTGCAAACCCCTTCACCACAAGTATAGCTTTGTACCTCTGTTTTCCTCCATCTTCTTCCTTCAACTTGTAAACCCATTTATTCTACAATGTAGTTTTACCTGCAGGAAACCTGACTAAGTCCCAAGTCTGGTTATGCATTAAGGAGTCCATCTCTTCTTCCATGGCTAGCTCCCACTTCTTCCTGCTTTCAACTTGCATTGCTTCTTCATAACATTCAGGTTCACCAGAATCAGTCAACAATAAATAATATAATGAAGGAGAGTATCGTTCAGGGGGTCTACTTATCCTGGTAGATCTTCTAACACCACTTTCAGGTGTTTGAGGTGCCTGTTGTTGTTGTGGTGGTTGTTGTTGTTGTGGCTCTTGATTATTATTATTTTCAGGCACCTTTACCTTTTCTGTGATCTCATCAAGAACTGTGTATTCTTTGTTTTCTTTTTCCTGTTTCTTTTCCTGCAACTGATTCTTATACAAGACATTTTCATTGAATATTACATCTCTGCTCCTAATGATTTTGTGATTTTCATAATCATATAAGCGATAACCAAAATCATTAACACCATATCCAATAAAGGTACATTTATTTGATTTTGCCTCAAGATTTGTTCTATTTTCTTTATTAATATGGACAAAGGCCTCACAGCCCAAAGGCTTTAAAAAAGAGTAGTTTACCTTTTTACCTGTCCATGCTTCCTCTGGAATACCACCATCCAAGGAACTTGAAGGCCCTCTATTTATTAGATAAACATCAGTATCTACAGCATCTACCCAAAATTGTAAAGGAAATCTTGCATGCAATCTCATGCACCTTGCACACTCCATGATTGTTCTGTTCATCCTTTCTAACACACCATTTTCTTGTGGTGTTCTTGGAACTGTCTTCTCTCTGCGAATTCCATGCTCTAAACAGTACCTATCAAACTCTTTTCTACAATATTCACCTCCATTATCTGATCTAAGACACTTCAAATTCTTTCCTATCTCAATCTCAACCAAAGCTTTCCATTTCTTGAAAGTATCAAATACATCAGATTTATTCTGAATACAATAAATCGAATTTTTTCTAGTTGCATCATCAATAAAAGTAACATAATAATGAGAGCCACCAAGAGATGATACCTGAGCAGGTCCCCATACATATGTATGCACAAGCTCTAATTTTTCACTCTTCTTTTCTTTCCCAAATCTGAGAAATATGACTCTCTTCTGTTTTCCATAAATGCAATTCTCACAGAAATCCAAATCAGCATTCTTCAAACCTGGCAACAAATTTCCCGAGTGAAGAATCTTCATCCCCTTCTCACTCATGTGCCCAAGCCTATGATGCCATAATGCTACATCTGCTCCTTTGGAAGTTAAATCATTAACATAGTTAGAAATACTATTGCATAAATACAATGTACCAACCTTTTCGCCTTTTGCTATTAGCAGCACTCCTTTGGTGACCTTCCAAGTTTTATCTGTGAAATTTGTCACACAACCTTCATTTCCCAACTACCCTGTTGAAATCAGATTTTTCTTCAAATCTGGAACATGCCTTACCTCCTTTAATATCCATTGGTTTCCATTCTTCTATTTTACAAGAACTTTAACCATTCCAACAATTTTACGGGGTTTATCATCACCCAAACGGACTTGTCCAAAATCTCCTTGAACATATTCATGAAAATATTCTTTATCAGGTGTGGCATGGAATGAGGTCCCTGAATCTACTACCCAGGAATCAGTAACATTTTCGAAAGAAAGAATCAAATCATATTGTAACACATCACCTGTCACATTTGCTTCATGATTGTTTTCTTGATGTGTGTCTCCTTCTTTTCCCTTCTAAGGTCTACAGTCTTTCTTTAGGTGTCCTTTATTTCCACATTTCTAGCACACTATTCCCTATCTAGACTTGGATCTTCCTTTCCTTGATTTACTATGATATCCTGAGCTATTTCCTCTTTCCATTCTTCTTCCCCTAGACCTTGCACTCAAAGCATTACCCGATGTCTCACCAAAACTTTTCTGTCGCATTTCCTCGCTAAGGATAGCACCGACAACATCATCAAACTTTAAATTACTATATCTAGAGACAAAGTTACTAATGGTCATAACTAAACCATTCCAGCTTTCTGGAAATGAGCACAGAAATGAAAGAGCCCTAAATTCATCATCAAAGTTTACCCCTATAGAACTTAACTGACTGGTAACTGTATTAAAATCATTTAAATGGTTTGCAACATATCCACCTTCAGACATCTTCATATTAAATAGACGTTTCATAAGAAATACCTTGTTTGAGGCCGAGGGTTTTTCATATAGTTTCGCCAATGCCTTAATAAAACCCTCTGTTGTTGTTTCCTTCGAAACATTGAAGGCTACTGATGCCGCGAGGCACAACTGTACTGTTCTGAGTGCCTTTCTATCGAGAATCTCTCATTCTGCGTCTATCATAGTCGTCACTTCTTTTTTTTTCCGCTCAATTGTAGGTACAGATATTTCTGATACAGATAATCTTCCATCTGCATCTTCCACAGCGGTAAGTTTTGGTCGTTAAATTTCTCGACCCTAAATTTACCATCTTCCACCATTTCCCCTACTCGAACTAGGAACCCTTCTTTCCTACGATTTTATCAGCCAAATAGACCTTCGGCTTTGATACCATTTGTTATAAAATTATATATTACAAAGCAATGAAACACATGAAATATGTGGAAAACGCAAGCACACAAAACACATAAAACTAGAGAGACACAGATATACGTGGTTCACCCAGTTTGGGCTACGTCCACCCCGAACAGCCAGTCCTTCCTTTCTATTATCCAGCAAAATGAATAGACACAACCTATAGTAGATCCGTTGTAATATCCTATGTTCTCTCTCACATTCTCCCTATCTGTTTCTCGCTCCGAGAATACACATACAATACACAGCCGCAATACAATACCCTCATACAAGTGAGGGGTTGCCTTCTAGGGCAAAAAAACCTAAACTAAACATAACTTCTACCATCAAATCATCCTCCTAATGAACGGCCCAGATTGACTAGAAATTACTATACTTTTATAAGGCAATTTTACATCTGTTCTTAGCTTCGGGGGTGCTGCCCCCCCTAGACCCCCGAGGCAGCGTCTAATTACGGGTGGCATTGCCACCCAATTAAGGTATAGGGGTCCAACGATGTGATAGAAAATAAACAAGATAATCAGGCTCCACACCCAACAGAATCAACCTGCTCAGGCGAAGGGATGATCCACGGATCAAAATACTTGGAGATCATGTTGACCTGAGTAGTGTTGGGTGGAGGAAGAGAAAAATATCCATAATGGAAGGACCTTTGAAAAGAACCGGTCATATGCCTTCATAAGGTGTAGGAATGCGATCTAATTATGGAACATTGCTCTCGGAAGACGTGGAAGTGAAAAAGGACAACTGATCGACAGTGATGATCTTTCTGTCATGTGGAAATTAGAGAACATGAAAGAGAGTGGACGGGACGCATAGCATGACGTGAGTGCAACTGCGACCGAGGAGAAGATTATAATTGAGTTTGGCATCAATGACTTCAACCTCAATGTTAACATTTTTTTCTTCTAACGTAATAGGTAAACTGGCGAGAACATAAAGAGGGCGAGATTCCCTTCCATCAAAAGCTTCTAAAGTGTTTTGATATTTATTGAGGGCTGGAGAACAAATGGATTTCCAGCATGCAGAAGACATGATGCAAATAGATGCACCCTTGTCCATGACCGCTCAATGGATATTCTTTCCATTAATCCCAACATGGATAATCAGTGCAAGCTCGTGAGGGAGACATGGGACGAAATTTTCCAAATCGAAAGTGATAAGGCTGGAATCAGCAGGGTCAACCCCTCCGAGGCCAGATAGCAAAGTCTTCCATTGTGATGGATAGCTTTGAAGTACTTCCAATGCAAACATATCGGATTGCGCCTAAGCCAAATCCTCAACAATACTGTAATGCTGAGTGGAATGGGCATTTGGGTTATAGGAATACTTTTGGAGTACATATTTAGAAGTTGGTCGTACAACAGGCTCAGGACTGAGCCTTTCAATGTGAAGAGGGCTAAAAGTAGGCGGGGGAGTAGGACCATCAGTGATCTCTTTCCCTGCTACCTGACACGGTTCGATATATTCTTTCGATCAAATAGCAATAGAGATGGGGGTAGGACCGTTCATTATGAAAACCTTAGAGCCAAATGGGGCGGAGGACTGAGGTTGCTCCACCATCTGAGTTTTTTATGATGGGAATGATTCTTTAAGAATGGATGGAGTGCCTTGAGTGCCTTTGATCAGTCGACTTACCTCGGCCCGTTGTGGACAGTCCTTGGTGTAATTCTCTTCATCACAAATCAAACAAGGATACTTCGATTTGTGTTTCAAACCATAATCATTATTAGGTTTCGGAGAATCCTGTTTCAGGGTATTAGCTTTAGCCTTAATTTTACCCTTTTTCTTACCCTTGGAATCTTTATCCACCGGAGTGGACTGGACGACATTCAGTTCCACAGTCTTACCAGGATTTGGAGGTGGTTGAGAAGCAATATCAGTGGAAGAAGTATATTTTTTCTTCACAGGATTTGGAGAAGACTTACAAGAATTCTGAGCCACAGAACCAATGATACCATCAACAGATGGCATCACGTGTGCTTTGGTAGTTCCATCTCGTGGAGCATCAAGCAAGAGTTCATACAACGTTCCAAATTGAGAGTACACGAGATCGAGGTACTAGGCACGAGCAATGGCTTGTTCCTTAGTAACACATGCCCCCATAGCGATGTCCTTAGCAATCAGACTGATAAAAGAGGTAGTGAACCAATCAGTTAGAATTTGATCAGGAATATCAAACTTGATCAAACGACGACATTTCCTCCATTCATGAATATGATCAGAGATATGAGTAGCTCGATCCTATTTCAAGGATGTGAGGAGGTGCGTCCTAGTTTCATACTGAACTGGTAACTGAAATTCCGTGAGAAATTCCATGGCAAGAGAGTTGAAATCTTGAAATATGTCGCGGGAGAGTGCGATATACCACTTTGCAACAGCACCAGTGAGAGTCCTTTAGAAAATATGTAGTCGATTTGAGTCATCAACCCAAGAGTTAGAGGAGCACCAAAGATGGTATGTCATAACATGTGCTTGGGGGTATTCTCCAAAATTTCCCTCAAATTTGGGACAATCTCTAGGGATTTTAGTCGAAACTGGGGGCAAATAAGGATTGTGAAGGATAGGATCATTCGTCAACTTCGACACATCGGGCAGTTCCAGCATAGAAAGAAAGGGAAATTACGGATTGAAAGGCATTACAGGCCTTTGATAGAGACCAGTATTGGGATTCCAACCAAGTTGTGAGAAGTTCTAACCCCATATGTTTTTTCCCAGAGTATTTTCTCCATGAGGGTTGTAATTCTGATCATTTTTCCCATACACTAGTTGAGGACCAGGATATTGATTCTGGGTGAACCACTAAGGTCCTGTCTGAGAAACATATGGATTTTGTTGCAAAATGTAAGCAGTTCCTTAGGGTGGTCCGTGTACCATCGAATATTTACCTTGACGAATAAAAGGTGGGCCCTGAGGCTGCACGAGATGCCCCCAAGGTGCAGGTTGACCCGGATGTTGCGGTTGAATAGGTTGTCCCTGGAGTGTAGGTTGGCCTGGATGTTGGGGTTGGATAGGCTACCCCTGGGGTATAGGTTGGCCTAGATGTTGAGATCCACCGGGCTGTCCCTAAGGAATAGGTTTTCTTGATGGTTAAGATGAGTCAGGTTTCCCCTGAAGACTAGGTTGGTCCTGTTGAGCAGTAGAATTTTGACCTTATTATACAACAGTGGGGCCTTGTTGAACATAAGGCTGGTTATTTTTCACAAAAGGTTGTCCCTGATAAGGATAGGTTTTCCCCTGGGGAACATAAGACACTCCCTGTTGAACATGAGGTTGACTAGTAGGCCCATAGGGTTGTCCATGTTGGACCGAAGGTTGTCCCTGAAAGGGTTGTCCTTGTGGACCATAAGGTTGTCCCTATAGATATGTGAACTGGTTAGGGTAACCCGACATTGCAGGCATTTAAACATACAATGGACCACCGTGTGGAACGGGCCCATGGTAATAGACGTGAGTTCCATGCTCATCATAGTAGTGTGGTCGATCAATGGGAGCTTGCATCTATTGAGAACCCTGGGGGAAGTAATTCGGCTGCTGAATGGCCATCATATACTGATCGTACGTCAAACCTCCAGGAATCGGATTAGAGGAGACAGGCACACTACTAGTAGGTTGATGGACTCCCGATACGTGAGGTTGTGATTCATTAACGGCGGGCCCAGCAGGTATCATGGAAGAAATGGGAGTCATTCCATGAATAGTAAAAGATGGTGGTAATGACGGAATCACACTAACAGAAGGACTGGATGAAGCCACACAGATAGTGGGCTTGGTTGGGATAGACGTAACGATCGTCGACATGATGGGAGTCGAGGGGGATGGACCTGATACAAATGACCCCTCCAAGGGAGCTGATGTACCCGACCATATCAGATTCTGATACAAAGATGTGGCACCAAAAATCATCTATCTCAACGAACAATAACCAGCCGGGAGAGTGGAAGGCTGTGAGGAAGGTTGACCCGAGACATAAGGAAAATTCTCCAGAGGGAACTGGTATTCTCCAGTAGAAACATAAGTCTCTTCACTATTGATGGGACTCGTAGAATCCATGTCGGATGAAGACATGTTATTGGCAAAAAGGCGATGAGAAGTGGCAATTAAAGCACGTGTTAATGGCAATTCAAGTGGTTCTGAGGCAAGTGGTTTCGAGGGTAAAGGAGGATCTTCTTCTTCCCTAAAATGAGCCCAAACGTTTGGAGGTTGCCAATTAATATCAAATGGTTCCTCAGGAGGATATCGAGTGGCGAGAGGTTGAATACTTGGAATAATAGAACGCCAGTAACCTAAATTCCTAGCAGACTGAGATGTCCCTGAAGAAACTTCGGGAGAATGATCTTCACTACGAGGTAATGAAGGGGACGACGAAACTGGTGGTTCTACCACCATGACTTTGTCTCAAAAACAGGAGAGAAAATAGATGACCAATTCAGGGCTTCAAGACCAATCACTAAGGAATTACTTATGAACAGGACAAGAAAATAACATTAATGGGCGTGTGTTCGTAGGTAATTAATTTTATGACACTAAAACAAAACTCTACCTTTTCATATTTTAAGAGTCAAGAAAAGGGAAAAGGGTGGCTCTAGTCACTTTCAGGTTGGACGAGCTTGAAAGGACAAGTGCTCGATGATGTTTTCAAATTTTAGAGAGTCATGGAAAGATAAAAATGAATACTTAGGAAATATAAGCAAGAGGGTGTACCAATCTCCCGTGAACTGCAATAAACAACTTGGTGATCAAATGAAATAGAAATGACCAAGGACTTCACGTACGTGCAGGAAGTCTCCTTGAATTTTGTGTTCAGTGTATCACGGTTACAGGGTGGAAAACTCAAGTTCCTATGGATAGAGGATTGCAACCTATGAGGTTCTCCCTTTATATACTCGATGGTATGGGGTGCACAAGTCCGTGCTAGCGATGTCTAATGCCAGATGGTGAACGACAGCTACTAGGTTTAACGACGTTGGAACACATCACTAGCCTAGACCTCTAAATATGAGCATTAAGTTTCAATGCTTCCTTAAGTTGATTGAGTTCATTTTAAAGTTGATCTTGTAATTATGTTGTAGTTTTAAGGCCTTACCAAATGTAATCTCGAATCTCTAATGTAGAACTACATGCGAAAGAAAATCATTCCAATTTAATGAATAGCTAGCTAAGAGAAGGATATAAGTTCACAATGAAGCAGCAAGCAATCGAATGCAAGAATAAATTTTCCTAATGCTCCTAAGACAACCAAAGTAGAAAACAAAAGGATTTTCTCTTTTTGTTCACTTTTTAATGAGAAAGCTACTAATGCAAAAGACTACTTTTCATTTTCAAATCAGGAGAAAGAATGCAAATTTTGTTCTTTTAGATGAATGAGAATAAAAATACATTGTTACACTAAAATGAAAAAATGAATACTATTTTTTAGCCACTCGAATGAAACCATCAAAGACAAAGCGACCAATCCAATGCAAATGTAAAACACACTCAAAACATAGACGCATTCCTTCAAGTAAAAAGAGGACTTTCAAATTGACTCAGTGACCAATGTAATCTATACTCAAGGTGACAGATGGAAGGTCAAATAGACACCAGGATGACAGTTCAATGACCCAAAAACACATAGAATCAAAAGAAAAGACCTAGTAATCAGTTCGCAAGCCGAAAAGACAAGAGACCAGACTTACTCATACACAATTTAGAAGCTCAGTGAAGATGTGGCTGAACAAGCAACGGAAGAAACCTAGAAACCCTAGGATGACAAACCACACTGATTATATGAGGGACAAACAACTGAAAAGAATGATACAGGGAAGTCAACACAATTCAAGTGGACTAATCCAGGAGGTAAAAACCAATCCAGAGGCAAGATTCACTGGCAAAACTCGGGAAAGAAGCCCAAATCCAAACCTACAACATTCAGCACAACTGTTCAGCTGTAATCTACGCTGAACAGGGGAAATCGCACCTATAAAATAGGAAACATGCATCAATCGGCACGAATGTTAAGGAAACAGAAGCGCCGAGCTATAAAACTAAGGAAAGGAGAAAACTGAGCTGAAGAAAAGCCAGGCTTGGCACTTTGAGACTAAGTAGGATGGCTTGAAATAGTCAGACAAGCAAAAAAAAGAAGAAAAGTGACAATACGACCAAATTCGGACAGACAAGAAAAATACTAGACGAACAACAAGAGACAACAAACACACTGATCCCTAGTATGGTCACCAACTTGTTGAGTAGGAAAATCCCCTCTGCGGATAGAGGCAATCCCTCTAGCCCTAGGGTGGGTCTAGCAACAAGGGAACATGCTGGACTTTTGGACTCCTAGCTTATAAATGAAAGATGAACTGGGATAGATACCCTACCTCGGTCCAATGCTTTTTCACGGCTTGCAGTAGCGATCCTCCAACCTTTGTCTTCACACGTCACGGTCTGTCAGCGATGAATCTGTGTACCTACAAAAATATCAAGTGAACGATGACAGCATACGATAATATATTTTCATTTGCAGCTATTCAATTGGTCAAGGATAATCAAACACTTTTCATATAATTGAACACAAAATTGGAACCAAAAATCCAGTCATGTATTATTGATAGAGAAAATAATTTTACAGCCTTAATGCCTTGATGTTGCAAACCTCCTTCGACGAGTTCAGTCGGGAAAATATCAAGAATTTTTTCAGGATCGGACTCGATGAGGCAATGGGCCTAAACTCTCTCTCAACAATGGATTCTTCTCTGCCTTCTTCTACACACCATCTATAGTAATGATTGTTTAGCTAGTTGAATCAATGTGAGAAGGAAGTATTCATAGGAGAGGAGGAGGTGGTTTGGGATCCCTCATAAGTTGGAGGAGAGGTCTATCCCTTTGGGGAGTTTCACAATTGTAGGAAACAAGAATCCAAAGGGAGGACTTCAATGTTATTCAGTCAAACAAACCATGATGACTCCAATCACAAATTTTTTAAGCATGGAAACTTCGTTTCTATTTTAAAAAACTTTCCAAAAATAGCTCAGCGTGGGTGCCCTTCTGAGACAGAGCACCAATGGGCATGGGGCCTAGTGCTAATTTCCCCATGGGCACAAGGCCATTACTTCCTACCAGTTCCGACCCAAAATCACACGTTTTTGAGGGTCTGCTTGAGGAATGATCAACAGAGGAAATGTTATTCACATGCTGAGGGATTTAATGACACTTATAGCAAGGTATGAAAATACACATAAGTCACTTAAATGGACCTCCAATTTTCGGGATGGGGATTGTAGGGTCAGTGACAAAATACTGTGTAACAATAGGGAAGAATGCATCCTTTTCCCTTTTATCCCATTTGTAGCTTGCATCCTTCTTCACCAACTCCTATATTGGATTTACGATTTGAGCATAGTCATAGATGACCTTACAAAGGAAATTTATTTTCCCGATAAAGTAGTGCATATCTTTCTTGTTCACTTGGAAGGGAATCCGCATAATCACTTTGACCCTCTCTAGGTCCACTTTAATATCACTCTTAGCAATGATATGGCCCAAGATACTACCCTCCAACACTGCAAAGATACTATTATTGGGATTAAGACATATCCTGTACTTATGAAAACACTCGGAAATTTTCTTCAAGGGCCATGTGTTATTAGATCTATGTTCAGAAAAAAGAAAAAAATTTGTGGCATCATCAAGATAGACCACTATGTTGTGTCCAATCAATCCCCATAACATGATGTCCATGGCACATTTTAATGTAGCACCAGCATTGATCAACCCAAATGGAATTCTCCTGAATACGAATGTGCCCCACTTCGTGCAAAAAGTGGGCTTAAGTTTTTCAGGCTCTGAAACCAGAACCTAGTTGTATCCTAAATATCCATCTAGAAAAGAAAAAATTTCTGACCTCGATATTTTTTGCAGTATCTATTTCATAGATGACACGGGGTAGTTTTCTTTTTCTTAGGCTCGATTTAAATTTCAGAAATCAACACACAAGTGGATTTCCCTAGAATTCTTCCTTATTGGGACAAAATTTTCTACCCAAGTCGAATGTCTCACTCTGTATATGATCCAAGCATCCAACAACTTTCTTAATTCTTCCTGAATGAGAGGCTCAAGTGTTGGATGTAATTTTGTCATATTTTTTTGGAATGGATTGGCCCCTTCTTTTATCGAGATCACATGCTAGATAGTTTGTGTGTCATAATTCTTAAGTTCATCATATGTCCATGTGAATACATCCCGGTATTTCTTGAATAAGCGGATAAAGGCTTGTCGCGACCCTAGTGTGCAGCAAGTACCAAGATTGGAAAACTTCGTATCTTTTTCTGTTCCCAAATTAATTTTCTCATGTGACAGGATGGAACTACGGTTTTTAGCATTAACAGGCGCCTAGAAGCGGTTCTGCAGGTCATACAAATTTTCTAAAGATACCATGCGATTTCCTTTACTTGTGTTAGTTGCATCCTGCAATGCCTTCTTGTGCTCGTCTTCATCTATCTCTTCATATTTGAAAACATCAGCGTTCGCCATGAAGTATAATATCTATTGGTCATCATTGAAAATCAATAAATTATTAATATTATCAAGGATAGATGGCTTATAAATAATCTCTACAAAAAAATGGTCCCTGAACAGTGATAACCTAGCAGGATCATTTGCTAACGAATCCATAACTGTGTTACACATCTAGGAAAATACAATATTAAAATCTTGGAAGTGCAAAATTAAACGTCATACCTCTTTTTGATAAATTTTAAGATGAGGCGACACACAGTGTATGGTATCACATACTTGTTGTACCACAATTTTTGAGTCACTTGTTCCTTTTAGGAACACAACGTTGAGGTCGATGGCTCTTTGAAATCCCGATATGAGTGCTTTATATTTTGAAATGGTGTTCGTACACTTGAATTCCAAGCGGCTAGAGATCAAATGTTTTCTCTGCAACAGGTCTATTAAAACTCAACTAGCTCCAGAGCCCTCTTGCATTTTGGAACCATCAAAATAAAAATTCCACATTTCATATGCAAAAGGACTATGAACTACACTATTACTATTATTACTACTAATACTACTAAGTATACAAAGGTCATTTTCACCATTTCAGCTAGGAAGGAGCTCCAACTGTGTTTCTGGTGGAACTGGGGATGGTTGTGCAAGATAACACCCTAGTTGAGTTTCCAAGAAGAAATTTCCGAAAATAAGTTTTGTGAAATCCACTGGTTCATTTTGTCCATTCAAGGGAGTGACAGTGTGTTTAATGATATCTCTTCGAGTTCACTTGGATCTGATTATTTCTTCCCTTGTACGAAAGCCATAGGTGTGATCAGCCTATAGCAAAGTACCCTTGTAACTTGTTGGACCATTATCTGCTCAACGATACTTCATAAGCTTCTTGTATGTCCACAATTACTATGTTTATACATTGGTGAGCTCAATCGTCGGATGATAAATGGATAATCACGTCTCTGAGTTCACCAACTACGTGGAAAAGAGTCAAGTCCAGTTGAATAATTTGTGCATCTTTTTTGCCCGATTTTGCATTGATTTTCTTTGCAAAAGATAATAGCATTATATTTACTATTTCACTTGAATCAACTAAGAAATTTTGTACATTGAAATTTAAAATCCCAGACGTTAATAGAAATGAAGGCATAGAGTGTATTTGCTTCCATGTTAAAGTGTTAAGAATTTATTTGAGGGAACCAGAGGATGTATTTGATCCCTTGTCTAAAGAGGCATTGTTACCTGTAGTGTATTTCCCAAGTGCACATAGGAGGATTTCCCATTGGCTCATGATATTTGTTAGCTTGAACATTGAAATATTCACACGAACCTTCTTCATGTCCTCTACTATGTTGTAATCTAGAGTGAGAAGGATTTCCAAAGTGTATGGAGGAATGATTTGGTTTGTGAATTCTAGAGAGATGGTATTATTCTTAATGTTTGCGGAAGTACTTTTCATTGAGACCACTTTCCCATACTTGCTCGGAATGTTTGGTGTTGAACTGACGGGTGGATTGATTTTTCTTAACAAATTTTCTTTGAGTTTTTTCTTCAGTGGCCAACCCTTGGCTTCTCAAATTGTACCATTTGGTCTACTTCTAGGTTGTAGGATCACCCAGAGGTTGTTTCTTGGCCATGCTATTTTGGGATGTGAGTATGCAGTTAAACATTTTTACGGCATGCCCCACATTTGGAGTCTCTTTAGTTGCAGCAGTTTCTTCCTTTTCTTCTTTAGGCTCAATCTACTCATTAGGAAGTACTGCATCGCAAAGATGCGTAGCATGAAAATTCATGGTGTGATTCCATTATGGGAATGTTTTCTTAGAATGATACGCTTGATGATATGTACAGTATTGATCTTTGCGCAAACTTTGTCGGTTGACTACTGTTGCTGCCGAAATTTGCAGTCCTTCTGAACAGGTTGAATCTAGGAGGCTTGCTACTTATAGTGATCTCGTTTTACCTTTGTTTCACCAATACCATTTAAAGAGTCTTGATGAGACGGGTCAAAATTTCAAGATCATAAGTTTCTTTCTTTTTGGTCTTGAGACCTGAGACCTTTTACCCATGTATTTGGAGTCTTTCATCAGTTCATCATCTATGATGACCCCATTTGCAGGCAAGTCCTTTTCAACCGCAATCGCCTCTTCATTATTTTCCATAAGAGTTTATTTCCCAGTTCACTTCACAAACTGCACAATGCCTACTGGAAAGGTAGAATTGCATTAATATATGGTGATGGATTCATGAGGTTTAGTTTTTGTGGGGAATTTATTCAAGATGTGGTTAAACCTCTGATTTAAATCTTTCACTTTCTCCTTTTTCTCAATCTTAATATTACCCAATTCTTTCAATAACATGGTGGGGGTATTATAATCAACAAAATTTTCAAGGAATATTTTCTTAAACCCCCTAAAATTATGGATGGACTTCGGAGGAAGACTATGATACCATACAGCTTCTCTGCCATCTAAGTACATGGAAAAAGTCTACATGCAACATCATCATAGCTTACCTCAAGTGTTTGCAGATGTAGGTAGAAGTTGTCCAAGTGGTCCTCTTCCTTCACTGTTTTGTTAGGGTCATACTTTGTTAGAAGCTTTTCCAGATGCCTTGGAATTTTGTGTAAAACATCCGAAAGTGAAAATAGGCCCTGAGTCATCCAATCCAAATCTTGGTCTGCCATCTCTTTTTCACCATCCTCTTCCTCTTTCTCAGAATCTAATGTATCTTCTTCCTCCTCTTCACCGCCTAATCCACGAAAAGTATTTTCTGAGAGTACCACGTTATCACTGTTACCACCGTTGAAAGTTGGAGGTTTTTCTAGATTTTATTTGTCTTCCTGAGAGTTTGGTAACTTTTCAAGGGTTTCAAGAACCAAACCTTCAATTGTTGAAACTGTTATCCAAGTAGGAGTAGTTTGGATCTTCCTTAGAAAAAATGGAAGTGTGTGTACTCCAGGTATCAATCTGATAGCTTTCGAAAACTTGTGAGTGGTGGGGTGAAGTGTGCGGATCTGTTCATATGTGATTTCATAAGGTTGTGCAGTGTTGGGCTAAGAGGGACCACCAGTTTCAGGAGTGTCTATAGGGGAAGTGCTGGGAATATTACTGCCTTGACCAGATAAGGTAGAATTTGGGTTGGTGAGGTTATCAGCCATAAAAATCTGGCTTCCATCCTTCTAGCATCATAAATATTTATGGTGTTAGACCCACCAACATTCATGCGATATCCTCGATATGAAGTTCCAATTATACCTCACATCGTTTGGTGTAGGAGTCTCATCTAGTATAAAGGCCTAGTTTCCAAGTTCTTAAATATTTTCCTTGGCTCCAACCATCAGCAAGAGAGACGGATGCAATGGTGCCTTCGAAAATCAATAATTTATGCCTCGTGAGTGTCCAAATGTAAATATTTCAAATTTCTTCCACTATGGAGAGGGGAGAAAAATGAGCCTCTAAGAGAGAGGTAATAGTTCCACTCAAGAAGAGACACACATGAACCACAGGGATCCGTCTAACATCCAGCAGAATAGTCCATAAGGGATGTGATGATTGTTACAACCAAAAAATGAGAAAGGTCTATCTAATATCCCTCAGAATAGTCCAAAAGGATGGGACAGCAATAACAACCATTACATCACATTCTCAACAAAGTAAGTACTAAAATAGCTGAAATAATTCAACTATCTTAACACATGTGAAAGCAAACATGAAGTAAAAAAATGTAGAAATTATATATCTTTGCCACCTGCTAGTTGTTGAGCCCAAAAGATGTCCTTCTTTTCCACCATATTTCACTTCATTTTCTTTGTCCCTCATCAATTACAGGCTTAAATGATCAATAGGATTGATTAGGAATACTTTAAGAATGTATATAATGACTAACTTGCTATGTTTTCATGATTTTGTTATTGTAGCAATTTTTGACTAGACTCGGTTACAGAACGCAGTCATTCTGTAGCCAGTTGCCTATTCCGCAGCCGTTCTCATGTTTACACAGGTTCCAGGTGTCACCTCAAGGAAAAACATATATGGTCGTATTCCACATCACTCCCCCATCATTTCTTGCTCTCCATGAAGTCTGAGCTCGAGTCTACAGGTGGTTATGCACGTGGGAAACCAAAACTAGGAGACGGACTTCTAATAGGACAAGGACTGTACAGATGTCCTTAATCATAGTACGAGGCCACCACCAGAGTCCTAGTTTGATTTTAGTTTGGAAAGACAATTATTCTTGTTTTATCTCAAAGACAGTTATGTAATTTTGTTATAAGTATGGCTCAGGAGACCGAGAAACAGCTAGCTAGATTTATGTTTTATTGCTAGATCTCAGAAGACCGTAAATACTATGTTTTGAAGAATTTCTCCTTTAATGAAAGAAGCATCACTTTATTGCAAGAGCTGAGTCAATCTTGAGTAGATTTGCGTGCTAATCTGGTGGTAGAGGGCCCCTGCTACCTGAGAAGCTTTTTTCATACAGTTTAGATAAGTAACTTAGCCTTGTTTCATTCTTAGTTTAATCAATTTTCTGAACTTTGTGTTTTTATACTTACTTGCAGCGGATGCCACAGTTAGTCTTATCCTTACAAACTCTTCCAAAATACCACTCACATTGGATGGGATATAACTGTAGTATTTAGGAGTTAGTTGTATTTCTATGAACTTTATGATTTTGTGCTCAATTACATCAGTTGTTACAGCTAGTCGTGATCTTATAAACTCTTCCAAAATATCACTAACTCTAGATGAGACATAGCTGTAGTGTTTTAGAGCTTTGTTGTGTTTTGTTGAATTGTATGCTTTCATGCTCATTTACATAACATATTGCAGCCAGTCCTGTTCCATAAATTATTCCAAAATACCACTAATTCCGAATGAGACAGAGCTGAGACATTTTAGTGATTAGTTGCATCTTTAGTCTAGTTGTAGTACTCCGGAGGTAGATGTCACTCTAGTTTAATTCTGTCACTGTGTTTCAAGTTTGATAATGGCACTCTAGCTTAACTCTGTTCACTGTACTTTAAGTTAGATTAGTGACATTCTAGTTCCGTTCCAGTGCGCTGTATTTCAAAGTTAGGCTAAAAGCATTTTAGTTTAGTTGTGATCACTGTGTTTCAAGTTTGATCAATTGCATTCTAGTTCAGTGTTATCCATTGTTATTTAAGTTGTGTTAACTATCAAAATTAGATTTCACAGCCTTCATTGTTTACAAACTAATCTTGTTCTGACTTTCTATTAATGCATCATCATATGGACGGGAATGAGTTAGTGATATCAGTTTAAGGCCTTAATTTTTCTGCAATCTTTTGCAATTTCACAAATAAGCCTTTTTCCTAAAAACTATTTTAGAAAAATCCCTAACTTTCGAATGAGGTTTAGTGGTGAAAAGTTGAGCTGCAGAATGGATTGATCTTAGCATTACAAATTAATTCAGAGTAGAAATCTTATTGTGCTACAAATAGTCTTTTTCCAATTGTGTTCCAATAAAATTTTAGCCATGGATAAGATTCTTTGTAATGTTATAAGATGGTTGTTTACTAAGGAGAACCTAATTTGCACTAAACTTGTCCTTTTCTCAAGCTATTCCAACATATTTCTAATGAATGAATTGGATGATTTTATGTGATGAGTTATTGAGTTCATGTGTGATTTATTTTCTTGCTGTGAGTCATTATCAAACTTTGCATTTTATGTCCTTTAGTATAGGTTTTGTTTTGAATTTAGTGTGACCAACAACTGTTTTTTTCAACATTTAGTTCTTTTACTTCTTAACATAAAACCACAAAACCAAAAACATCATAAAAACATTAAACACCACGGAGTGAGAAACAGATACCTAGGCACATATAGTGCACCTCACTTCAGCAGTTTACTGACCCTGGTTGATAATTTATGACCTCAATTTTAAGAACACTAAGTTGAGCACAACACTAGCCTGCCTCTACTATGCAATCCCTGCTGAAGAATGGCTCTAAATGAACTCGAATTGCCCCAACCTTGCTCACGCAATTCTCATTGGCATCTCTACTGAGTGTTGGATACAATCAATGCATCACTATAGCCACAACTGATAGTCACACTTGCTCTTTCACCTACCTCTCCACTGGTCTCCACTGAAACTGTCCATGCATTGTAGTTAATTGATGTATTCTTCAGTTGATTAATGAGTTATTATTTAGTGAATTAATTATTAATTAATTCACACCACTCTCACTAGTGTGTCAATCAGTTAGACTAGATACAACTAGGTCAATTGTGTCTAACTGAGTTAAACTGAACACAACTCCACCAACTACTTCTACAACTCCACCAAACTCTATCACATGAGTTCTAACTGAATTCCTCCATGAAATTGCTCCAGTAAACCCTCAGGAATAGCGTAATTCCTTCTGTCAGCTCCTGTGCCACATCTGTACACTTAACTAAAGTGCTCCAAGAAAATAAGTTAATGTTTAGAGTCCAAATATTATTAAGAGCC
The DNA here is from genome assembly GCA_034641835.2 of Pinus albicaulis. Taxonomy (NCBI): domain Eukaryota; kingdom Viridiplantae; phylum Streptophyta; class Pinopsida; order Pinales; family Pinaceae; genus Pinus; species Pinus albicaulis. The sequence continues at coordinate 1,009,605,897 of CM076575.1, read as the reverse complement.
AATAATATTTGACATATCTATTTTTAGACTAGCAATCTAAAAATAGATTCCGCCCAATATGTCTAAACATAGAAGTCCATATATTTTTCCAACTTGACCAACCATCCACAAATAACATCCTGCAACTCATAGAATATGATCGACATGTCTAAAAATAGACTTGCGCCAAAAATAGCCTGCAGACCCACTTAGTGAAGGCGACTCTTTTCACTAAGCTCATCATCTTGTTGCTATCTCAACACTTCCTCTCAACAAGATAGGGATTATCTTCCACCCCGATCTTGTCTCTGTGGTATTCGAATTTTCTCCTGGTGAGCGTCTTCGTCATAATATCAGCATCCTAATCCTCCGTAGGAATGTAAGAAAGTAACATGATCTTCCGTTGCACACAATATCTGATATGATGGTACCGGATGTCAATGTGTTTAGATCTGTCATGAAATACTAGATTAACCAAGAGTTTAATGCAACTCTGATTATCACAATATATCACAGTAGGATCTAAGTGTGAATTGAACAACCCGACCAGGATCTTCCTCATCCATATAGCTTCGCATGCAGCCAAACTTGCTGCCATGTACTCGGCCTCCACTGAACTGAGTGCCACGGATCTCTGTTTCCTGTTGTACCAAGAAACTACTGTAGACCCTGTTATCACTCAGATTTACCTTGAAGTTGTTGGAATAGGAAAGGGGTCCGAGGTAACCACAAACCAACCTTCAGGTACAGAATCTAGCCAATCTGTACCCAGAGAGGGCTCTCTCTATAAAATTTAGCTTTGTTTTGCAAGGTATTAGACTAGTTATAAAGTCCAGGGGTTTTGTTTGAATTTAGGTTGATGGAATTATTTAGCTGAGATTAAGATCAAGTAGTTTCAGTCCATTGGGCTAATGGAGTCAAAATATTGGCTGCACTAGCTTAAGTTTTTTAACAAAAGATGGTTTATCAGGGCAAGATAATCAAACTAGAAACAATTATAGATCTAAAGTGAATGGAATGGAATTCAAATGGATGAAAAGAACTAAATAATCTTTCAACACATTCAAGAGAAGAAAACTAGATTGATTATCAATAAAGAGCAATTAAGTTTTCTTTACTAAATATCCAAAGATGTATGAACTAGACAAACAGGAGAAATTAAGAATTCACTGTTTAAACCAGTTTAGAAGAAAACATTTAAAATAATAACGACTGAAATCATATTACACCTAAATACTTTCTGATTTAATCCTTTTCGTTAAATATCAAGATAATGAAACATAGATGATATTGTAAACAAATATAAAACTTCAAAACATGAGATAGAGATGACTTATTGATCCTTCATTTGACGCATGAATCCTGAGAAAAGTCTTCTGCCTCAATTCCTTGTCCAATTTTGCCACGAAAAATTTCTCCAAAGCTCTTTATTCCAAAATATTCAATGTTACATCAAATTATAAGAATCCACCCTTACTACTCCAATTGATGGAGTATTTATACAAATTCTAAACTAAAATATCTTGAAAAAATATCAAGATTAGTTCACAAATCTCTCCAACTATTTTACATAAATAGAACTTAAGTAAAGGACACTCAAACTAATTCATCTATTTGGCACTATTTTGTATGGATAGGTGATGACAAAGAGGAGAATTTGAATTTTATCCAACTCTTAGTTGATGATGAGGCATCCAAGTCACTAACTGCTTCCTTTCTTTGTGCATTCTGCTCCAACAATTCTGCAAACTTGGGGTCCAATTATATATTTGTATTTCTCAATTCGTAATAGAAATGTAAAAAGTGAAAGAGGTTATTCTGGATTAATATGTTGGTGAGATAAAAAAAAATTAGTTTCCCAAAATTCCCCTCCAGCTATGCACAATAGGCTCTGCAAAAATATGTGTAAAACAGAGTTTTATAGAGTCTGAAAAATATCCTGTAAAGATGTGCATGTATCTCTCACTCTGAAATCACTGTGCAAAACGTGAGATACATTTTTGTAGATATTTCTCTTAGGAATAAAAAAATCCTTCAGTTTTGTATGATGTATTTCGGATTGGCCACAATCTTCTCTGCAAAATGATGACTTAACTGGAATTTTCTGCAAAAAATGCTTTCCAACATTGTTTAATATTTCCAAAACCGTAATAGTTGTTAGAAAAGTGAGAGAGGTTTTTGTAGAAGGTCCTCTCAAGAACATAAACCTCCTTTAGTTTTGAAAAATTCATCTTAGATTGATCACAATAGTTTCTGCAAAATAATGACTAAAGCATGAAATTTATGCAAAAATGTTCCTTCTTGTTGTGTTTTTCAACTTTTCACTTTTTTGTTCTTTTGACTGTTTCACTTTCACTTTAGACAAAATTCAATGTTGGTGAAAGTATTTTCATTTATTTTTACCATTTTACTGCCTCTGTAACTTCATTTTTACTGTTTACCTTTTACTTTTTACCGCTCTATTTTTTATCTGTCTTCACTTTGTCATAAACTTGTATGTTCTGTTTTGTAACTGTCTTCCCTGCTGTTTATCTTCATGCTAGCTGATTTACTTGACTTGGTCTTCAATCTGATACTCTTTAATCCTGATACTCTTTGACTGTTCTTTACTGTGTCCTTTTACCTTCAATGTGTAGTTTAGGTTTTTACTGTCTGTTTCAACAGTAAATCATTTAATATCCTGTTTCCTTTGCTTGTCTTTCAACTGTATGTTTTATCTTCCATCTCTGTTTGAATAGATTTGATAACACTCTTGGAGTAAACAAGTCTTATGACTAGTATTAAGACTGTTTATCCAAGGATGTGGTCTTCTGATCACCTGTAAAACAAAAAAAATTGTTAAGAAAGCATTGGTTTGCAGGGGAGGCCGAAAAGGTTTCATTTGATTTTGAGAGGTCTATGGAGTGAATCTAGAATGATTTTTGGGAGGTAAACCATGCTCGAATTGGTTAACAGAGGCTTCAGGTGGCGCAGCTGAGTTACAAAGGGTTTTACTGCACAATCAGTTGAAAATGAGCAATATTAGGGTGATTGTGTTTAAACGGGTAAACGGTTGATATTGGCGGGTAAGCTTTGAATGAACAGTGATTTTAACAGGTACTGGTTATGGCGGAAGAACCTTGGAATACTCGACTATAATTCTCTTCAGCAAGGTAATGGTCAGCAAACTTCAACAGTTGATTTTTGAAATTTGTTGCATGGAAGACTGATGAGTTCACGAGATAATGAAAACGACGCGGGCACATTTGTTTTATTCACAAAGTCAAAAGGTTGGCGGGTTTTTAATGATGACGTCAGCAGGTATGAATGACACGTCACAGAGGGTAGGCGGTAAGCGGTTTTCCCCACACCGCTTTTGACGGAAGGTGGTATTGAGCGGATGGGCAGCGATTCCACAGAACGAATGACATGTGGCCATGGTATTGTTTGAAAACCACCGTCATTTTGCGCGTTATTTTTCGGATCGGGGATGGCTA